>JAYEPQ010000008.1:31794307-32256807 GCA_036321105.1 Dracaena cambodiana
TGTATGGTTGATATTACTATTGATCTTTCTATTCCCTTAGATTTTAGAACCCAATATCTAAACTAATTGGTCATTAGTATCTCTCACCCATAAAGTAGTTTTGTATCCTTCGTTTACTGAATTTGTATTCAATATACTCTATTTTGGATCTACTTATTTTAAAAATTTGAAATTCTAATATTTTCATTCAAAACTTTAATTTGGCATTTATTACTGCTCTCGTCAACTAAGATAATATTATCAATAAATTAGCTTCACAAGGGTATCTCATTCTAATAGTTCTAGCAAGTTTAACAATTAGTATGAAACAAATAAGACTGGGATTAATGCATATCTTCGACGTAATCTAATTATGATTATAAAATTAGTTTTCAATTTGCTACTACTCTATCGTATATGTCCTTGCATATATACTAGATGGGGACTCACCTTTTCATTAATATCTACTATATGTATATGTATATATTTTAGAGTTTTAGATGGGAGAAACTAGGGAGAAAAGGAAAGCAATATCAGATGGCCAAAAAAAATTTTAGTCTTAACTCTTTGGACTTAAGTGGACTTATAATTTGAGGAGGGAAAACAAATAAAAATTGTAGACATTAAGGCTATGTCTATGTATTAAGGGCAAAGTGTTTTAGAGTGCCTTTTAAATATGTATTTTAGAGTGTTTTAATGCTATATATTTTGAGGTGTTTTGATCATGGGCTTTGAAGTGTTTAAGATTGTAATTGGGGAGTATAGTTTCTCATGGGTTTTATAGTCACACATACACACACATGAGTTTCTTTACTAGCGGTTAAGTGGCCCAATGAAACAATTACACATGGCGCCACTCAAAGAGCAATTAAGCAAGTTCTTTTATTTGTTATCTTGAGATTAAAATTCAGTATCTTATTATAAGATTTTTACAAATCAATAAAGATTAAATGTAAATCTTTACTTTTCTAGCGAAATCACTGTCTGAGTTAATGAAACAGATAAATAATCTCTATTATAGCTCTAACATGAACCCAAATTACTTCTCTGATATTGTAACATTCTACTTAAACATGTGTTTAATTTTTATGACTTTATAGTGTAACATATATATTTTATACCATACTAGCGCCAAAAACACTAAATATCATCATTATTCTTACATGCAGGTATTAGATACTTTGCCTTCGCTCATTTGATATATATATATATATATATATATATATATATATATATAGAAAGAGGATAGAGTGGGAAAGGCGGCTCAAGGGGAAATTCTATTCACACACGCCACTTTGTTCAAGGCGTCCATCTTTTCTTTTTCTTTTTCTTTTTCTTTTTCTCTACGCTCACTTTTAATTTTGAATCATCTCGTATTTACTCAGTATGTACTTTTTTTTTCCAAATCTAACCCTCCCTTCCTCTGTCTGATCAATATTCAATTAGGTTGGGTACTAATACCCAATTAGTGGTTTGTGAAAGGACAACTTAGTCAAAAAAATAATGACTAACTTGAATTTTTTTTTTTAAGTTTTAAAGATGGGCATCTTGAACAAAGGGGTGCGCATGAATAGAATTCCCCAGGCTCAAGCCAGGACGTATTGTTCTCAATAAAATTGAAGTTGAAATTGAGATGAAAAGATGTTGAAATTTGTTCTTGGCCAAATGTTTCTTCGAAGCCACTCTGCCAATTCCACGGAGAAACTCCAAAGGGATCACGTGAAGCTTTTGGCGAGTCGTAACCTCTCGGCATAAAAAAAAGGGAAGGATTCTTGTACTCTCTCTTGCCTCCCTATTGAAAAAGAGGATGGCAACCTTACCCTGCCTCTTTCTGCAGTTGAACAGAGGTTCCCTTTAGGAGCATCTTCTTTAATATGGCTCACCTCATCAACCCTACCCCCTTCCCCCAATTTCTCTCCTCTCTCTGATATCAACATTAATTACTGGATTTTGGATTTTTCTGACTACTTTAGAGAGCAACAGTGATATTATGTTGACGAAGGATAGGAAAAATGCGACTTTATTCTTGGGGAAATTCTACTCAAGCAAACCCCTTTGCTAAGTGAGCCCACCTTTTCCAGTCCAAGATTAGTCTCCCAAACGGTTTAACACGAATTATTCTTTGAACGGATAGATTAATCCTGATCGGAAAAAATATGGTAAGAAAAATTATTTACTGCTTTAAGATGGGCTTACTGTGCAATTTGGTGAGCTCAAATAGAATTTCCCTCATCCTTCACTCTCTTTAATTGCTTAATGCAGAAGTTCTTTTGATGATATTTTGTAATAGGATCAGTACTTTTTTGTTAACAGTCTTAGTCCTGGATTATAGCATTGAAGGTGTATACCTTTAGGAAAGGTTAGTAGAGTTTTTGCCTAAGGATCTCTTTACGCTCTTCATCATCATAAAAAACAGGAATATATCTCTGCTAAAAAGAAAATTCTCCAATTGTTTATTAAAAAAAGGGGAAAAAAAAAGATAGAAAAGGAATATTACAAGTGGGAAACCCAGAATTGTGTACGTTTTAAAATGATGGAATGAAATTTATTCTTTTATATTATGATAAGTAAATTTAAATATATTATATTACTGTGAAAGTGTGCATAACGCTTAGAATAGTTTCTTTTACTTATTAGTATTTTGTTATAATTAATTTACTTTTCTTATATAAACTATTGTGTTTATAAAATAAACATAAAGGCATGTCAATTTTTTGGTGGATCTTATATTGAATTTGGAGCTTTAAATGGTTGAAATTGATATAGTAATGCTTGGTAAAGAAACACAATGATTTTCTGGCCATTTAGTATAAAGTATAGTTAATTAAATAAAAGTTCCCTAATAGTAAGCATCTACCTACTATTTGACCATAAAAAACAAAAAAACAACAAAATCCTGTAAGCGCAATTAACAACAATGCTAATATAAATCACATTGAGAAATAAACAATTATTAAGATAAATTGGATAATGAAGAATAAGTACAAGTTTATTTTACCTTCATATCACAAAAAGTTGATTAATTAATCATTTTAGTAATTTTACTTCTCCATATTTTCTTTAATTTTCTTAGTCATTCATGCAATTGAACTAAATTAGAAATATGAAATTATAAGTTCCTATTAGGAAACATGTACTTAAGGACATTTGCCAACAAATTCTTATTTAAAAAGAAGTGCTCACTATGAAATTTATTATTAAGTACAATCACATATTTAATTTTTGTATACGATTATAACTTTTTGTTTCTTTATTGAAAACCTATATGGGAAAAAAAAAAACAAGCTAAATAAATAAGTAAATGAATAAGATAGAGGTAAACTATTGCAAGACTGACCATGTGAATGTAGATATTCATTCATGAAGCCTAATTGTAATTGTGATTCATGTGTGTATGTGAATGTAGGTATTCATTCATGAGGCCTCATTGTAGTTGTGATTCATGTAAGTAACAAGAAGTACTAATGAAAACTAACGCTTGTAACCTTTCAAGATTACGCATTTGAAAAGAATCACAGAAGAAAAGATAAGATAAACTCAGCTTCTATCAATCTTTGAATGTAAGGATGAGAATGGACGGGTCCAAGAGCCAATTCTTGGTTCGCTCTATTCAAAATTTTAAATCCAAAAAACCAAAAATTTCTTTTTCAATTCAAAATTTTGAATGATAACAGTAAGAAATTAACCATTTGACATGCCTATTCTCATCCTTGCTTGAGTGGAATAGTACAATTTGAACTCTTATAATAGTTGTTGATGCCTAAAAGTGTCCGACTAGATTTGCCCAGCCAGCATGAACATCAAACAAACAATTGGGCTTGAGATGAACTAGAATAAAGTTGATTCTAGAGCAAATCTCCATCTTGATGAAATTAAGACAATTAACTTGCAAAGGAATTGTTAGATAGTTAAGTAGACACTGGTTAACAAGGTACATGCGAGATGAATCTCTAGTCTCCATCGTTGGAGAAAGGTCAATCTTTCGATTTATTCTTTATTTGAAAAGGTGCTCTACAATTCTCTCAATATTCTTTTCTTTTTCTTTTTTTTTTTTTTTTTTTTTTTTTTTTTTTGTGTCTCTAGAAGTTGCAAGCTTTAAGATTATCCTGGCCAACAAAACAAAAAAGAAACCTCCCTTTATGTGGATGAGAATAAAAGTTATAGTTGAAGTTGAATTTCGAGACTTTTATGTTTAGAGATAAATTTTCCTATTGCAGAAGAATTTAATTTCTCTGGAATAAGTTTCTTTATACTTGGAGAATTTGGTTTTCTTATCCACAAAGAATTCTCTCCGACTTGTATATTTGCTTATTTGGGATTGCTAGCTCTTGTCCTTTCATCGAGCTGGACCTTGGCCGGGGTTACCGTTTGGGGGTTCCTATGGACTTGGACCAATTAACTCCTAAATCTAGTTCACTGGACTGTTGGAGTGTACTGCGATTTTTTAATTTGGTTCTTTAATAAATTCCCATCTCAAAAATTAGGTCGTTCTTTTCTATTCATGCTGATATTTTGGCACTATGTACCTCTAGCCGCACTAATCAAGTTACTCTCATCTTGAAGGATCGTCTCTGTACTCTTCCACAGTTAGTATTATAAACAGCAGACGCCTATGGTTTGTTTGTAAAAACCGATGGAAATTAGATTTGATTATATTAGGATTTTATTGAGATTTTAGATCCTATTAAAATATCTGATTGGATTTTTTTTATCTCATTTTATTGGAATTTTGGATTATATTAACATTTTGTTTGTTAAGATTTTCATATATATATAGAGAGAGAGAGAATGGGAAATTCACCGGTGGTGAAGGGAGTTCCTTCACCGCTGCTTAAGTGGTCCAATAAAATTATTACACGTGGCGTAACTTAAAGTAATAAATAAAATAACTCTCTTAACTACTCTTTGAGTGGCGCAATGTGTAATAATTTTATTGGGCACCTAAGTGGCGGTAAAGGAACTCCCTTCGCCGTCAGTGAATTTCCCGTTTCCTCTCTCTATATATATATATAGAGAGAGAGAGAGAACAGGAAATTCACCGGTGGTGAAGGGAGTTCCTTCACCGCCGCTTAGGTGCCCAATAAAATTATTACACATGACGCCACTTAAAATAACCAATAAACAAACTTTCTTAAACATCTTTTAAGTGGCGCTACAAGTAATAATTTTATTGGGCCACCTAAATGGCGGTGAAGGAATTCCTTTCACCGCCGATGAATTGCCTGTTTCCTCATATATATATATATATATATAGAGAGAGAGAGAGAGAGAGAGAGAGAACGGGAAATTCACCAACAGTGAAGGGAGTTCTTTCACTGCCGCTTAGGTGGTCTAATAAAATTATTACACGTGGCGTCACTTAAAATAACAAATAAAAGAACTCATTTAACCACTTTTTGAGTGACGTCACGTGTAATAATTTTATTGGGATATTTAAGTGGCGGTGAAGGGACTCCCTTCACCGCCGGTTATATATATATATATATATATATATATATATATATATATATATATATATATATATATATATATATATATATATATATATAAAGAGAGAGAGATGGAAATGAGTTGACAGTTCACGTAAATTATCTGAGCTGCAATTCATTTTCACTATCTCCAAAATCTTTTTAAAAAAAAAAAATTTGGATCACTTATACCTAATTTCTTGGGTTTTAGTTTTGATTTGGTCTTCCATCAAGTTAACACAAAATTAATGGTTTTCAATGAATAAAACATTTTGTATACACTTGATGAAAGAGTAAATGAACTCTAAAATTTATGAAATTTAATTCGAAAGAAGTTAAGGAGGTAGAGATTGTAATTGTAAAAAAAATTGAAGAAAAATTATTGGATTATTATAGTTTTGCCGCTAACTCACGTAACTTTTCCTGAGTTGATGGCTCACCTACAATAATTCCATATATATATATATATATATATATATATATATATATATATATATATATATATATATATATATATATATATATATATATATATATATATATATATATATATATAACAACAATACACATGTTTTTGCATGAAGTATTTGAGATGATGAATAATATATGCTAATTTTGAGAAATTTCATGAGTGGATTTCGCTTGAGCCATCTCTCATCGTGTATTCGTGGAGAGTGGGCGTGAGTTCACTCTGGTTGGATTTCCGAATCTTTTAAGTTCTTTCCCAATTTATTTGTTCTTCCCAAATTCCTCCAAAATCTCCAAATTTCAAAACCCCAACCCTATTTGACTTCCGCTCTGCGTCACAAACGCATTCTTGAATTCAGTGTGCGTGGAAGTTTTATCTCTCATTTGCATGCACTATGTCCGTAACTTGGCACGGATGAGAGTCCTCTGAGTTTTTAATTGGACAGATTGCCTTTAAACTTGAGCAGTTTCATCACATAGTCTAGAGTTTTTTATTTAGTCGGCCAAAAGAATTAACTTTGCTTTGCTTGTCATCCAAGTGCAATCTCGGTATCTTCTCTCGGTATCTTCTCTCGCGCGAGGTTACGTTATCAATTGTTATAGCATTGTTATGTCACGTATCATCGATATAGTATTATGCCTCACATGTCGTGTATCTAAATCAAGTAAATCAAGTGTCGAACATCGTTATCATGTTAAACAACCGCTTCGAGTGGCAGACATCGTTATTATCTATGGTAAATGTGTCCATGTATCTCATTTATTTGCAAGAGCGGGTATAATATGTTATGTTGCATGTATTAGATCAGTAACATTCATATCTCATATTGTACAAGCGCCACATTTTATATCATGTCATATATCATGTACAATCAAGTAGCAGTCATTGTCATGTACCATACATAGCTGTAATAATAAACGATTTCAGGTTACAAATCAACTCAATAAATCACAAGATTTAGCAAAGAGACTCTTACGTACAAATTTCTACACATAGTAAGATTTTCAATATGAATCAATTTGATTTAGTATTTAGAGAAAGACAGAGTACAATGCCACATGATTAAGTAACAAAATAAACATAATGATGACCTGGAGCCATTGATAGATCATGGGTGTCTCGCCCTCGATATCTGAGTCGACTCTCCTTAGTGTCCTGTAGGCCAACCATGGTCCTGGTCCCGAAATGATGTAGCGTTTGGACCCACCAAAATCAAGGGTTCACGGGAGTGGTGGAATAAATTAAATTGTACGATGATTCCGTATGGCCTCAATTAGCTCTATAATATCTCTATCAATCTGATCCTGCTCAAAACCATCCCTTACCAAGCTGGTCGACACTAAAGTACTTACACTGCTCCTCCAAATACCCAACCAAATGCCCAACCTGTGCACACATTGGGCATCATACGCCATTGATCGCACTAGGAGATCCTGTACTGGATGTTGGGGACACTATCATGCCTGTAATTAAAGATTTGAAACCCAGATAATTAAACATGATAAGTAGAATATAGAAAAAAGAAAAATGTACTATCCTACTACATGAGAAGGGATGCGTGCACGGTGCATGACCAGTGTAAGCTAATATTCATACAAGTCTAGTGTTACATTCTATTTGAATTGCGCAATTCTAAATGAGCCCACGTTTTTGCTAAGTTAGCCCCCTTCCCAAGCACGTGTAAGTTAGAAGTTGTTTAGGTGGGCTCATTTAGCAAAATGGTGGGCACATTTAGAAATTTCCCATATGAATTATGTATGCCCAACTAGTATGTGAGTCAAACTGAATTTAATCATGTTGGATCAAGTGCAGGCATTATGCATGTTTATATGTTATGCACAGGAATCAAGGATTATCAAGTTGGGCCTGCATCCAAGTTAATTTTATTGAAACTAGAGTGATGAAAATGCAAGCTAGCACTAGTTACGTATAAAAATCCGTGCATACTCGGGACCCAATTACAAATCCATAGTATTGAACCATGCTATACAGTTAGGTGTTGCTAGACGAACCCGGTGCTATAAATAGTAACTTACTACCAAAGGGTACTTAATAATCAGGTTGTGGCTTAGTACCAACGATCATGCTGCAATATAGATCTGGCACCTATTAGAATGGCCAACTAGAACCCTAAATGATATTGTTCTTATTTATCATGTAGTTTCTCTTATCTCCATGTTATTGATATACGTTTCACATGAGCAAGTCAAGAACATGGCATTCTCAAGTTTATACCATGTACATGTCCATTTTAGGAAACTAGATTCAAGTAGCAAGTCATGTTGGGATATGCACACGCATCACTAGGATACTCTCAATCATGTAACCGAGATATTCCTCGATAATTTCTATATTATCATGTTCCATGTAAACTCATACCCATCGTATCATGTATCCTGGTAACTTGTGTCTTGTATTGTCCATCTAGTATCATGTCAAATATCCTCTCGAGAATCGTTTAGTCATATTCGTGCCATGCATCTTGTTTTATGCTAGTATTAGTCGTATGTCATGTTCATGTATCTTTTATCAAGCATTTGGTTTATCATGAATGTTATTTCACATCTCATGTACTGGTGAGGTGCTATAGAACATACATGAGAAAGTTAGGAATATGGCATTCTCAAGTCCAGACCATATACATGTCCATTTTAAAAAACTAGAATCAAGTAGCAGGTCATGTCAGGACATGTACTTGTGCATCACTAAAATACTCTCAATCATATAACCAAGATATTTCTTGTCATCATGTTCCATGTAAACTCATATCCATCATATCATGTATTTCGATAACTCATGTATTATTTACTGCGCA
Source organism: Dracaena cambodiana (assembly GCA_036321105.1). NCBI lineage: Eukaryota > Viridiplantae > Streptophyta > Magnoliopsida > Asparagales > Asparagaceae > Dracaena > Dracaena cambodiana. The sequence continues at coordinate 31,803,039 of JAYEPQ010000008.1, forward strand.
TCCGGTATTATGTCAAACATCCTATCAGGAATCGTTTAATCGTCTTTGCATTATGTGTCTTGTTTTATGTTAGGACGGAAGTCGTATGTCATGCCCATGTATCTATTTATCAAACATTGGGCTTATCATGCATTTTATGATATATCTCATATAATAGTGAGGTGTTATAGCCTATATTATGCTAACTCATGTAATGTAAGCGACCTGTCTGATATAAGAATTTAAAGTATCATTATTATGCGAAGTTAGCATGAACAAAATCATAAGTTTTATGCATATATGAATTTCCATGATTCGATTAGATTTGCCAATTCATTGTCCTACAGGTATTGTCCTACAGGTACTATACTGTGTTTCCTGCCTCTCACTAAAGAATTCTCCTGGTGACCACTAATCCTGGGCCCAAGACTATCTCATCAAAACTAGAACCTTCATCAGTTCCAGCTGCTAACTGGCGGTGGTATTATACCTGATAAGTATCAGGTCCCAGCAGTAGGCTTTACACATGAACGAGACCACATATCCTCATCAGATACAGCTAAAATCAAAGAACAATTCTTAACACCAATCCTAGTTTCTATCTCAAATCCGGTACTAATAAATTGAGAATCTGAGGTATATCAGGTTACAGTAAGTATTATATGAAATAGAAGTTGCAGGAATGGTTTAGATAAACAATCAAATCATCAAAAAGAAGTTCACTGTCATTTGCAATAGTATAACCGCTAGCTGGCACCTGGCGGTCCATACCGTCAACTGGCAGTTATCTTGACGGAATTTTTCTATAGCCATAACTAAATTTAAGGGTCTAAATTTACCATCCAAAATTATATTGTTACAATCAGAATTGGATATTAACAATCATAGTTTACAAGTTTTGCATAACCAATCTCAAATTATCGACACCATAGTTTTGTTCTCAAATCTCAACTATTTTTGGCTTGATTCTGTAAAATCTAATATGATAAATATACTATAATCAACTAAATAAATAACCAAGGGAAAATTTAGACAAGTCTGAGTTAGTCAAATTGTTGGTCAACGACACTGACCACTACCTATTGCCAAGACAAATTGCTTTGGAATTTTTTTCTATAATACAAACATATCTCATAGTTTTTTTTTTAGTCAAATTCATCCAGAGTTATTACATACCAGAGTTTAGCAACCAATAATGCCCTAAAAAACAGATATCGATAAATGATGAATTTAATATCTTACAGTTATGATCTATTTATAGCTTGATTCAAGAAATTCTAACTACATTAGAATAACCTATGTAAGAAAATAAACTCTTGAAGCAAAATCCTTTGCTCCAGAGTGATCGAACCTGGTTGGACCATTGGCTGGTGGTAATTCCGCTACTTGGCAATTCAATTGGGTCAGGTCACTCTGGAATTTTTGACAGAGGATAAGCATCACAAATAAACTATTTTTGTATATATAGATTATCATAAAGTTCTATGTACAGCAACCCAAATCCGAAAAAAATGGCTACCAGAACAGGTAAATTCTACTTGTCTCAGTCCCCAACTCTTATATCTCGTTTACAGTTATAGAATTCAAGTTTGACTTACCAAATTTCAGATCGATGCTTAGTTTGGCTTCCGATAACTATAATTTGGTATGACTGATGTAGGCGAACAACGTAACGTATAAGATAGAGCAAATATACTCTATATCAGACTGAGGTAGTAAGATAGGAATGTTACATATAAGCTTATTTGTCTTCCTTCTTGGATGCAAGGATGATGACTCAATTTCATTTCGTCATTTTCTCTTCTTCTCGACTTGGTTTCTTTGCTCAGTGTTTCAGTATTCAATATGTACAGTTTTCCTTCTCTTTTTGTTTCCCTTTGGAGATCTCACGGCACCTTCCCTTCATTGCCTTGGAGAGGATGTTGGATTCATATTGCCCGAGTAATTTTTACTCTTTGTCTAGCGAATTCTTCCAATTGCTTCTAAGTGACGAGGGGAAATTCTAAATGTGCACCACATTTTACTAGTGAGCACCACATACTATATAGTAAAGTGATTTACAACATAGGGGAAAATGGTGCTCACTAGTAAAATATAGTGCACATTTAGAATTTCCCAGTGACGAGGGCATTTGAATCCACTGATATTTTTGTTAAAATTTATAATTCACATTTCTTCCTCTTACGAAGAGGTTATCTATTTTGTTGGCCTTAGAGCGGTTTTAGCATGGCAGTCGCTTTTTCCATAGATGACGTTAATTTTTAATACTTAAAATCGTCCGAGTAAATTTGTCGAGATAGCTAGGCATCAAAAAATGAATTGGGTTAGAAAATCTCCAACTTGATTAAATTAGGATGAGTAACTCGCAAATAGATTTTTAGAGAGTAAAGAGTTTGGAGAATAAGTAATTATTGTTTAAAGAGGATGGGCCTAGATAAATCTCTAACCTAAATCCTAAATCCCTAGTGAAAGGTCAATCATTCGACTTGTTATTTATTTGAAGATGTGTATTACACTTATCTCAGTATGCACTCTCTCTTTTATCTCTTAAAATTATAAGCTTTCAGATCATCACCCCCCTCCTCTCTCCTTCTAGGAGAGTATTCATAGTTTTTTTAAGGTGGTTGAAAATAAGATCTGTAATAGAAAAAGAACTCCAAGATTTTGATGTTTAAAGATGTTTCCTTGTTGCAAAGGAATTAAGTTTCCACAAAGATAAGTTTCCATATCCTTAGAGAATTTGATTTCCATATCCAGGAAGGATTCTAATTTATTGTTGATTCTTCATAATTAAATAGAGATGTTGAATTTGCATCATAATTCAACTCTCCATAGGAGTGATCACATGGCAATCGTGTAATTTTGGAACATCAAGATGCTTCCTTAGAAGGGCACTCTAACTTAGATTATTGATATCAGGTCTTTCCGACTTGTATACTTACTTGGACCTACTTGCCCTTGGTCCTTTTGCCCAGTTGGACCTCCGAAGTGGGTTGTTCACCATGTAGAGCCTTTGCCTTTGGACTTTTGCCATGGTTCTGGACCGATTAAATTATATAATCATTCAACATACTTCTTATCCAAACTCTTGTCATAACATTTCAAGATACTTCTTATCATAATATTCCTACTTCCAATCATACTTATCATTTTAACTACCCAAAATATTATCATAACCTTTGCACATACTACTTATCATAATATTCCTATTTCCAATCTCTTACTAGGATTAAAACTTGGATATATGATGGAATGATAATTTCAACATGTAACAGCTCCCTTCATTCTCGTTTATTACAAGGCACACATATATGTAGATGTATATAAAAGTCATCCAAATTAAAGAATATGATATCAGATTCATCCAAATTCGGATTTGGTCGGACATGCATGATATCAGAGCCAGTAAATCTTGTTGTGGTGACAGAGCAATTCTTGCTTCTGATCCCAAATTATCTAACTTCTGATTGAAAAAAGCCTGTACATGAACATCCACAATGACAATGACATCATCACCATCATCGACACATTTCAGAAAATGATCGTCCGGCTCATGCATGTTTCCAAGAGAAACAAGCTTCAAGCTGGGATCCATGCACAGTCCATCTCAAGGCATAGGCTCCTATATATGTACTCCCCATAGCCCTGCTTGGCTACCAAGGAGCATCACTAGTGTTCCACTATAGTTGATGATCCTGTGCTTCCCCATTCTGTAGCATTATAGTCACTGCTTTGTATCATTCTTCACCAACAATAGATCTAGTAGAGTATCCAATGGCGTTTGATGGCAACAACTCCAAGCCCTGCATACTGTAACCCATGCCTTAAATCAACTAACCAACCAAATATTTTGCCAGTCGGTGATGGGACAAAGAGAGCACATGTTTTAGTTGGCTATCATTGCGAAGGAGAACAATAGGGGTACATCTCTTCGATAGGAGATGTGAAAGAGACTAGCATCATTAGGAGGTGGGAATAGGTATCCTAGCTTTGGCATGTGATCAAACACCACAGTACCTTCCCTTGAAAATGACAAGGGAGGGTCCTCCACAATTGCTTAATAGTAACTGGCACCAGATTCATGCAATCAGGGTTGAAGGTGTAAAGCAGGCTGGCCAGTGCAGGATTTATGTCGGTGATGGTTTGTGGGTGTAAATTTGATAGTGCCGATCAATATGGTGGATAACCATTAGTATCTAAGCCCACACAAGATTACAATGAACCGATCAGGAAAAGAACAAAGAGTGATATGATTTATTCTCAACCTCGTAATAGTGCAATGAAAAAGCTTTTATCCCAAACTTTTGCAGTCTTGGGACCCCTTGGAAGCACAACGGGCTTTAAGCATAAAAGTCAAGAATCAATCTAAACCAAAACCTTTCAAGTAGAACTCCCAACTTTGTATTTAAATCCGTAAACTTCTCTTATTCTATCTAGTGTGGAACTATACTCACATATAAACTCCAAACAAGGCAAGGCATTAACTACAACACTAACGGAGTTCTAGACCACAAAACAATAATTGATTGGGGGAAAGAGGAGAGACTTTCTTGTTTGTTTGTCCGCTTAGTAAATCAGAATCCAAAGTCGGCAGATCCAAAGTACAAAAAGCATATAGATACGAGACATTTACGTATGTACAACACTTGGAGAAACCCTAACCTTTGAGCTGCATTTAGGAGCACAAATAGAAGCAAATCCATCAAAAACTTGGTCCCTCACAGGTGCCATCACTCAACTACTACTGATACTACTAGGTCCATGCCCTAAATTGGACAAATATGACATCCAAGACCCTTCCCTCACATATTCTTCCTCTAATTGCATGATGCATGTAGAACATAACATCGACTCAACCGCCTCCTCTGTTTGCACTAACAATATCACATGGGAGTAAATGGGGAACAAACCCTCCCCATTATACAAACCAACCTCTGATTGATAGATTCCACACCAAACAAGAAGCAGCAGGCAGAGTGCATGGGGTTTGGTAGCATGAAGGCAGTGAAATGTGATCCCTTAATGCAAAACAGAAACATAAAATAAAAAAAATAAAAAAAAATAAAATGAAATTTTAAGAGTGAATATATAAGGGCCATCACATCAGCAAGTTGGATTTGGTGGATTATCACCTCTTGCAGGTTGTCAGGAGAGATGTGGAAAATTATGCAGCCTCTGCCCCTAGAGGGATGTGGAATCTCAGGACTTACCAGTAGTGATGGCTGGCTGGTTGGCTGGCTCCCCAATTATTGGCTTACAATCCTGCAGCTTTAAAGGACCTTTCCTTTGTTGCAGTGGGGGCCAAGGCCTGTGATCATCAACAGGAATCAGTTCTATTTTGGCTTTAATTTCCACACCAAAAAAACATTATGTTTTGCTGAGAAAAGAGAACCAACAAGCAATCTAGCTAGTCATGATAAAGAATGGAAATTGATGAAAAAATAGTAACAGTGAAATATGTTGGGAATATCACATATCTGAGTAGTAATCGTAGAAGAATTAAAAAAAAAAAAAAACCACAATAAAAGATAGCCACTAGAGGGTCTTTCATTATTTTGAAAATAGAATTATAAATACAGGATGAGGATATATATAGTTGGACTGCAACCATCTATCATGTGAAGTCAGCTAAATACCCTTCCAAAATCGGAGATAGGTGTATGGTACTTTCAGGCTCCACAAAACTCAACACAATATTAGGTATGTCTCTCAAAATATCAAAGAAATTATATCCCACAAGATGAATTAATTCTAAAGTTTGATCGTCCAAGGATGAAACAAATGGACACAATGGTTTCTAAGTCAACCAAAACTAGCATAACACCAAAAGACCACAGCATACTCTTTGTCTGAAACATAGGAAGACATATAAGGACTTCAATTCTGTGCACTCAACCAACCTTAAATATAATGATAAATTTCCTTCGACTACTTCAGTAAAATACTGACCGATGGCACAAATAAACTGAATACCAACTAGGCTAAAATCATTAATATCATGGAATTTAATCAATATTAACCAGCATGATCATCCAGAAGAATTTTAATCCAAATTCACTGTTCAACATTCAATTCAAGGGACTGGTAAGTTCAAATGCCAGTGAAAGTCTCTCTGAGGAGCTGTTGGGCATAAATTGATGAAAAATAGTCTCTGTTGCATCTGCCACATTAACTGGGAGCCGCGAAAGAGAAGGAAAATTGGAAATAGTCGTTTTAGGCGAGATCAGATGCAGCCTTCATCGTTTGCCCAAATTATGCAATGTTGTTGGATAACATATCTTCCGATTCAAAGTCCAAATTTGTGTCTCAATCTCAGAAATCGAATTTCTGTCATAGGACAATTATGCAGTCTGTACCTTGATAAAGTTATCTTGCACGAAAATCATTTTTCCAGGAAATAAATAATGGATGGGACGACTTAAGTAACCTCCAAAGTTGCAAACTTAATGACAATGTCACAAACTGAAGCAATGTTAGATTATCATCCAACTATATTTTCACTGAAATATGATCATTTTGTATGGATTATAATTGTATTCCATCTAGAACAGAAACATTACCACCACAATGCACACCTAGCTTCAACTATATTGACCACTGAAGATAACAGCATGGACACAATAAAATTGGATAGTCAATATAACAGTATATGATTGATAAGGAAAATGATTCAGACTATCAATTAATCAAAAAATGGATAGTCAGATGTCTAAAAATGCAAGCTACATCTGAGCAGATATTAACTGAAACTATCTCAAATTGAAACCAAAACGCAACACCCATCAAATATTAGACAAATAAGAAGTTCAATTCTGCAGATTATGAAACAAGATAGAACATTTAGCGAATCCGTCTTCATCACTACACCTCAAAACAAACATGAACGTGAATATGCTCATTGGTAGATCAATCGAGTCTTTCTGAGTCATCAAAGTGAACTGCCACAAGCACAGTAGCACTCCAAAGACAAATCAGAAGAATCAGCCAAATATCAATTTTAGATTCTCACACTGACTATCTCTGATCTAACATCAAATTTATAGTACACCCAACCCAGTAGATAACAATATAACATTCAAGATCCCAAGTCTAGCTGAGGAAACCTATGAAACACCACGCAAGATTGCTTCTGTCTGTCAATTTTCTGTTACTTTGTGGGAAATATGTGTGGCCACAGTCCTACATTTGACCGTCAAGAAATAGTAAGATCTGAACAATGCTTAGGAGATCACACTAGTAACAAAATGAAGGGCTACAGGTAAAGCCAAACTCAAGCCCAGTGCTCGTAATAATACTTCTTGCTGCAGCTAGGCCATCTCAATGTTAACTCCAGAGAGACCAGCACATGCAGAAGAGAGTCATTTCAGGAAGACAAGTGGAAAGTTTCTCTTTCAAACTGGCACGCAATTCAAGGGTGAATGACAACGAAAAGGCAGGATCTCCATGAGAACAATATGGACATCATGCTTCCAATGTGATAATTCAAAGCAAAATAAAGTTGACCATGAGGAAAATAATGCATCCAACATTCGCCCATGAGACAACAATGTTGATACAGCAATTTCCAGCTATACCTCAGATTTTACGACCGATTGGAGTGCCAATGAGCTCCGTACAAACAATAGCATGGTTGCACCATTGCAAACCTTTGGTATTCCATGTTTCAAATTCAAATGAACCGCCGGTGGGTCCACCGGCAATGCGGTTGGCTAATGAGAACTGTCAGAATCCATGGCCTTCGTTCAGAAAAGAAAAGCCTGCCCAAAACTTAGCTGGTCCAAGTCAATACTTGGAAAAAGCAGAAGGGAGAAAAAAAGATGTTGTATGCCAAAAGTAACAAAGTCATTCAGTTTTTGTTTGTTTAATTGTGTGATAAACTAAAAGACGATGCTTCCAACAGCAAAATGCCAGTCGCATGGGGAGGAGGTAAGATTGGAATGGGATCCATGGCTAATAGCAATTTGGCAGAAGATAGCAGCAAGAAGAAACTGGGGCACAAAACCTAGAACAGAAGAGGATAAAGAATGGATGAAGAAGGAATTCAAGAGTTGACAATAGATAAGGTATGGGGGAAAGAAAAGCAGTTACAGCGATACGAGGTATCCAAATATAATTATTTCTATAATTCTAAGCAGATCATAAATACTTTCATCTTTCTAAAGAAAAGAAATACTTTGACACTAAGTAGGGCCTCTCTTGGAGTATCACTAAAGTGAAATTTCACCATTAAATAACAGTTCAGGCATAGTATAATACCTATATTATCCATCTGGCTTCACTTTCTGGGCCTCTAAATTGTTCCCCTTAGTAGTAAGCACTTCCAACCATCAACGCAACTGTCGCGCCCTTAAGTATGATACGAGCCCTCATTAACTTCTGACCCAGCTGAGACTTCCTTTGTCTGAAGCTAATCAGACCGGCCGTAAGCACACCGGTTGTGAGAAGTGCACCTGAGATAAATAACTATAATAAAGTCCAGTGACAAACAATTGCTGCACATTATAAGTAAATTCAATTCACCAAGCAAGAAACAAAAAGCATATATTGTGCAAGAAAAATTTTTAATATGGAATAACATTTGGTCCAGCTTCGTTCACCATGGTAAAGGGTTGCAGGCATCTTTGGTTTTTTTTTTTAAAATACTGGTTTTTTTTAATACTCAAAAAAGATAAATAGAAATTCTTTTAAAAAGAAAACTTTACTGTTATACAATGGAAAGTACGAAGCGAACACTAAGGCCGGATTAATGGTGGAATATAACTGCTCTAAAGGCTAATTTAGTAGTAACTTGGGATGAATACTCTTAAAAGTTTACAAGATATGTGAACTGGACTTTATCATGGTAGAAATTTAACACTAACAAATAATGAATGCAAAATATCCAGAAAATGGATGTTATGACACTTCACATGAAAATAATGACAAAAGTACCATCAAGCATAATGATCCACAAACTTCTATGATCTGTAACTGAAATTTATTGACAAGATACATTAAGGTAAACTAACATTTATGACATCTATTTTGCAGGCTGCAAAGAGACTTTGATGGTTTCCTAGTGAAATTTTAAGGGTGCATTAAGGTATGGTGTAACGCCCCGGTTTTTCAGCTGCTTCCCAAAACGGAGGGCGCTACTTATAATTTGTACTAAACAACCCAACGGTCACAGGATATTGAAATAACCGTAACTACTGCCATAATCAGATGAGTAAATAACATGTCTGAAACTAAAAGAATTACATTATATAAAAGAGTTCATTACATACGATGGCACACTGCTCTAAACATGAATATAAAAGAAGCAATGGAGAAAAGCAGTGTCCAGACAAAAGGAAATATAAACAATATATACAAGATTCTCCGGAAAATACTTCACTGCTTAATATTGCTCGATCTGATCGATAAAATACGGATCCTCAGTCGGGACTAGTTCTCCTCCTTGGTCCTCTAAACCTGGGTTCGAAATTCAGGGGATTAAACCCAGCAAGTAACACAAGGAAAATATATGTGTACTATTACAGTATTAAAGATTAAAATATGCAAATGAATAAAAAGCTTCCATTGGGGATATCCCTTAATAAACAGATAAAATACAATTAAATCGTGATAGTGTTGAACAATCACGTGAATAATGAAAAATATAACAGCAAGATTATATATATCATTTGCAAATAACATGTGAATATCATGTAAAGATGAATATCTTGTAAATATGTCAAGTCTAGGTCAAGTCCTTGTTAGTATTTGAAACTAAATGATAGATAAAATAGCGCGCAGTTTTCCGTATTGTACAAGTTTGCACGTGCATATCCGGGACCTAGCCACAATATTCATGGCACTGAACCATAACATACCGCTAGACATAACAAGCAATTTCCGCACTGTACAAGTGTCCGTGCATACCCGGGACCCGGCCTCAATATTCATGGCGCTAAACCATGACATGCCGCTAGGCATAACAATCAATTATCAATTATTACAGTACGGACATACCACTCTGGGTATCAATTATCCATTGCTGATCCAATAATCACTCAGGTCGCTGCAGTAAAAAAATCCCGACCTTAATCAAGAAGTTGGCCAATAAGATCCTTGTACAATATAGTTCTTGTCCATCATGTAATTTTTTTTCAATCTCCATATCAATAATATACGATATACGTGAATTAATGGAAACACGTGGCTTGTCAAGTCAAACTGTGTATATGTCTTCATCACGAAAAATAAGAATTCAGGAATCAGATCATGTATACACGTATCACGAGAATACTTCATTTCATGTAAACAAGATATAATAAACTTGTCATCATGCAACCATGAATGTCATGTCATCATGTATCTACTATGTCAAAATTAAGTTCATTATCCATAATATTAATAAATACAAAATGTCGCAATTTATAATATTAATAAATGATCATGTCATCGTGTGTATTTGTATTAATAAAATACAATATTACAATTTATAAAACCCATGCGAATATACTTGTACATGTTGCAGTCATGCCCATACGTGAATTTTGATATTGCTGAACAGAAGGATAAAAGGATAAATATATAATTTGTGTCCATACATAAAGCAGGCAAGGGAAGGCCAGAATATTTTTTATATGATATCACAGCAAAATATGCATAGTTTCTGGGTCATTGAAAGTAAACGATTTTATTTAATGAAAGTTAATTGAAATAAATTTTTCTTTATTTTTCATGCAAATTTACAAACACATGCTGTCATATTATTTCGGTTAAGAAAAAGAGGTGGAGCACAAATACATGCTGTCATATTATTTCTCCCATGCATGTTGTCACAAGGACGTGCTGACACATTATTATTTTTTTTCCATGCAAAATAATATTCACAATTAATAATGTTACAGAATTACATGTTGTCATGCATGGGTGCCAAAAATAACACTTTTCTTTTTGCATGCAAACATACCAGATTCATTTTTGCATGCATGGTAAATATATATATATATATATATATATATATATATATAATAAATATCACAATATTTATATTTATTAAAATTAATCCACTAATCTGGTTCAGTTTTCAGTATAATCAATAGATCAAAATGTGAACCAAGTATTTTTGAAAAATAAATCACGTACACAAATGTAAATTAAATAAAGAAACGAATGAAAAATAGCAGTGTTACTTGCCTTAGCTTGATCTCGAATTCTCGGTTTGGTTTGATTTTTTTTTCTCTCTCTCTTTTTTTTTCTCTGCTGCTGGGTTATGGCCAAAGGGAGAAGAGGAGAGTGAGAGATATAGTGAAATGAGGGAGAAAGGGGTGAAGTGGTGAGAATAATTATTTATTTTATCATTATTATTATTTTTCCTCTTTTGCCCTTTACCCAGTTTTTAATACGTAAATTATTAAACAGCTCTCAACCAGACACCTCAAATTTCCTCTGCCACCCTCCTCTTGGTCACGACAGCACAGCATCACCTTCCTTTTATTATTTATTTATTTATTTATAATTTAATAATTTCGGTTCCGTATAACGCTTTTCAAATACTACCAAATTTATGTAGGACGTAGTACCCGATGAGGGGAATACTACAAAATTATCTGTTTATCATTCTGATGTCTGAAATAAATGAACCGAAATTCTAAAGTAATTAGAAGGATAATTTTAATATTATTAAATTGGCAAATTTTGGAAGTATTTTTTGGCCTCGTGAAAATTTTCAAAAATCCTAAATATTACAAAACTAATAACTACGAAGACTGAATGTCATTTGGAGTTGCGGATTTAAAGTTACGTCTACCGAAATTTATTTCGGTACCCAAAATTAAATTCGGTAAACTTATTTAGCACAACCGGACACAAAAAGCAATACGATTAGCTCGAATTTTGGGGTATTACATCTTGCCCACCTAACAAAATAATTTCGTCCTCGAAATTCCAAATTAAAGGACATGCAGTGTACACGGACGCCTACTGATATAAAAATAAATTTAATTGACATACCTGATCACGAGAAAATGTATGGGTATTTTGTCCTAATGTTTTTCTCAAACTCCCAAGTTGAATCTCTTGGTGATTGTGCATCCCATGAAATAAGGACCAAATGTATCACTTTATTTTTTAGGACTTTCTCCCGTCGGCTGATAATTGCTACGGATTGCTTCTCACATTTTAGATCTGATTTCAAATCTATCTCGGACAGATCTACTACTTTGTGCTCTTCACCCAAACATTTTCTTAGTTGTGATACATGAAACACATCATGAACAGCTTCCATCTCTGCTGGTAATGATAATCTGTAGGCAAGATTTTCGATCATTTCCATGATCTCAAATGGCCCGATGTATCTAGAACTGAGCTTCTCTTTCTTACCAAATCTAATCACACCCTTTATCGGGGATATCTTAACAAATACTTTATCTCCTACTTCAAACTCCAGTGGTTTTCTGCGTTGATCTGTCAATTTCTTTTGTCTGTTTTGTGCCGTCTTCATGTGTTCTCTGATAACCTTCACTTGCTCTGTTACTTGAGTAATCAACTCTGGCTCCAAAATACTTCGTTCTCCAACCTCGCTCCAACATAATTGAGATCTGCATTTTCGTCCATACAAAGCTTCGAATGGTGTCATTTTGATACTCTCCTGATAACTATTATTATAAGAAAATTTCACCATATACAAATAGTCTTCCCAAGATCCACCAAAATCCAAAACACATGCCCTAACATATCCTCAAGTACTTGGATAGTCCGTTCTGATTGACCGTCGGTTTGTGGATGATAAGCTGAAAATAGATCCAAATGTGTCCCCAGACTATCCATTAATTTCTCCCAATAGTGTGATCTGAATCTTGTATCTCGATCTGATACAATCCTAGCTGGAACTCCATGCAACCTCACTATTTCATGCATAAATCTTCTGGCTAATATTTCTGTTGGCTGGCCAACTCTAAATGGAATGAGCCGATTTAGTCAGTCGGTTCACAATTATCCAAATTGCATTATTACCTTTGGTGTCCCTGAGTAAGCCTGTAACAAAATCCATTGATATTTGTTCCTACTTCCACTTCGGTATTGTTAATAGTTGGAGCAATCCAGCCGTTTTCTAATGTTCAGCTTTCACTTGCTGACAAGTGGAACATCTCGATACATTTTTGGCAATCTCTTTTTTCATGTCTAGCCACCAGAAATACTTTTTCATATCCTTATACATCTTATTAGTTCCAGGATGTATGGAATATATTAATTTATGAGCTTCTTCTAAAACTCTATTTCTTGCCTCCCCTTTAGGCACCAATAATCTTTCCTTGAATCTAATAGCTCCGTCAGAGAACATTTTCATTTCTGGTCTCTTACCTGCTTCCATCTTATTCTTTAGTTTCTGAAAATTTTCATCTCTAACTTGAACTTGTTTAATCTACTCTATCAATGATGACTGTAACTGTATCTCCATAAATTGTATTGTCCCTCCTAGTAAAATTACTTCTAATTCTATCATTTGCATTTCCATTAAAAGTTCTTTTTGTTGTTAATCTTTCCACTGCAGACCTCCTACTCAGTGCATCTGGCACTATATTAATCCTTCCTGGGTGATACTTAATTTCTAAGTCATAATCTGCTACTAACTCCAACCATCGCCGCTGTCTCATATTCAGTTCTTTTTGAGTGAAAATATACTTCAAACTTTTATGATCAGTGTATACTTCTACTCTTTAACCCAATAAGTAATGTCTCCAAATCTTCAAAGTATGAATCACCGCTACTAACTCCAAGTCATGAGTTAGATAATTTCTCTCATGGGGTCACAATTACCTTGATGCAAACTCAATCACATTTCCATTTTGTGTCAACACATATTCCAATCCCTGTTTTGAAGAATCACTATAGACTTTCATTCCTCCAGAATTGTCTGGAATTACGAACACTGGTGTTGTTATTAATTTTCGTTTTAATTCTTCAAATGCCTTATTACTTTCCTCTGTCCAGACATATTCCGCTCATTTTCTAGTCAACTTAGTCAAAGGAGATACGATTTTTGCAAAATCTTATACAAACCGCCTATAATATCCAGCCATCCCTAAAAAACTCCAAATTTTCGACACTGATTTCGGTATAGACCAATCCATCACAGTTTCTATCTTCTTAGGATCAGCTGATAAACCATCTCCTGAAACTATATGTCCCAAAAAATCAATCTTATCCAACCAGAATTCACATTTATTCAGTTTTCCATATAATGTTTGCTCTTTTAGAGTCTGCAAAATTGTCTTCAAACGTTCAACATGCTCTTCTCTATTCTGAGAGTAGATTAATACATCAATAAACACCACCACAAATTTATCTAGATACTGAGCAAAAACTTGATTCATCAAATTCATAAATACAGCTGGAGCATTAGTCACTCCAAATGGCATTGCCAAATATTCATAATGATCATGTCTGATTCTAAATGTAGTTTTTAGAATATCTTCTGTTTGGATTCTTACTTGATAGAATCCAGAACGAAAATCTATCCTCAAGAATACTCTTACTCCCCCCAATTGATCAAACAGATCAGTTATCCTTGGTAATGGGTATTTATTTTTAATTGTTACTGCATTCAGACCCCTATGTCCACACACAATTTTTGACTTCCATCTTTCTTTCTTGCTAATTGCACTAGAGCTCCCCAAGGTGAAACACTGGGTCTCACAAAACCCAACTTCAATAGCTCATCTACCTATCTCTTAATTTCTTCTAATTATGCAACTCCCATTCGATAAGGTGGCCTACAAACTAGTTCAGCTCCAGAAAAAATATCAATAGCAAATTCTGTTGTCCTTACTCGTGGTACTTCAGGTATCTCTTCAGGAAATATATCTAAGAATTCAGATACTACTGGAATCATTCATTCTCCTACTTCCATAGCCTCCAAAACTCCTCCCTTTGGGGACACCTTTGATTGAGCTGATTCTAGAAATTGACCTCCACCAACAAATTCAAATACCGAATAACCATATATTTGAAATATTACTCTTTTTCTCCTACAATCTATCACCGCATGGAAGGTACTCAACTAATCCATGCCTAAAATAACAACATATCCTCCTCCATTGATAACCAACAAGTTGGCATAAAATTCTTTTTCACTAATCACCAAGGGACATAGTCTATACTCTTTATTAGTCATAATACTACAATTCTCAGTCTTAATATCCCACTCTGCAGGTAAGATTGCAAAATCAATAGAATTGCAGGAAACAAATATGATAGAGATAAAACAGTGTGAAGCTCCAGAATCAAATAGAACAGTTGTTGGTGTATTGTCAACCAAAATCGTACCTGCCACGACTCCTTCAGTAGTTTGAACTTTTTCAGCATTCATTAGTCTAACATGTCCCTACCTTTGTCCAACTCCCCCTTGGGCTCTGGTATAGGCTTGTTGTTGTGTCTCCAAGGATATTTTCTAGTTCGGTCCTTCAGTCCTTCGAACTGGTGGTCCCATTACAACCGGCCTTGAGGCCCGCTAATAAGAAACTCCGGTTGTTGTTTGTTGCCTTGACTGTGCTCTTGAACAATTAGTTATCTGATGATCCGCTGACCCACATATCAGACAATCCCAGAGCTCTTCTACACTGCTTCCGAACATGCCCCGGTATATTGCAGAAACTACACACTAAAGGACCTCCTTTATTAGCCACTGCTTGTCGCTTTGCTGGAGGGCCTCCAAATCTCTGGGAAGAACTTGCCCCTTGATTGAATGGCCTTTTGAATGTCGTCGGTTTTCCTTCTTCGGTTACTTGCTCCAGACGACATGCTGCTTCGAACATCTCAGAATAAGTCTTATACTTGTGACCTGCTAGATGCTCCCTTAGATGATACTTCAATCCCTGCTGGAACATATGTGCTCGCTCATCTTCATCAGCTACCAAGTTTGGGGCGAAACGACTGAGTCACGAATTCTGCAGCATAAGCATTTACAGTCCGATCTCCTTGTTGCAGTGCCAGAAATTTCTTCCTCATTTCCTGTCTTGCTGAGACATGGAAAAATCTGGTGAGAAATGCCTCTATAAACTTTCCCAGATTAGGGGCTCCTGATACTTTACTTCTTCAGCAAGTCACCACGTCCGGGCTACATCAATCAACTGTATACATACTACTTCTATTCGATTTTCTTTTGGAATTTTTACTGCCCTTAGAAGGCTCTCCATATCTACAATCCACTGTTCAGCCTTCAGTGGTCCTTCTGTCCCAGAAAATACTGATGGCTGCAGTCTTCGGAAATCCAACACCATTCCGGTTCTTTCCAATTCTTTAGACTGCAACATTTTTTCTAATATCATCATCGTGGTTTCTTACGTCTGTGCTACTCTTTATACTAGATTCCTAAGATCAAAAGTCTCATCTATCGGACTTGCACTCGTACTCACAGAAAATTGGGTCAACATTATTCTGCAACGGATCAGATATGAATCAATAAAAGAAATTCAAGATAGATATTTCAAACAATTAGAAAGCAATAGGATAGGCACGATACTAGATCGATAGATATCAAAAAAATAAGCAACAATTATCAAGAAGGGGTACTAGACATGTTTTTATGTGGTAGTAGTCATATGATCTTCCACCTAAATCTAGGCTCTGATACCACCCTGTAACGCCATGGTTTTTCAGCTGCTTCCCAAAACGGAGAATACTACTTATAATTTGTACTAAACAACCCAACAGTCACAGGATCTTAGAATAACCTTAACTACTGCCACAATCAAATGAGTAATAACATGTCTGAAACTGAAAGGATTACATTATATAAAAAAATTTATTACATACGATGGCACACTGCTCTAAATATGAATACAAAAGAAATAAGGAGAAAAGCAGTATCAAGATAAAAAGAAATATGAACAATATATACAAGATTCTCCGAAAAGTACTTCACTGCTTAATATTACTCGATCTGATCGATGAAGCACAGATCCTCAATCAGGGCTAGTTCTCCGCCTTGGTCCTCTAAACCTGGGTTCGAAATTCAGGGAATTAAGCGCAACAAGTAACACAAGGAAAATATGTGTACTATTACAGTATTAAAGATGAAAATATGCAAATGAATAAAATGTTTCCATTGGGGATATCCCTTAATAAACAGATAAAATGCAATTAGATCGTGATAGTGTTGAACAATCACGTGAATAATGAAAAATATTACAGCAAGATTATATGTCATTTGTAAATAACATGTGAATATAATGTAAAGATGAATATTTTGTAAATATGTCAAGTCTAGATCAAGTCCTTATTAGTATTTGAAACTAAATGATAGATAAAAATAGCGCAGTTTTCCGTATTATACAAGTTTGCCCGTGCATACCGGGGACCTGGCCACAATATTCATGGCACTAAACCATAACATACCGCTAGACATAACAAGCAATTTCCGCACTGTACAAGTGCCCGTGCATACCCGGGACCTGGCCTCAATATTCATGGCGCTAAACCATGACATGTCGCTAGACATAACAATCAATTATTACAGTACGGACATACCACTCTGGGTATCAATTATCAATTGGTGATCCAGTAATCACCCAGGCCGCTGCAGTAAAAGAATCCCGACCTTAATCAAGAAGTTGGCCAACAAGATCTTTGTACAATATAATTCTTATCCATCATGTAATTTTTTTTCAATCTCCATGTCAATAATATACGATATACTTGAATTAATGGGAACACGTGGCTTGTCAAGTCAAACTGTGTACATGTCTTTATCACGAGAAATAAGAATTCAGGAATCAGATCAT
Source organism: Dracaena cambodiana (assembly GCA_036321105.1). Lineage (NCBI taxonomy): Eukaryota > Viridiplantae > Streptophyta > Magnoliopsida > Asparagales > Asparagaceae > Dracaena > Dracaena cambodiana. The sequence continues at coordinate 31,820,771 of JAYEPQ010000008.1, forward strand.
GTATACACGTATCACGAGAATACTTCATTTCATATAAACAAGATATAATAAACTTGTCATCATGCAACCATGAATGTCATGTCATCATGTATTTACTATGTCAAAATTATGTTCATTATCCATAATATTAATAAATACAAAATGTCACAATTTATAATATTAATAAATGATCACGTCATCGTGTGTATTTGTATTAATAAAATACAATATTACAGTTTATAAAACCCATGCGAATATACATATACATGTTGCAGTCATGCCCATACGTGAATTTTGATACTGCTGAACAGAAGGATAAAAGGATAAATATATAATTTGTGTCCATACATAAAGCAGGCAAGGGAAGGCCAGAAAATTTTTTATATGATATCACAGCAAAATATGCATAGTTTTTGGGTCATTGAAAGTAAAGGGCTTTATTTAATGAAAGTTAATTGAAATAAATTTTTCTTTTTTTTTATGCAAATTTACAAATACATGTCGTCATATTATTTCGGTTATGAAAAAGAGGTGGAGCACAAATACATGTCAGATTATTTCTCCCATGCATGTTGTCACAAGGACGTGCCGTCACATTATTATTATTTTTTTCCATGCAAAAATAATATTCACAATTAATAATGTTACAGAATTACATGTTGTCATGCATGGGTGCCAAAAATAACACTTTTCTATTTGCATGCAAACATACCAGGTTCATTTTTGCATGCATGGTAAATATATATATATATATATATATATATATATATATATATATATATATATATATATATATATATAAAATTATAAATAAATATCATAATATTTATATATATTAAAATCAATATAATCAATAGATCAAAATGTGAACCAAGTATTATTGAAAAATAAATTACGTACACAAATGTAAATTAAATAAAAAAACAAACGAAAAATAGTAGTGTTACTTGCCTCAGCTTGATCTAGAATTCTCGGTTTGGTTTGATTTTTTTTCTTTCTCTCTCTTTTTTTTTCTCTCCTGCTGGGTTCTGGCCGAAGGGAGAAGAGGAGAGTGAGAGATATAGTGAAATGAGGGAGAAAGGGGTGAAGTGATGAGAATAATTATTTATTTTATTATTATTATTATTATTTTTCCTCTTTTGCCCTTTACCCAGTTTTTAACACGTAAATTATTAAACAGCTCTCAACGTGACACCTCAAATTTCCTCTGCCACCCTCCTCTTGGTCATGACAACACAGCACCGCCTTCCATTTATTATTTATTTATTTATTTATTTATGATTTAATAATTTCGATTCTATGTAACGCTCTCCAAATACTACCAAATTTATGCAGGACGTAGTACCCGACGAGAGAAATACTATAAAATTATCCGTTTATTATTCCAATGTCTGGAATAAATGAACTGAAATTCTAAAGTAATTAGAAGGATAATTTTAATATTATTAAATTGACAAATTTTGGAAGTATTTTTCACCTCGTAAGGAAAATTTTCAAAAATTCTAAATATTACAAAACTAATAACTGCGAAAACCGAATGCCATTTGGAGTTGCGGATTTAAAGTTACATCTACCGAAAATTATTTCGGTGCACAAAATTAAATTCGGTGGACTTATTTAGCACGACCGGACACAAAGAGCAATACGATTAGCTCGAATTTTGGGGTATTACATATGGTATAATTATATACATTGAATTTATAGTCCGATGGTGATCCAGGAGGATTTATAGGCATCAAAAAAGGTTCCAACTCCAGCAAATGCTGAAAAACTGCCAGTTTACATGGGAGAGCCCACTAAAGAATTTAGCAAAGAGACCATGCTATCTAAAAGATCATCTCATTGGCTTCGAGACGAGTTGAAGTTCAAGGAAAAACACATCAGATGGAGGAGTTAAGCTTCGAACACATCAGTCTGACTTCTTGATTCACTTAGCATCGAGTTGGAGTTTGACTAATATATATATATATATATATATATATATATATATATATATATATATATATATATATATATATATATATATATATATATATATATATATATATTCTCTTAGATTTAAGTTAATGGAAACTTGAGAAGTTTGGACAATATGGGAATATCCCACTATGGTCAAGAGTACTACCAAGTAGAGAACTCAAAAGTCAGATGTCAACTAAATAGGGAGAGGCTGTGAGTTGTAATCAACAAGAAATAAAGATGCAACAAGAAAAAATTCCAAAACTTTGGAGTCGGGAAAACTCCCCTCTCTAGGCAAAACCCAAAGAGATCCTAACAGGAAAAAAAAACCCATAATCCGTGATAGAGCAAGAGCGAGTCTTGCACTTTGTAGAGAGATTTGAGCAAGAGAGCAGGAAAAAAAAAAAACTTTGACCTTCTCATAATCATTGGAAATTAATAAGCACATAAAATCAAAAAAGAAAAAAAACACAAGAACAACAATTTCCACTTGAAGGAACCCTAATTCAACTATTTTAGCACCAATCGACAAGCAGATTATTAATCAGGCAAGTGCCATCACCACCTCCTCGGGTTGCACAACTTTATTCAATAATATTAAATTAAAAACTATAAAGTAAATTTGTTAGGTTATTGTCAAGCCAACCCCAAAACTTTTGTCCCTTTATTCTTTCACAGTACTCCAACAATTGTCAACTCCATCATTCTCCTTCCATTTTCCTCCTCAACAAGTGCCACCACCTCCTTTCATCTTACATCCAACGCATAAAGCACATTCTTGAACAACAGCCTCTTTGCCTCCACCCAAGTTTACGGTTCATCTCCTTTACTTCAATAAGCCAATTAGCCAAAGGAATCTCAGACATATTAATCACAATAGGCTTCAACACTTCGAATTATTTCTCTTGACATCAATATCATAACACCCCCCACCCCACCACCCCCCCCCCCCCCCCCCAATGAAATCAGTATATTTGTGAATTTCTTCATCTATTACTCTATACTTAATTTGCACCACGTGAAGTCCAATCAGCAGAAACCTGTCAGCCCATCATTTCCTTCTTGATAAATGTTTTCACCCACATTCAACTCATCATCATAATTTGAGAACTGTAAGTCTGAAACTGAAGTTATAAGGTTCACATCTGTATTTTCATTTTCTGTTCAAACATTGGGCCAAAATTTCAGACAAATTGAATTATTTGTGAATTTTATCTTCTATAAAATTCGAGTGAGGCTATGCATTGCTCATTCAGAGAGTTGGCAACAAGGGCGAAATCATCTCAACACGGTACCAAATGCCCGGTGATCAAAAAGACACCACATATTATGACATAAATAACTATGTCCGCCCTACTACTCTATATGTCAAATTTAGAAAACAGCTACATCACTTGATCTAGACCTCATTGCAACACTATATTGCACTACTTTGATTACCCCTACATAATCTTTTTCCTATGCAACTCTACTGAGATCAGTTTGCATCATGTCAACTATATGTTAGTTGGATTGATAACAAGCCCATTTTGTTAGATTTTTTCAGTTCAAAAAATGAGTCCACTTTCCACGGACTTCTCCTTTCGAATTCCTCAGAAGCTTAACTGAGACTTACATCATTCTTCTTTCCAATAAATATTACCCTCAAGCATGGGATAATATTTATTGAAAAGAATTGAATACAAAAAAAAAAAAAAGACAGATGTAACATATGGAAGGATTTGAAGTTGAATCCTTTCCATTCAAGTTCAGTCAGGTCATTCACATAAAGATCCACACTAGTCAAGTTGATTTACATCATTTAAAGAACCAAGAAACCCAAAATCAAGTGATTTAAATATTTTTCAGCCACGCTTCAGGTAGGTTCAAAATGGACAGCCAAAAGTGGAATCTAGGGCAGACGTGGTTTTGAACACAATTTTCCAATCCAACAAATTGCCCATGATCAAAGCACATTAAAATCCTTGCACTCCATATTTTGTTGGGTCTCAAATGTTGTTGGGCCCAACTGAGCAACTCAATATTTAGGCCACTTTATATACATTTGTTGCATAAGGAAAAGAAAATTCAAAAAACCACAAGGTTTTTGGTTTGTAGAGAAACTAAAGAATAGAGATAAATTTGATCAACATGATCTTCAACTAGGTCGTCTCATTGGATTTGGTGGGAAAGGACTTACCTCCAAATTATTCTGAAGGACTAGGTTGTCTTATTGGATTTGGTGGGAAAGGACTTACCTCCAAATTATTCTGAAGGACACACATACACACATATATGGGTGGTCATTTAATTACTAAGAGTAACAAAAACTTTATAAGGAATGAAATTAATAAATAGTTCAATTGGCAAGCAATGTTTACCCACATTCCAAACAAAAAAATGGAAAAAGATATTTCAGGATTAAAATATCAGTTTTAAACTTCCAAGTCATGATGGCCTGGGGTCTGTGAGAGAGAGAGAGAGAGAGACCTCCAGATCTGACTCAACGCAAAGAAGAGATGATAAACTCTATTAGATTATATTACTATTTTGTATTTGGATTTAGTTTGAGTTTAGTACCACATCACTTATTGAGTGGTTTGTATGGAATTGAGAGATCTATAAATATATGTATCCTCTAACTTATAATAATATGTTGAGATTGAGTTTTAGTTCTGATTTCTTTGTGACATGGTATCAGAGCGGATTTGAGAAATAGATCTCAGCAGTGCGATCCGATTACCTATCAATCTCAACCATCCACTCAAAAAACACAAAAGAAAAAAAAAACTACCTGTGGTGGCCCCTTCGTTCGTTCAGTTCGACTCGAAGAAGAAGGAGAAGAAATCGCTGAAAACTCTTAGCTTTTTGTTCCTTCAAAGAGAGGATTGCTGAAAATCCTAGTTTTTCGTGGCGGCTACAGTTCAGCTTCAGCTTCTGGTTTAATTCAGCTTCTGGTTCAGCCTCAGCTTCTGGGTTCAGCTTCTGGTTCGCTTCCGGGTTCAGCTTCTGGTTCGCTTCTGGTACAGTTGCTGGTTCAGCTTCTGCTTTGGTTCAGCTTCTGGATCAGCTTCTGGTTCAGGTGACCAAAGCAGTTCTGGTTTGCTTCCTTTTCTTCTGGTTCAGCTTGTTGTTCTATCAAGTGTTCGCTTGGTTCATTCGATCACCTGATCATTCGATCTTCTGCTGATCATGCTGTTTGCAAAACCCTGGATATACACTACTATAATCCTATAGGTGGTTTTTAATATAAAAATCATCCTTATTATTGTCACTACTTTTCTATACATCCACTTCAATTACTTCATCTACTGTTGCTGGTCCTACTATCATGGCTGAAAATCTATATCCGAAAAACCTTATTGCTACTAACAGCAATAATTATCTTTTATGAGCTCAGGCATTCAGGGTATTTGTGGTGCTCAAAAAAATATTAAGTATTTACTGGGTGATCCACCAAATGAAAACAATCTTATCTATTCTAATTAGCTTGTTAATAGTTGTTGCGAATTACATGGCTCCTTAATAATATGGAAAAAAAGTAAGTCCTAGTGTTATATTCTTGAAAACTACAAAAAAGATATGGGATATCATTAAAGAAGTATATGAAAATGCGAAAAATATATCTCGAGTATTTGAACTGCATGAATACTTATTTACTCTCAAACAAGACAAAATGTCTACATTCGAATATTAGTCTGCTCTCTGAGACATATTAGATGAGCTTGAGATTCACCAACCACTGACTATAGATCTTAAGACTTTAAAACAATATTGTCAGAATCTTGTTGTTGTCAAATTCCTTTCCGATTTGGATTTTTCTTTATCGATCTAAGTGAGGAGTCAAATTTTTACTGGTGATAGTATTCCATCACTGATAGCAATATATTCTAGAGTCCTTCGTATTTCTACTAGATACATCAGCAACTCAAACTCTTACTACCAATGATCATTCTGTCTTATTTCTAGTCAGGAACAAAGTCGTGGTCGTGGTCACGATTCAGGGGAAGGTCGTGGTCATAGTCGTGGTGGCTATGATAGTCGAGACTCCGATGGTGGAGATCGTGGTCATGATTCAGGGGGAGGTCGTGGTCGTAGTCATGGTGGCTATGATAGTCAAGACTCCGATGGTGGACTAAAATCCCGTGAATGTGATTACTGTAGCAGAACAAAAATCACGCATCTACATATCATTGGGAGAAATATGAAAAATCAGAATGGACACAAGTTGTAGTAAATAACTACTCAACTAGATCTTCTAATTCTCTTATTGTACCTACAAAATAGATATTGCATCAACAATCAATTCTGCTAACACTTCGACATCTTCAATGATGATTCAGATTCCACAAGTTGAACTTTACAAGATTCTCCGTCATCAATTCATCGTGACTGGTCCCCATGCTACTCAAACATTCTTGTCAGATAGTGATAATCACATCACTTCCTCTAACCAATCATAGGTTATCGATTATGGAGCTTCCTCTCATATGACAGGCATTAGAAACAAATTTGTCTCACCAAAATTTTCAAATAAACACCCTCAATCCATATTGTTGATAGCTCATCTTTTTCGATAGTTGGTGATGAAATAGTTCATACTACTAATTCTTTAACCCTTGATAATATTTTGTTTGTTCCCAAATTTTCCTGTTAGTTTATTATCTATCAGCCAAATTACCAAAAAAATAATTATTATGTAACATTCTTTCCTACTTACTGTATCTTTTAGGACCTCTAGACTGGAATAATGATTGGTACAGGGCGCGAGCAATGGGGATGTACTATTTAGATGAGATATCACCTACAGAGTTAGATGCTTAGTCCTCCGATTCCCTTTTACAATAGCATCAAAGTCTTAGACATCCTTCACTTCAGAATCTTCGTCTCGTTTTTCCCACTGCATCTGGTATATCTATGTTAAATTGTGAGTCTTGTGAACTCGGCAAACATCATCAAGCCTCATATCTAAGTCAAGTCAATCCACGTAGTAGTTTTTCGTTTGAGTTGGTCTATTATGATGTTTGGGGTCCATGTCATTTTCCTCTTTTAAGGATTAGGTATTTTTTCCTATTTGTGAATGATTTTACTCGCATGACATAGATATATTTGTTAAGCGATAGTTCTACTGTTTCTAATATAATTGAACTATTTTATAAAGAAATAAAAATTAATTTTCTATTCGTGTTTTGCGCACTGATAATACCATGGAGTATATGAATGCTGATGTTTCTTTATTTTGTACTAATAATGTAATTATTCATAAAGCATCTTGTTCTTATACATTCCAGTAAAATGGTTTTGCTGAAAAAAAAAATATAGACATATTCTAGATGTTACTCGAGTATATGAACGTTGATGTTTCCTTATTTTATATTAATAATGGAATTATTCATCAAACATCTTGTTTTTATACATTCCAGTAAAATGGTGTTGCTGAAAAAAAAAATATAGACATATTCTAGATGTTACTCGAATATTAATGATTCATGTATATGTTCCAAGATATCTGTGGCTTAAAATTGTTTTATATGATTGTCATCTAATAAATAGAATATCATCTTGCATGGTAAAATTTCATTTTCCTGTCTTTATCCTGATATACCCATATTTCCTCTTATACCTTGAGTGTTTGGTTGTACATGTTTTGTTCAAAATTTGTCTTCCGGTTTAGACAAGCTATCTCCTCGTGTTATCAAGTGTGTATTTGTTGGAATTAGGATGCAAAAAGGGTATAGGTGTTATGATCCGGTGTCTAGAAAGTATTTTGTCTCTACTGATATTACCTTCTTTAAGTTTGTTCCATACTTCACTTCTACATCAATATACCTTGGATCATTCTCTTCCTTTACCACCATTTGTTTCTACTACTAAAGTTAAACAAGTATCGGTGCCTCATAAAGGGGCTAAACAGGTGCCTTCCAAGAAATCACTATTGGTATTTTCTCACCGTCAGAAAGTGCTTCCCCCAGCTCACTACCTGTTGCTCCGTCATCTCCAACTGCAGGTCTCCAACAGTCACAACATTCTTCCACTCCTGAGTGTGATCTTCCTATTGCTCTCCGAAAAGGTAAACGCTCTAATACTACTTATCATATTTCTCAATTCGTTTCCTATAATAAACTTCACCCAATGTTCTGCTAATTTGCCATTTCTCTTTCTTTAGTTTGTATACTCAGGTCTTTTCAGGAAACAGTATTAGTATCTACCTGGCAGACGGCCATGGATGAGGAGATGCAAACTCTTGTCTCTCGTAGAATCTGGAATTCGGCTCATTCTCTGCCTGATGCATGTATTGTTGGTTGTTCTTAGATTTACTTTGTCAAATACAAGCCGAATGACTCAATTGACCGCTATAAAACACGTATTATTGCGAAAGGTTTTTTCCAAACCTATGGTATTAATTACTTTGAGACTCTCTCCTGTAACATGCCTCAACTCTATTCGCATCATTTTCTCTCTTACCTTAAATCTCGATTGGTTTTTATTCTAATTGGATGTTAAAAATCATTTCTTATATAGTGATATACAAAAAAAGGTGTATATGGAACAACCTCCAAGGTATCTTATTCAGGGGGAGAATGTAATCTACAAATTCAAAGAAGCAATTTATGGACTTAAACAAAATTCTCGAACTTGGTTTGATAAGTTTTCCACTGTAATTGCTGACATTGGATTTTAGCATTGTCACTATGATTATTCTGTTTTTGTCCGGCGCACTCGTTCTAGTATTGTCCTTTTCGTTGTATATATAGATGATATTCTACTAACTGGGAGCGATATAACAGTTTTGATTGAGACAAAGGGTTATTTCAAGCCATATTTTGTAACTAAAGGTACGATAAGACCGAGATATTTTCTTGGAATTGAGCTAGCTTATCATAAATATGGGTTACCTCTCTCTCGGAGGAAGTATACACTAGATCTCTTAGAACAGACCGGTCGTCTTAGCTTTAAACATGCTAATACTTCAATGAAATTAGATTTAAATGTGTGAAGTGAAGATAGTGCTATGTATAAGAATGTCAAGCAGTATAGGAGAATGGTTGGAAAGCTTATCTATCTCACAATCAATAGACATAACATTTCTTTTGTTATTAGGTTATTGAGCCAGTTCATACATAAATCAAGGGACATACACTGGGAAGCTGGTCTGAGAGTTTTGGCATATATTAAGAGCTCTCCTGGAAAAGAGTTATTTTATAAAAAAATATGGACATGTTGAAATCTCTGTCTTTTCAGATGCTGGATATGTAGGAGATAAAAAAGACAGAAAGTCGACCACTAGAGACATTATACTTATTGAAAATAATCTAGTCATATGGAGGAGTAAGAAACCCAATGTAGTGTCTCGGTCTTCTACTGAGACAGAGTATCGGGCAATGATACACATTATGTGCGACTTGTTATAGTTAAAAAATTTGCTGACTAGATTTGGGTTCAATGCGAAAGGACCTATGCCTATGTACTATAATAATCAGTTAACCATCTATATTGCTCAAAATCCAATATTTCATGATCGTTATAATGATATAGAGATAGATTATCATCTGAATCGAGATAATTTGGTGACAAAGATAATATGTATTCCATTTACTCTTTCATCAGAACAATTAGCTGATATTCTAACTAAAACTACGTCAGCAACTGTATTTTCTAATCTGTATAATAAGTTGGGTATAATTGATATTTATGTCCCAACTTGAGAGGGAATGTTAGATTAGATTATTATTTTGTATTTGGATTTAGTTTTAGTTTAGTACCACATCGCCTATTTAGTGGTTTATACGGAATTGAGAGGTCTATAAATATATGTATCATCTAACTTATAATAATATATTAAGATTGAGTTTTGGTTCTGATTACTTTGTGACAAACTCAAAAATATCAAATAACATATCCAAAATATCTATAAAGAGCAGTACATGATGATATGAGTTGTACAATGTCATGCTCCAATGTAGGGGCGAAGAAACTCAATTATCATTCACGTGCCAAGAGTACCCAGTCGAGGTGTTGAAGCATATTATGATGTAAGTGCCTGAGATTTTATGAGGCAAAAGTGATGAATCTTGAACCTAACAAGGTGTAGATCATCGTGGATCCAAAGAGGTTACAACTTCGGAACGTGCTCTACAAGAAGGCCATGCATTTTGTTTCTTAATATCCCTTTTAGGGCCAGTTCAGAGGAGTATTCTAACCAGGTCCCAAATCTTCACATCCTAGCTGCTAACTATATTTTCTCAAGTGCCTGGTATAGTCCCATTTTATTTCCTTGGTTGTGTGCATTCCTTGGTTGTGTGCATGAGCGTGTGTTCAATGAAATACACTAAACTTTTCTTAAGAGGCCTGATGGGCAAGAAAACTAGTTCACTCTTAAAAAGGAGGCTTTTGTGGAAAGTTCATATCATATTGAGTGGTTAGAATTCAAGTATACTTCACATATGCCCAAGTTGTTTATAAAGAGTACTCACTTTATGTGGTCCAAATATGTTTTCTAGCCCATGGAAGTATGTGTCCCTTCTGTAATTAAATTACATCATTAGACAAATCTCAATGGTTTTCAACATAGAGGTCAGTTTACCAACCAAAGGAGGTTCTAAAAACCAAGAGAAAAGCAAAGATGGTGGGAATCTGAGGATACTGTCATTGTCTCTTTTGTTTGGGCACCTTTTCCCCGTTGATGTAATAATATGCTGCTATCTTGATAGCAAATTAGTCCACAACAGCTTCTGAAATTTTTCGCCCATCAATAACTCAAGCTTGCCAAAGCGTTTCCACAGCAAAAAGAAGGCCTGAAAATGTGAGTGATAGTATTTGATCATGATGTCGATACCTTCATTGTTCTTCACACCATATTAATGCTAATATCTTGTAGACATGTCTGGCTTTGACCAAAAAAAAACTAGAAATTGATCGTAGAAGTCAAGCAATCTCATTAATAATGGAACCTCACAATTGGCGAAGGCAATAATGTCAGCACAATTTTTCTACCAAAAAATCTCTAAAAGTGTCAATAATGAGCTCTGCAAATTCTTAAAGCCGCGAGGAAGTTTCTTTTAGTAATGACGGGGACCCAATAAAAACTTTTGGCTCTAAGACACCAACAACAACAACTAAGCATTTTATCCCAAGTATTTGAGGTAGGCTATATGAACAAAAAAGATCATGTCATGATATGTGACAATATTTTACGTTGGCTGCCACTGGCCTACCACAACCCTCCTTCTTTATCCTGGCTTGGAACAGGCAATGCATAGCACTGGCGGAGTTTTTGGCTCTAAGACACCAAGCTAGAAAATCTGATAGTCAAGTTTGACAACAGCTTCAGGGTCTGAATCGGTAAAAAACTCTACATGGTCTCATCTATAATATCACTTGTATTCTCATAAGTAACGTCAATGTCCACAACTCTCAATTCGTCAACACTATCATCAAGTACAATATTGATATGCAAACTCTTCAATAAGCATAGGTAATCGTAGTGTCAAAATTCTCTACACTCAGAATACTTGATTGAAGGACACTATTAAATAGAGTGTCCATATCCCTCACACTTGGAGCATTATTTTCCAATCTTAAAAGATTTTGGAGAATATACTGAGCGAAAGTGTGGAGCATGCTGAGCACGAAGAACTTGCAAGTGATTCCAATATGGACAAAACTTATAGATTCCTACATTCTAAGAAAAAAGTTCACCGACCAACTTAAACACATATGTGTTTCTTCTCAGATGGAGGAAAATAAAAGAAGAAATGTTCAAGATAACTCTCCCTTTGCATAGCCATAACAACTATCAAAACACTACGTCGTATATTGCATGCAATTTATTTTGAATCACCATTGATCATAAATATGAATCCTATAAAGAATTAGAATTAACTCAAAAATTTTAAAATTTAGTTCATAAAGTTCGAAAAAAAATATCCATGATTCTAATTGGCTTGAATCTTATTCGAATCGGGTTTGAAATGGACTCCAAAATTACCAAATACCCTTAATGGGTCTGCTTGTTGTTAGCAAATTTAATCTGGTTCAGTTCTCTTAGTCTCAAATGTGACTTGAACTGAGGGTTGGGTCTGGTCGGACCTGGATCAGCTTGGACTCTAGTTTGGTTTGGCCCTAGTTTTGTTCAAATTCAATCTAGATTAAATTACAATCTGCTTTTGTTTGCATCTGGGCTGAAACTTACTCAGATTTGAAGCCTAAACTGTAATAGCTTAGATGTACTATAACAACATCAGAAGCATATCACGTTATTGTTGAAGACACAATGCTCGCACCTAGTGATATTGTCGGAGACGACAATGAAGATACTTGACACATCAATGCAATGAATGGAGGCGGCAGCTCTAGATCTAATCAGCAAGCCTGTCAGCTAGAGATCAGCTAGGGTTTTGGATGGAGATGGCACTAGCTATGGTGATAAGGGAAATCTTAAATTTTCTTCACTCTTTTTTTAACTTTCTCTTCTCAAGTTTTTTTTTTTCTTTACTTCTTTTTTAATTTTTCTTCTGTTTTTTCCTCCTTTTTCTCAGATTTTTCTGGTCTGTTTTTTAAACCAAAAATCAAAAAAAGATGAAAGATGAAGATGGAATAAGAAGGGGATGAGAGATCTAGGGGTATGGTTTAGTGAAAATAGATGAAAAAGGTGAATTTCAATACCAAATTGATGCATGATGAAAGTGAAGGGATTGTGGTGGGAACTTTGGAGATTTTGTGGATAAACTAGGGTTTAGGACAAAGGGAATAAGATTCGGACCTCAAGCAAATCAAATGCCCACTATCATATAAATCACTATAGAAAGGATATGATACAAATTAGCAAATCACATGCCAGGAAGCTAAGATTTTGAAAATCAATCTCACTGATTATCATAAAGCATACTTACAAAATAATATATATACAAAACTACCTATGTGCATCATGATGCAAACAAGATAAAATCAAATAAAATTAAAAAAATAATCCTTAGTTAAGAGTTTTAAATAAAATAAAAAACTAAATAATCCTAATCCTAACCTGCAAAGACCCCTACTCATATCTCGAATTTTTCTTATGATGTAATATTAGTTTAATGATTGTGATAATATTATTGAAATTTTTTTTGATGATTTTAAAAATACGTTTTCATAAAAAAGGAAAAAAAAAATGTATACCCAAATTTAGAGATGAACCATTTAACCCACCATCCTTTTCTCTTGAATTTATTCCCTCATTATTCTAGCCCAAGCCCATCCAATCATTTCTTTTAATTATCCTCACATTCTAGAGCCCAAAGTCCAAGTTTAGGCCTAAAACAAAAATAAAACATCTAAAAAGAAATAGGTTTCCACTAGGAATTGAACCCTTGACTTCATGATTCTTGATCCTAAACCACTAGCTTTGATGGTTGAATAAGAAGAAGGGAACAAACTTATTAAACTAGAATTCTTCTTCTCCTGCTTCCCTGCACAACTTTCTCTCGTTTCTCTTCATTTACCTATGAACTAGGGTATTTTCCTCATTCACCCCACACTTTCACCCATTATCCCAAACTCAAACCCCAATTTAAATTCCACTCCCCTCAAGCCTCGTCGGAGCCAAAGCCACCGGCCATCTCCTCTTCTTCGAGTTCCTCATCTATTTTGAGGTAAGAGATGAGCTCCTTCATATTTTTATTTTTCTTCATTTATGGGACCATAGGCTTCTTTAGAGAATAACCAATACCCTAGTAACTTACTTTCATCATATTAACTTATGTACTCATACTTTATAACCTATATAACTTAAGTGCTCTACCCTTTAGCTTATATTCCCGACCCAGAACCCAATTAACTTAAAATTTCCATGCCTGTTAGGATTATTCTAAACATGTTAAAGTTTATTAACTTAAAAGTTGATTTTTAACATGTTTTAAATGTTGACATTTCTTTTAAAAAATCATTAAAAACTATGTTATACATATACTAATATAATTAATGATTTAATCGATGATTTTACTGTTTTATTGTCATTGAAGTGAAGTAACACAGGGCTGCAAGGTGAGTTCTCTTGGACTTGCTAACTCATGCTTTGTTTAATATAGAATTTCTTTTGATAATATTTTAAATCATATGAATATTTATATCTTTTATAATCAATTCATGTATACTATAAATGATATTGTGCTTTACTATACAAATTATTATTTCCTTGATTGTGTTTAAATGGAATATCAAACTTTATGTTGTGTTTGCATCCTTAAAATAAGTAAGGAATTGTAATCTTGCTAGAAATAAATGAATATGGTTTAAAACTGAATAATATCAAATTTGGTCATTTACCTTACTAATGTTCAAGGAAAGTGAGCTCAATATATGATGATTATTTAATTAAGGAACGTGCATAGCATGGAAAACTTCCAACGTATTTATACATTCCTACCTAGTCGTTGATTGATTATGATTCATTAACTGATGTTAAATCATAATTTGGATGTTGGATATTAATTAGAATAATGTTAGTTAATACTGAAATTACACTTACTTAAATGACACTGAAAATTGTATTGAAATTGTAAAGAACTAATGATACTGCAAGGATATTGAAATTATACTGATATTGAAATGAGTGAAAGAATTTGAAATGATTGAAAGGATAACTGATTAAATGATATGAGATTTGAGTGAAAACATAAAGATGACTAAATTGTTCACTGTATTAATCTAAGTGCTACATGGATCAAAATACCACATCGCATAAGTGGAGGCCACCTCTTTAATTAATGGGAGCCAACTCCACAATCTCGAGGGCCACCTCTAGAATTCGTGAGTCAATTGATCGAATAATCGATTCCATCTATTGGTTTTCTAATATCACGTGACAATTTAGATTCAATGATAACTAAAGATTTTGACAACTTACTTTATAATAAATGGTTAGATAATAATTAGTTGGATTACAACTACCAAGACTTGATTGAATAATTGATATGTACTAGAATTAATGTTGCATTGAAATGCTTTATAGTTCAATCATGTATATATGCTACATATGTTATGATCGAGTTGGGCAGAAAAAGCGAGAAAACTCTCCGTTCTTGGTTCTCCTATAGCTGGATTCTCCAGAACCACAAAACAAGAATATTTAGAATGAATGGAGGGGCTTCCAACTAAGCACCTTTTGAGATTTTGCGAAGAGTTGCTCTTTGGAGAGCACAGTACAATGAAAATTGTAAGTTGTGTTCGAAGGGAAGTTATTATCTATCGTCGGCCTAATGACCAGGTATGCATGGTCATATATGAGGTTGATCGACTGAAGATGATTTGAATTTGAAACACGCGTAGGTCGAAAACTAGTAGAAGACCACAGTTACATTCAGCTTTTTTATATTTATTTTATGTTTGCTTCCGTTTTGGAAATATTATCATTTACTTTTAGTTGTTCCCTTTATTTCATGGTATTTCCTTTGCTCTTTTGTTGTATTCAAACATATTACTTAATGAAAAGTTGAATTCCTACTAAAAAATTACTTATCATCATTATATTAATGTAGCAAATTTAATGCTCTTGTACTATGGGTTAATATATTATTCGTGAGTATACTGCCGACGACTCCATTACTCTATATTCTGGATAGGGATCATTACATAATCTCTAATTAAATCTAAGCATTCAATATCCCCATTAAAAGGGACTTGCAATCGAAAGATCAAAAATGAAATTAAGGAATAATAGCTTCAAATGGCTGCCTAGAAATACAAATTGATAGTGAGATAGGAATAAGCTACAAATCACATGCTATAATTGAAAACGATAAATAACCTTGGTATAATCCACTTCATCCTCGAAGAAAATAGATAACAATAACTAATCATGAGGGGCCTCCCAAGTAATTACCTTGATGTGATCCCTCATCCATTGCACTAAGCCCATCCTAAAGTTTAATCTTCCCACGATAACGTCTTATAACCTTTTGAATTTGGAGCTGACCTTATTGTGGGTCCAACAGCAAGAGGAAGAAGAAAGATAAACGAGAGAATACCTTAAACTCTGGTGCCCAAGTTTGTAAATAGTTGTTAGTATCAGTCCATCAAGATATATTGCAATGCACCAAAATAATCTGGTTAATTGGAGGCAGTGCAATTATTTAAAGGCCCCTAATGTGGTACCAGTTGCTGGATCAAGTGTGCATCCTGAGAGTCTACTTACCCGATTATTCATCAAGTAATAGGCATGAGATAATGGCATCTTAAAGCTAATTTAATATGATAAATTAGTCATATGGACATCAAGGTAAGATAATAACAATGCTATCGACCATGTTGGGGGACTTGCATGTATGTGATTTATGCTTGAGCTAGCTGTAGTGACAGCATGAGGATTAAGCAAACTCTTCCAGAAATTTGCATAATTAATCAAAATAAGCTAAGAGGTTCGTATACATTGGTAACAAACTATTCTAGAACCCAAAAAGTAATCACCAATCATTTTGGATATTCAATGCACCTTTCAAAGGTGAAATTTTTACAACTAAAACAGCACAAACTCAACAAACCCACATATGGGCTGGCAGCAATCTTGCAAATTTCGCTATCTTGAGAATCAAGCATGTCTGTTAGAACATAAAAATCGAATTCTTGATGGATAGGAATCACCGAATCAGCACAAAAATTTGCGAAAAGATTTAAGAAGTGGGTTGAATGAGAAATTACCAATAGGACGAGAGGGTTTTCAACGGGCTTCTTCAGATCGAAGAGCTGCTCTGGCTGCTGCGGGTCCGCCGCTCCAATTTCTCCATTACCAGCTCTCTCGCAACCCTTTTTCTTTTTTCCAAAATGGATAATTTTTCTCTTCATCGCGTTAACATAAAATTGGGAATAAGGACGCTTGAGGCGAATATGAAAATACTAGTGGCTTAAATGCATAAGTTCAATGAATACGTGGCGGCTTCCTTGGGCTCCTCGTGCCAAATTTATGTTGAAATTTGACAAAAATACAGATTAAGTGATTAACTGGCTATATCACAGATTTGACTTTTTAATTGATATTTTATGTACTAGATAAATGGGAGTTTCCAAAGGCGCACACCAATTTTCCATGGTGTGTTCACTTCTTAGTACTTTTTTTGTTTTTTTTGTTTGGACTCAAAATCCGCACAGTTATAAAGTAGGCTCATTAGGAAAAATGGTATGCTCCTTTGTGTCTAGCAAACTTGAAAATTATATTTTGGGAAAGTTCAGAAGAATTTAGTCTTTTATGTACATATTAGTTATTCATGGAAAGTTCTATTCACGCACACTACTTTGATGTTCGGAGATTAGTCCTAACATACTTAATATCTTAATATCGATCAGTAATTAATTTCTGACTGGACAAAAAACATAATAAAAAAATAATGACAAAGTTATAAATTTTTACAATTTTAGGAGGCGGACGTCTTGAACAAAATGGTGTCGTGAATAGAATTTTCCATCTATATTCTTGAAAATTATATTTTGCGAAAATCTAAAATTAGGTTTTCTTTATAAGAATCATAATTTAAACACCATATATTATTTTTTTGCTAAGAACCACAATATATTACTATGTTTCGTTTTCTTAATTTAGAGACCTAATTTAGTTGAGATTCTAGTCAATGGGTTTTATTTAAAAATAATTGGTAATTCTAATTTTATATGAATATAATCAAATTTAGCTTAAATGGTTAAGTTTCGTTCAGCTAATTACTATCGATTTAACCATAATTACATGGTTTAGAGATTTTGTATCTATAATTAGAAAATTTATGAATATTTAAGAATTATATCAAAGATTTATTGATTTTAAAAGATTTAATTAATGGTAATTAAATATTTTATAGTGTTATTTTACTTTCAAATTCTGTATTAGTTTGAAATAGTTCTATAAATTAATCTTTGGTTTCCTAAATAAATTATTAATTACTATGAACTTTCAGATTAACTGAGGATCCTAATAATTAATGGCTCTCAACAAAAAAAAAATCTCTAGCATATATAATTGATTAAATTTAGTAAACGACGAATCATAAACTATGATGCTATAAAACTAGATGGGTAAGAGATACAAATGGACAGTCAGTTTAAGTATTTGGATTTTATTATTCAGAATGATGGAGAGATCGATAATGATGTTAATCATAGGATACAAGCTGGCTGGTTGAAATGGAGCAGTGCAACGGGAGTTTTATGCAACCGTAACATTCCGTTAAAACTGAAGGAAAATTTTTATAGGACTGCTATTACGCCAACTTTTTTATATGGCACAGAATGTTGGACTTTAAAAAAACGTCATTTATAGAAAATAAATGCAACAGAGATGCGCATGCTCCGCTGGATATGTGGCAATAATAGGAGAGATAAGTGAGAAATAAAGATATTCGTGCTAAGTTAGGTGTAACTCCCATCGATGAGAAGATGCGAGAAAATCGCTTACGATGGTTTGGTTATGTACGACGTAAGTCTAAAAATGCACCGGTTTGATGAGAGGAGTTTATCAATGTAGGACAAATTAAAAGAACGAAGAAAAGATTGAATAAAACATGAATGGAAGTGATACAAAAAAATATGGATTTTAGAGGTCTAAATGAGGAGATATTACTTAATAGAAATGAATAGAAAAGGACTATCAACGTAATCGATCCCGTGTGATTTTTTTTTGGTTCATATAGCCTATCCCAAGTACTTGGGATAAAAGGCTTAGTTGTTGTTGTTGTTTCCTAAATAAATTAGTATTCTAATTAAATTAGTGTAAGATGTTTACTAAAGATGGATTATTAATTAAATAAACTTGTTTTCTTATAATTACTATGAACTTTCAGATTAACTGAGGATCCTAATAATTAATGGCGCTCAACAAATTAAAAAAAAAAAAAAAATCTCTAGCAGATGCAATTGATTAAATTTTTATATTTGTAATGGACATTAGGCCAACTTATTAAGGTTGAAAAATATTATCGAGAAAGTTTGGTCAAATCTAGTGGGAAGTCTAAATGGACCAATGTTAGATTTTAAATCCCCACTCCATAAAGTTTATATATTCACTTAGGCTTTGTTTGGATTGAGAGAAAGTGAAAGAAAAGAAAATAATAAAGAAAGTGTTTTCTATTATTTGGTTTGAGAGAAAATTTTAAAGAAAAAAAAAATGGGAGAAAAGTAAGAAAATATGACTTAAAATTTTATCTTCCTTTTTCTTTTTACTATCTTATTCACTATGCTAGAGAAAATATAATTTGGTATTATTATCATATTGTATTATGGCAAGAGAGCGGAGGGATTTGGAATTAAAAAAAAAGAAATTCTTATTTTTTAAAAATTTTATTTTATTTTTAGTTTTTATTTGAAGCAAACAATAAAGAGGAACCAATTTCCATCTCATTTCTTCTTTTTTCCTTTTCCCTTTCTCTTTCCTTTTCTCGTTCTTCCATTTTCTTTCAAACCAAACACACTCTTAGAAAATAATTAATCACTTGAATAATTTAATGGATTCAAAATTTGCAAATAATTAGTCGATTATGATATCTTAAAATTTTAAATTATAATTGAATTCTGACCTTATGAATTTTCTTTTTAAAAAGAAATAGCATGATTTTAATTATAATTAAAGAATTTACTATTTTTCATATATCAATTAATAAGTTTATCCTAATTAACTAAGGATCTTAGAAGTTAATCACTCCCAACAAACTATGTATTGCTTAGATAGAGGTAATTAAGTAAGAAATTCTAATTATTTGAATTTGGATGGTTTCGTATTAAAATTGATTTATATTATAATTTTCAGAAAAATAATAATAACTCCAGTAAATATTATTTTTTGAATAAAAAATAGAGATGGGAGGGAGTGTGACTTAAAACTATTTGTTTTTATTTAAGAATACTTATAAATAAATCCAAAAGAAAAATCATACTTTAGAATCCCCTCAAACTTGTTCAATATTTTTTTTGAGCAAATACGGCGGGTAGAAACCCTTCGCGTTCCATTAACAAGTTGATAATAGAACTATAAATATTTAAAACAGAAATACAAAACGGAGAATATTAGCTAGGAGAATACAAACTTGTTCAATATTGTTGATGCTTTTTGGATGTTTCTCTCCAACATCTCAATTATGGTTTAGGAACTCAAGTATCTTTTGCGGAAGTAGAATTATCTTTGAAATTAGCGATGGCTTTCTTTTATGTTGAGACTCAGCTTTGTAGCAGTGCATACTGTTCTAGTATGCATGGCGGACAAGAGGGGTTTTGCTCCCCTCCTTGGTCCTCTTCTCCCAATGTATCGTATTAGAGGTTGTTTGGGGGTTATAAATATGAGAATACAATTCATTCTAACAGATACACGAAAGCAATTGATCACTCCTAGATAGATGATGACAAAATGTTTTTCTGCTCCAGAGAAATTTTTAATTAGGTGTTTTTACATATTTATCCCTTACATCTTTAAAAATTAGAATTTAGTCTTCCAAATCTTCATATTTATAATTTAGTCGCTCAAATTCTTTAACTTACCACAATTTAGTCCCCTAACCATACTTTTTACCCGAATTTTCCGTTATACTCTTGAGTTATTTCACTTTAATCATTCCTTTCATCTTCCTCCTCTCTTTCTTTTCTTATTGGATTCCCTTCTCAATTCTTCTTCTCCCTCTTTTCCCTCCTAGTTAATCTCTAAAGTGAAGTAACTCAGGGGAATCCAATAAGAAGAGAAAAGAGATAACGAGAGAGGAGAAGAATGAAAATGGGAACTCAATAAGAAGAGGAAGAAGAAGGAATAAAGGATTAAAGTGAAATAACTCAGGGGTTCAAGGATATAACGGTAAATTCGGACAAAAAATATGGCTCAATGACTAAATTGTGCTGACTTAAAGGATTTGGAGACTAAATTATAAATATAAAGATTTGGGGGGACTAAATTTTAAATTTTAAAGATATATGAGATAGATATGTAAAAACCCCTTTTAATTAATAGAGTGCGGGTTAATTGTTTATGCTACAGAAAAAATTTATTGCAATAGTCATTTAATAACTTTCTTTTTATGGGTAGTCTTTTATAAATAAGCCTAATTTTTAAATTATTCAATACATTATAAAGAATGCATTTTTACATATCTGTCCCTTAACTATGTAAAAATTAGAATTTAGTCCCTCACATCTTCATATTTATAATGTAGTCCCTAAATTCTTTAACTTACCTCACTTTAGTTCGCAGCCATATTTTTGGTCCGAATTTCCCGTTATATCTCTTAATTATCTCACTTTAGTCATTTATTCTTTTCCTCTCTCTCTTCCTTCTTCTTATTAGGTTTCTCTCTACATTCTTCTTCTATCTCTCTTTCCTTTTCTTATCGGGTTCTCCTGAGTTACTCCACTTTAAAGATTAACTGGGAGGGAAGAGAGATGAGAAAAATGGAGATGGGAACCCAATAAGAAGAGAAAGAAACGAGGAAGAGGAAATGAAGGACTAAAATGAAGTAAGTATAACGGCAAATTCGGGCCAAAAATATGACTAGGGATTAAAGTGAGGCAACTTAAAAGATTTAGGGGACTAAATTATAAATATGAAGATTTGGGAGACTAAATTCTAATTTTTAAAGATATAAGGGACAAATATGTAAAAACCCCTATAAAGAATTATGCATTTTACAAATAACTCTATCAAAATTATATAATGGGAATACATTTACAAATAAATCGCCAAAAAGTAAGAAATAAGAAATAAGAAATAAGAAATTTTGTGTTTGATCCTCTTGAATGTATACAAATTGAGAAACTTTTAAATAAAATTTCCACTCTATCACCCATATATTATTTTAAAGGTTTCATATTTGGCATATATTAACTTGAATGTAGTAATTAGTCTTAACTACCAAAATTTTATGAAAAAGACTGTATTTATGTTTTGCATTATCTTAATACGTATAAAATGAGGTTAGACAATATTGAAATAGTCATTTAAATCCTCAAATCACAATGCAAAGGTTTATTATGATTACATCTGTACGTTAACTTTATATGGAAAGACTGATGTCTACTGAATTATATGTACATAACTAACCAAATATGTTCCTAACTAGTTTGCATTTCATTTTATAAACTAAATATATGTTTGTTTGTACTCTTTATTTGGTCATATTACAAAAAAAAAAAAAAAAAATGACACGTGCTTTATGCAAAAAAATTTGAATTTAATATTCAAAAAAAAAAAAAAATCTCCAAATCAACTTGAATTGAAAATAATTCCCAATCTAGATCAATTCGGACTTGGTAAATTCAAATTAAAATTTTGAAGAAATTCGGACTTGTCAAGTCTGGATTCGAATTAGTGCTAATTACTAATTGGATCCGGACTTAGCAAGTCCGGATTCAATTAAAAATTTGGATCTGGATTTTCCACATCCATATTCAGCTTTAAGTTGGATGTAGATTTATAAGTCATGATTCATTGTGTTTTAAAATTTCATATTTTACTCAGTAATTGAATTTGCTAGATGATATTGAATTTGTGAATATATCTTGAATTGAAAGGATGTTTATTAAATTAAGTGTTTTGATTTGAATTAAGAACTTGAATTATAAGATTGAAATGAGGAGGAAGAGAGATAGAAACATGGTGATATAGAGAGAGATTGGGAGAGAATGAAAGGGTTGATTAGAGAGGAACAGGAAGAGAGAGAGAGAGAGAGATTAGGATGGGGAGAGAGTGGGAGAAATTGGTGAGGGAGAGAAATTACAGGAGTTAGAGAGTGAGAGATTGGAAGAGTGGGATATATGGAAGAGGGAGAGAGTGTTAGAGATTGGAAAAGTAGTGAGATATATAGAAGAGGGAGAGATGGAGAGATTGGAGGAGAGGGAGATTGAAGGAGTTACAGAGTGTGAGAGTGATTGCAGGGTTGTGTTAGAGAGCGAGATAGAGAAGGGATGAGTTAAAGTGAGAAAAATTGAATTTGTGAGGGGTTTGAGAGAGTTAGAAAAAGAGGAGGGCGCGGAGAGAGGGCGGGGGGGGGGGGGGGGGGGGGGGGGGGGGGGGGGGATATATATATATGAGTTAGAGAGAGAGCAAAGATGGATTAAGTGAGAAGGAAGGGGTTAAGAGTTATGCATATGCAATATTAAATATGCATAGAAGAAGTCGTCATGAATATAGAAAGTTCGGATGTAACCAAACGAAAACTCTTAACCTAAATTCAGATTTATCGTAAGTTGGAATTTCATCAACGATTGAATTTTGGTTTGTGAAGTCTGGATTGATCAGGTTAAGAAAATGATTTTTGAGCAATTCTGTTTCTGGGATTTTTTTAATAGTTAAATTGGAAAATTCTTTGCATTAGGTATTTATCCTTTAATTTAAGAATGGTAATTGACGCGTCCACGGGCCAAATGTTGGTCCAATCTTAACAAAATTTTAAATTAGAAAAATAAATTTTTTTATTTTTAATTTAAAATTTTATATACGGATAGAATAAAATTTAATTTATAAATATCTATTACCACCCCCATTATGATATATTCTTATGAAGGGAAAAAGATAGGGAAAATAAAAAGGGGAGAGGAAACCCACCTAGCCATGGGAGTTTTCAAAGTAGTATTGAGCCCACTTTTAATAAAAAAGGCAGAGGAAACCAACCTAGCCATGGGAGTTTTCAAAGGAGCATACCATTTTCCTATGGAGCCCACTTTTTAAGAGCTGTTCGTATCAAAAATATACTAAATAGTGGGCTGACTAGGTAAAGTGGTGTGCTCCTATGGAAACTCCCCAAGCCGCTGACCGGCCCACTGTCAGTCCGACCCCAACCCTGATCCTCATCGTCCACCGTTAAACCAAAAAAAAAAACCTCTCCCCTCTGTTGCTCTCTCTCTAGGGTTCCATAGCAAACCCAATTAACTCCAATGGAACCCTCCAAAAGGAAAAGAGCCCGAAAACCCATGAAGAAACCCACCGCCGAGACAATGGACCTCCAGTTCCCCTCCCACTCCACCACCGACACGGCCGCCGCCGCCAACAACTCCCCCTCCCCTCTCGACGACCCCGAGCCCTCCCCCCGCCGCACCCGTGGCCGCCCCCGTAAGATCAGCCGCCAAAGGCCCCCATCAAAGACCGATGACGGCAGCGCCCAATCCCCTCCTCTTTCTAAAAGAACCTCCTCGTCCCTGATCCAAGTCGTCACCACCGCCAACGGCGAGTGCGCGGGCAAGGCCGGCGAGCAACCGCCGCCCAAGTGGGAGCAGGTGGCCAAGGTGGCCCCCTCGATGGATGCGGTGGTGAAGGTGTTCTGCGTTCATACTGAGCCCAATTTTTCACTGCCGTGGCAGCGGAAGAGGCAGTATAGTTCGAGCAGTAGTGGGTTTATCATTGGCGGGAGGAGGGTGCTGACAAATGCGCACTCGGTGGAGCATTACACACAGGTGAAGCTGAAGAAGAGGGGGTCGGATACCAAGTATTTGGCCACTGTGCTGGCGATTGGGACTGAATGCGATATAGGTATCGGCTTTTATTTAAAATTCAATGCTTGTTTAAGGAGTAAATAAAGAAAATTATTTGATTCCATTAAATAAAGTTTTTTTTTTTATCTCATTATATAAATTTAGCATATGAATTGGTATGAATAAAACTAGAAAGTATGATGAAATTATGAAAAGTATAGTTGAGGAAAGATAAAAGAGTAGTAGATGTGATTGAGAAAGAAAAGGAAATTAAGAGTAGTAGTCATAGGATTTATTTAGGAAGATGGTCGAGAAATTCATGTTGAGGCAAGAAGCTGAACATAGCTTGCATTAAAATTGATCACAAATAAATTAAGATCATAAGTTTAAGTTCATAGTAACTAAGATAAATCTGGGTTTAGATTATAAATAAAATTTAAGTTCGTGCAAAGTCATTGTCCAGCAACTGTTCATCAAGTATTTGTCCAATACATCTCCTTTATGAAACTGTCCAAACAACAATAATTATATTGGATTCACGTGTTTGACATCTCTATGAATATGCTAACCAACTATTTATTCATAGGCTGTTGTGGTAGGTCTAATTAGTTCGGTAACTCCTGTTTCTTTTGCTTAATGAAAAGATATTTTAAAGCCCCTGCTAATTCCTACATGGCTACACTCCCTCACGCATCGGTGGTGTCCAAGAGAACATCTGATGGCTTTTGTTGGTAGATTATGTTCTTTAACTTGATAAAGACAAAATGGGTGAGATCTAAATGAGAATTGTAGTAGGACGTACGTGTTCTTTGGGCCAATATAGGATTAGGTACATGGAATATGGTTCTTTTTGTGAGAAAATTGATTTATTGGTGAGGAGGATTTCTTCCATTTAAAGTTTTTATTTCATTTTCTCAAGTGGAGAGTTAAAGAAGGTAAATTGTAAAATAGCTCATACTATTGTCAGTTCTAACTGTAGGGCTCAATTATTTCAGATTTAATGAAGTGGTGATAATTACAATCATAGTAAGTATCAATATGTACTGGTAGACTTTTCACATCATAGTTCTTTGATGTCGATTTTTTTGCGGCTTACACTGAATCTTCAAAGGAGCATTTAAGATCCTTAAATTTGATGGGGCAGGGTAAATATCTACTTTTTTATTTAGGTGTCCTTAACATTATCAAAAGATGGACCACTATGTCCATGGGTGTGAATTCTGTGATATGTTATAGGACTAATTCTGAATTCCCCATTTATGTGAAATCGTTCGTTTTTTTTTTTTTTTTACCTATACTGTGACTAAATGCAGGTTTATTTGACACTATACTACTGTGACCGCATCCCTGAGAAATGAAATACGTGGAATTCACTTAGGAAAGTTTCCTGGAATCTTATGTTTTCATGAGAATTTGGCAACATCAAGCAACGACTGTGCTTATGGACGTTGACATTCAATTCTGACATGATAATAGGTGATTTGGAGTTGACTAGCTTGTTATATTACGTGCAGATTAATGATTATAAGTATCTTATTTATTTGGGAGAGGAGATAATACCTAGCAATAACATTAACTCATGCAGAAGGTGTAGCCAATTCTGATCCTCCGTGCAACCACTGTCAGTATATGTCTGAAAAATAAGAAAGTTGTTGTCTAACAATAAGAACAAATCATGATTACTCCCATTTTGTGGTACAATTCTTATGCTGGTCAGATAAATGCCCCTGCTACATATTATGCATCATTGGTTTCTTGTAGTTTAAATGGCTGCTTTAAACGATAAACAAAATTTGGTTGTCAATCATCTTATTTCATTCCTCCTGCCTTTGATCCAACAGCAAAGAGGAATCCTTTATCCATCGTAACTTTTTTGAGTTGAGGTTCTTATTTCTAGCATGACACTTGAGCATATTAATAATTCCTGTATTTCTCCATGTACTTTAATTTTAGAAAGAGTTCTAGTAATCTACTATGAAAGAATCAAACTCTGTGCTGGACATGCCAATCAATGGTGTATGTCCCAGATATTGATGCAGCAACATGCTTGAATTACTAAATGGCTTAATGAAACTTATTTGGCATGTCTGCTAGTCTTGGTATTTTTTTTTCTAATCTAAAATGAGTATTTATAACTACAACGATTTCTCTGTCTCAGCCATGTTGACTGTCAGTGACGATGAATTTTGGGAGGGGGTCTCTCCAGTGGAATTTGGTTTGTTGCCTGCACTCCAAGATGCTGTTACTGTCGTTGGTTACCCAATTGGTGGAGACACAATCTCTGTGACTAGTGGTGTTGTTTCACGTATGGAGATTTTGTCATATGTCCATGGCTCCACTGAGCTTTTGGGCCTGCAGGTTTTGAACTTGAAAACTGGTTTTCAATATTTTCAGTTTTATTTCTTCTAGTCCTTTTCTGTGTTTCAAGTTTTCGTGTATAACCAAGTTCTCTTTTTACAGATTGATGCAGCTATAAACTCTGGCAATTCTGGTGGCCCTGCTTTTAATGATAAAGGAAAATGTGTTGGTATAGCATTTCAGTCCCTAAAGCATGAAGATGTGGAAAATATTGGCTATGTCATACCCACACCTGTTATTATGCACTTCATTCGTGACTACGAAAAGTCTGGGGAATATACAGGTATGATCAGGTAGAATTGTTCGTGGTTACAGTTTATATTTTTTGCTAATTAGCACTATAACTTCATTATAATAAAAAATTGTATATATATATATATATATATATATATATATATATATATATATATATTAGAGTCATAGACACAGACACACACACGCACACACATGTGTGTGCGCGCGCGTGTGCGTGCTTGCGCGCACGCGTGCACGTGCATATTGTGGGAAGAGTGTATCTAAGGTGTCTCTATAGATAGTTGCTTATGAAGGTGTCCTTAAATTTCAATATGCAGTGTCTACGTAGATGACCCAAACTGTTAGTTGTAATTTCTAAGTCCAAAAATGGTGATGTAAAAAAAAATCATATGCATTTCTGATACATTTTGACTATATATTGGATAGTTACAAAATGAACGGTTTTTCATAATAGAACAAACAAGGTTTCGTGATGAATGATGAAGAACTGTCTAAATCACAGAATTTTTGTACATTATCTATTTAGAATATGAACATCATAACTAATATTTTGGATCATCCATATATACCCTCTACGATGATATTTAAGGGCATCTTTATAGGCAACTTGCTAGAAAGACCTTATGTATACCATTTTCATATATTATATATACACACACACATACATATGCACGTACATGGTGTGCGTCATGTGTGCATGCATGTTAAGGACCAAATTATATCTATTCTTATTTCCACTTTTCCAGTTAATATAGATACAATTGTGAAATATTAGATCTTTCATTTTTTAAATTGCGCATTTCTTTCGCTTGGTGTCATTTATCATTCAATGAATGAATGAGAAACTTATTTAATCTTCTGATGTCAATCAAAATTTTTCTTCACGCATAAAGAAAGCATTTTCAATTAGATAGGCTTGACGATAAAGGAGAGGAGATAGGTTCTTAGTCGTATTTATTTAGAGCCAAAGCAGTCAAGGAAGGTTTCTGACCCCGAGTAC
Source organism: Dracaena cambodiana (assembly GCA_036321105.1). NCBI lineage: Eukaryota > Viridiplantae > Streptophyta > Magnoliopsida > Asparagales > Asparagaceae > Dracaena > Dracaena cambodiana. The sequence continues at coordinate 31,848,702 of JAYEPQ010000008.1, forward strand.
TTGGAGAAAAGTAGAAAATTTGATGGAAGAACATGAAATCCTTTTGAACAATCTGTTCTAAAAGACACACCCTACATCCTAAAATTAATTCATCAAGTTGATGATAAAATCTGTGATATAAATGTATATATGTATATGTATGTGTGTGTGTGTGTGTGTGTATTTATTTATATAATTATGTATAACACCACATGTAACTGCATGCTTGAAATTGTGGATAAGGTTATTAGATGGAGATATTTAGTTATGTACTGTTAGTTATGTACTGTCCTTTTTAGTTTTGCCTCCTAGATAAGTAGAAAGGGAACATAGATGCCAACTACGAAGCTCAAATACTTAAAAGTGAGTATTGTCTGTGTATGCATCATATTGTGACACGATTGCCTCCATGAAACTTGCACGACACATATGAGAAACTTTTAGTTTATTGGATTTTAAAAAGGCAAATTATTGCTAGTCAGAACCATATTAACTTTCAAAAATTTTTAAGGATCATGTATCTGGTGCCAATAAGCTAGGGTAGTTTAAAAAGATAGAAAAGATTCCTTTTATCCTAGAGATACTGTATCAATAGAACCAAAATGTCTTGTCGACAAGGTTTAAAATCTTGAAATCGATATTAATCAATAGAATCAAAATGTCTTGTCGACAAGGTTTAAAATCTTGAAATCGATATTAATGTTATCAGATGGTTTATGGTTTCAGAAATTTGTAATGTCGGTTATTGTAGCTATATTGGCAGAAACAATATAAGGTATTATATCATATCAAATGCCTCAAAATATGGTACAATGTTTGCATGCATATCGTCATCAATCGATATTTAAATTTTGCTTGTGGATATGTTTGGGGTTGACTTAAATTGATTAAGGTAATGTTTAAACTTTAAATTTCTAGTGTTAAATTAACAAGATTTTACTTTGCCAATGTACTTCTCAGAGAATATGTCCTAATAATTGAGTTGATGTGTATTCTATGTAGACATATGTTGAGTTGTCTTGTCCTCATTTACTGTTTTCAAGGATTTTCTGTGTCCCTATGTCCGTATCCTGTTTTAGTATCCTGTCTTAGTCATCTTCCGTGTTTGTGTCTATGCTTCATAAGATGCCAGCTAAGCTACTTAGGTTGGTTATGTTGAAAGAGAGATTATCTTGCACATATTGTTAGAAAGAGAAGTTAGAAAGAGGAGAAAATGCTGAAACTTGCTCATCCTAATTTAACTCTTCCTACATTTTTCTTCCTTTTATAAGCATTCATATTTGCTTATCAAGATGCAAGTACTTTTGAACTTTGACTTAGTTCTTGTATAGATAAGCTTTGAATTGTCTCTTTTTTAGGTTTCCTCCTCTCCCACCTTTTTTGTTGGTTTCACTTTCCTCCTTTTCTCTTAACATTATGAATCTTTGACTCTTCCTCTCTCTATAATGTTTGCTGGGCGACCTGTTTGTTCTTTATCTAAGCTTATTAAACTGACCTTAAGTGTAAGATTCAAACAATTTAGAAGAATACAAGTTAGATTTAAACATTTGTTTCCCCTCATTTAAAAATTTTAGATTGACTTTGTCAGACCCTAAATCTTGTACTATATTCTTAACTACCCAAGTGGCTTTGCGCCATGTAAATATAAATCTTATTTCTTTTACAAAATACCATTTTCTTATTGGATTCATGGCAACAATCAAGCTTTTTTTTTTTTTTTTTTTCTAAATCCAATTGTTATCCTTGTAAATTGTTTTTAAAAAAATAATCAAAAGGTAACATGGTAAACGGGGCACTGGGGGTGGGTTGTATATTAGGGTGAGAGCAACAGAAGATGGCCTGGGGCTAGTAATCTGATTCTGCTCACATCTCTTTGGAAATAGACTTTCACATGCTGCATTCTATATGGAATGTCAGGAAAAAAAATAAAAGATGGATTCTATAGCTGCCTCCATTAAGCTAGATCCTAGATAGCTTCATAGCTGATTTCGTGAAAGTTCAAATTTTGGTTGAGAGAACGCATTTCCAAAGGTTTAATGGAACTCCTCTGATATTATTGTTTCTTGTGCACTATCTCCACCATCTATCATAAAGTTGAGCATGTTTCATGGAAGGGCTGTTTCCTTGTTCTTTATTGCTCTTAAAGGGCGACACATGTGGGGAGTTCTTTTTTTGTGCTCATACTCTTCTTTGAATCTTATTATTTTTTAACTTTACTCTCATTTATCATCCATTTTTTCATCATTCTAGCATAAGCTTGTTCCCATCAAAATAAGGGCAGCCTAGAACTTTAAGCTGACAATGTATACAATCTGCTTTTGACCCTGATGTCCACTCTTTCTTCCTTGGTGCCAAATCCTAACGATGATAACTATTCAACAAAAGAGCAACTTGCTGTGTCCATGGCCACGTGTATGGAAGGGAGGGGAGGTTTGGGGGGGGGGGGGGGGGGGGGGGGGGGGCAGAGGAAGGGTAAAAATGGCAAGATTACTATAAGGAATTGAATTTAATTCTGAGGCACTGAATTTATCTCTATGGCACATATTCAGTCAGGGAGGCAAATAGAATACGTTCAAGCATGTCATCAGTATGAGCCTTTTACTGGTCCAGTTGTTTGTCGAGTTTAAGTTCATGGAGAGCGTTCTTTGCTTGTCAAAACCTTCACATTCTCAAGTGCACCTTTGTATAGGCTCCTCCTTAGTTGTGTTGCCTATCCTGCATTGTCCAGTTCAGCAACGTGACTAAGCTCTCTTCTATCATGTTATTACTTGTACAAGGCCATTGCTGTGATTAAGCTTCTGTTTTTTCGTGGATATGCTGGTATCCTATTTGCATTAGAGTGTTAATCTATATAGCTATATTGCATTAAGAATGATTGATCTACGAAATATACATGTTTTTAGTATAATATACCCCTTCTTTTCACTCCTCTGATGCTCTGTTTTTGCTTCATTTTACCAGTTGGTTGAATAGTCACTTTCCCAGGACCATCTAGTTGATAAATATTCACTCCTCCGATGCTCCGAGTTGATTCTTTAGTAATTTTTTGTTTGGTTCTCGCTGTGCCTATCCTTCCCCTTTCATGTTGCCTATAATGCCAATTAGTCCTTTATTTTCCATATTAGATGTGAAGTGGTTATTTTCCATATTAGATGTCACTCAGCCCATTCTTACTTTGGAGCCCTCTCCAGCAGTGATTAGTTGATTTATTACTTAAAGATGGTTATCATGTGCCTTCTTCCTGTCATCTTACCCATTGAAAAAGTAAATGTATTATGTACTTCAGAAAGATCTGGATCCTGTCATTCTTTGAGATTTGTGAACTATTGATCTAGGATCAATCTCGAGATCAAATTATAGAATTTTTCGTAATATTGGACTTGGTAAACATATTTTAGTATCTTCTTGTGGTTTATATGCAGTTTTTGATGACATTGTTAATGTATACTTTTAGTGGAGATGCACTTGTTTTGCTATTCCGACAATTCACCCTTCCATTTACATGTATTTTTTCCCAACATTGTGATATATTTCAAGCTTGTCTATGGCTTATATTATTGCACTTATGAGAAATACCAATGGAAGATATTATCATCTTCCTCTATTATCTTTTCTTCTTTAGTTTTTAGTAGAATTTGGTCTTTTGTGTGTGTTTTGTGTGTGTGTGTGTGTGTGTGTGTTTTGGGGTGGGGTACCTGGGTCTGAATGAACTTAAACTGTGGTAGGTTTTCCTGTATATGGATGCACCTTCAATGATTTATTTTTATTCTCCCAATAGTTCTGTAGCCAACCTACACTATTAACATCTGGCTTACAGTCAACTGTAGAACTTGGTTAATGTTTTTTTTTCTGTTTCCACTGCCCTCCCAATTTGGAGGCACACTACATATTTGGCCCCATTTAGTTGGAAAAAGGCTGGAACGATTATTATCGTGCAACATCTCTTACTTTACCAACTTCTTTCTTGTTATCTTGGGGAGTTGGTTATGGTTTTCTGTTGGCTTCATTGGAATTAAATTTTATTGATTAATTAAAACATTAATCCATGTCTCAGGTTTCCCCATACTCGGGATTGAATGGCAAAAAATGGAAAACCCTGATCTTCGCAAGGCGATGGGGATGGCATCTGACCAGAAAGGTGTTCGTGTAAGGCGAATAGAGCCTACAGCACCAGAATCTCAATTTCTGAAGCCATCTGATATAATCTTAAGTTTTGATGGAATTGATATTGCTAATGATGGAACTGGTAAGTTAGTTACATCCATGTTTGAGTTGGAACTTTTTCAGATATTTTCATGCATATTATCTTACTCTATTTACAATGCGCTCTTATGTGTAAATGTAAACTATAATTGTCTATTCTGCATATGGGGAGCTTTGAAGTTGCGATTGTGTACTTTATGGGTTTTAACTTTTTATCAAATCTGTGAAGTTTGGAATTTTCTACTACATTACATCAGTATTTTTGCATACTCATGCTGCATCTATCAGAAGGTGACGTAGGAATTACTTGAAACAATTCAGAGTTAACCTGGAAACAGCTCTTTGCAAAGCAGAGATATGGCTGCATGCATCAGACCCTTCCCAAACTCTGCAATGCGGGAGCCTTGTGCATTGCCCTTGTTATCTGTCTGTTTAGGGTCATGATTGGAGAGATTTTTATGTTATCAATTTTTTGTGCAGTGTGGAATTCTGTATTACATTTGTAATTAGATATTCCCATCTATTTTCCCGGATACCCATCTGCAGCTTCTTTTATAATAATGTACATCTTTCAGAAGGAGACGCAGAACAATTTGAACTTATCACTAGAATCATATTTGATACTTATCTAACATGAGTGTTACTATATGCAACAAGAAGGACAGCAAAGATAGCAATATCAACAACAACAACAACAACACAGCCTTTATCCTAGAATTTTGGGTCTGTACATAAATGCACTTCTTCCATTAAATTCTGTTGAGGGCCTTCTCGTCCACCAAGTTAATTGTTACTAGAACAATGGTTTTTATGTGCTCAGTGCAATTTATCTTTGAATTCGTAAGTAGCTAAAGGAATTGTTCTACTAACTGAACAGAAATATAGCTATTGCATGTCATTTGCATTCTGTGCAAGCAGTTTCTACCTTTAATATTACCAAAAAAACATCATATTGTACTTCCCGTTGTTTTTTGCATTCATTTTAACCTGGAACTGCGAGTATATGTGCAGTAAAAGTTATGCAACTCTGTAAATCTTGAACTGTTAATCTATATACATGGAGAACTTGTGACTTATGTGAATCTGTGAGGCTCCTTTAAAGCTTCAATGCTACATGTTATCCCATTTATTGATACTGTGGATGTACCTTGATAGAATCATATAGAGGCTGAGGAAAAATGTGCAATTCACAAGTTCTCGTCAGTGGAGAATGACCCTTTTGATGCTGTGCATTTTGATTAATCATTCTGATTTATGTTGCTTTCAAATTTATCGCTACCTGAGTCTATTTATGTGGCCTTAATGGAAATAATTGAACTTTTGCCACTCCAATATTTCAACACTACAGTATTCTGAAAAGCAGATTAAAGTGTGCCTAAGCGGATACTGGGTAAAGGCCCAATATTTATTACTATTTCAATTTCCGTAAACTCAGTGTCACCTTCTTTGATTTTGTGCCACTTCTAGCATGATGAACCATTTGCAAAGGTTACCTCGTTGTGCTTCAACCTGTACAAGTGATTCATTACTGTGATCAGTCTTGTAATAGATTTAGAAGAACTTAGAATTGGAATCCTAATAAAAGCATTTCTTTTCCTTTCTATTTGTTCTCCCAATATCACTGTTAATCTAGTGCATCACACACAATATTGCGAGTAGGATGCAAAAATCCACTTCAAAATTTGAATTCATTCTGATACCACTGGGGCGAGTGGCAGTGCAGTAGCTTGCATATCTTTTTTAAATTAGCACCAGTCAATAACTAGACTTGGGGCATCAAACAAATAGATATCTGAGATTTAAATTTTGAATGGGTTTTTGCATTTCTCTTGCATAATCTCTTGCAGCTACAATATCATATAGCACATCCGGATCAATTGAAACAATAGTTAGGAGTATTGGTCATAAATTAAGCAGGTTTTCATATTTCAAGGTTATATGTGTCATAATTCTTAATCAAATGGATCAGAAACATCGAACTGTCACTTTATGTTTAATGGAAACATGAGACCAGTCTCATCAAAACTTGTATAATTCACATTTTTTTATGTGTACCATGTGAATTTTCAATGGATTCCGTATGGGTAAATATCTGTTTTCATCTAATATACATGTCTTTTCATGGATCCCATCTGTACAAACAAGTAATACCAAATGAATAATATTGGAGATTGGAAGTAGAGTGGTTTATGAACTCTTGACTTGTGAAGAGTTTATTTTGAGATCACATCTGTGTTAATTTAACTTTTAGTTAATATGCATATCTGACTGTTTCCATTATTGTTTTCCTTTTCATGGTGAACCTTGAGCTAGTCTTGGTTAAGTTATTATTGATGCTTGGTCGCTCTTTAATTTGTGCACCAAATTTAGGTCCTCTATTCATCTGTTTCTGTATAATACTCGAGCATCTAGCTTTTTAGGTGTAGCTTTTTTTTCCTGCTGTTTTTTAATTCATCTGGTTGAATATCCAAGGTATTATAGACGTGTATTTTGCTGTACTGTATTTTTTGCCGTATGTTTAATAAATAACAAAGTTTGAGACTTGATGCTTCAATTGCATTGTTCTCTAGTTATTCTTTAGTGTTAATAGGCTTTGGAGGATGGACCATTTTTCGTCCTCCTTTGATCCCTACTAAACTTTAGACTGTGACCATGTATATCTTTCTTTCACTCTCCCACAATGTTGGGTGTGCGTATTCTTGGTGTCTTCCTCTCCCTTGCACTAGTAGGGATATCCTTGTTTATGAAGCACGAACATTTCAAAGTAAGTTCCATATCCGTATCGGATAAGTATCGGACACTGCATGACAATGTAGATACGTATCGAACACACCAAAATCGTATTGGATTTTAAAAATCCAAAAACTTGTGTACTAGAGCCGTATCCACTTTTAAAAGTTATAAAGATCACAGGTCAGGGTCGTATCCGCTTTCAAAAAGTCAGAACGATTGTGTTTTGAGCAGTAGTCATAAATGACCTAAAAAGACAAAAAATCATTTGACGTAAAAAAATTACTAAGCTAATAGGCCCAAAATTATGCCATGCAAAGGTAAAGCCTTCAAATATTATTTTCAAGGTATTAGTCCATTGGATTGAATTTGGATTCGTTTCTTTAATATAATTACTTAATTAGAATTTATTTTTTAAATTATTAAGATTTTTTTTTCTATTTTGAAGAAAAGATACCTTTGACAAGTACGAGTTTTGATGCACATTGCATTTATCACATGCATAAACATATAGATATTTATGTTACTGTGTCTCCGTGTCTTTTTTTACGTTTTGCTGTGTTTCCATGTCCGTATTGTATCCATATCCCTATCTATGTTCGTACTTGATAGATGCCTGTTATCTAATGCTAAATGTAGTACCCATAAGATACACTCATACAAACACAGAAACAAACATTGTGGTTGAAGACATGGTGGACCATTCAAGAGAGATGCATTTGATCACTTTGAACATGCCATGGCGAAGTTGGTCTTCCTCCTTGTTTCTCATAGTCTCTCCAACATTCTTTCCTATGAATTTGGGCAAAACCAAAACCTAAATTTGCATAAAAGTGAAAATGACAAGGCGAAACTATTAAAATTAAATTATGGAAGATAATTGATTTTCTAGATATGACAAAAAGTAAACTTTTCCTTGTAATAGAAAACATCCTAAATGTTTGCAAGTACAGGTTGGGAACTTTAAGCCCTCCGATGATGGTTAATAGTTCTTCAAAATGAACTGGTTTCTGGATGCCTGCTGCCCTTTTTATGCTGTTGAAATCTAAGCACTGAAGGACCAACAAAAGCGACAACAGCAAAGCATTTATTTCATATTTGGGTTTTGCTACATGAATTCTTTTCTTCCATACGTTTCATTTCATATAGATTAGCCAAGTTCTATTCTGGTTGTTAGCTATCTAGTGGAATCCTCCTTTATCCTAGCTTGGGATACTCGGTGAAGGTCCTGAAGGAATAAGACCTTAATCGCAGCACTGGGACTTAAAAGCTGAAGGGAAACTTCTTATTCTTAGCACTTTTTTAACTTTGGTTCCAAGTCACCCTTTTCCATTCCCATACATTTTATAGTCATGGAACCAGCTTTGTTTCCGAAACCTGCTATTTTTCCTGCCTCTTATTATGTAAATGCATTTTGGTTTTATGTCTGATTGGATGAAACACGAACTTCATTTCTTCTTTGCAGAAGCAGTTAATAGTTAAATATCTCAGGAGGATTGCTTGTTCGAGTATTGCCTTTCTCACGATAACATCTATGTATTCTAAAATTTATTGGGAACTAGCGTATGCTGTTGCTGCTATAATTTATAAAACTTAAATTTATCATTAATCATTTTTTCATTATTCTTGTAATAGTGCATTTTATACATTTGCCTACATGTCATAGTTAATATTTCTGGTGGTTTTTAGTTCCTTTCAGGCATGGCGAACGCATTGGATTTAGTTACCTTGTATCACAGAAGTATACTGGAGAGACTGCTGTTATTAGAGTTCTACGCAAATCACAAGTCCACGAATTTAGTATAAAGCTAGCAACTCACAAGAGGTTGATACCGGCTCATATCAGGGGGAGGCCTCCATCATATTACATTATCGCTGGCTTTGTTTTTACAGCCATATCAGTTCCATATCTTCGTTCTGAGGTGCAAATCTAACCTCTATAGTGAGATTGATACTTTTCATAATGTTTTGCTTGCTGTAAATAAAGAGGGAACTAGGGGAACTATAATTATTGTTTATAAATTTGTATGCAGCTGCTTAGGCATCTGTTATTATGCATAGTGCTGCTAAATATCTGCAATAGTTAATTTATATGCTCAATGTTGATTTGCATCATTCGAATATTATATGTTCACAGCTTTCATGATTCTTATGTATTTGAGATTACTGTTCTTTCCTCCTGTTTTGCAACTTTCCCACCTTCATCAGGAAAAGTATAATTATAACCAGTCTTTTATACTAAGGAAAAAAAATATGTCAGTGCCCCTATTTTTTTGGGATTTATTTTTTCACTCTTATTGACTTAATGTTTTGCCCCTACTTTAAACTATTTCACTATTTATACCCTCCTATTCACATGGCTGAAATTTTACGTCCATTACCAAGACTTTGAACTAATTCAAAAAGATATGTTGAAATCACCAATCAACTGGCTCCCGACAAAAATCAGATTGTCTTCTTGACAGCTCGGCAACATTTTAGTTTGTCCTATATTGATAAACTTTCCTCTTTGAACTGGTGCATTTATAGGTGTACATTGCAAATGACCAAACCATCGTAAGCGAGGCTACACCTACCCTAGCATGAATATTTTCATTTCTCACTTTATATCTCCTAGTGTTGCCGCATATCCAACGAAGCATGTGCATATCCGTTATACTTATCTTCTGTAAATAACGTTTCTTTATAGCCCAGTATTTCATGCCATATAATAAATCTGGCCTAATAGCAGCCCTATAAAAATTTTTCTTCAGCCTTAACAGAATGTTACGGTCGCATAAAACTCCCATTGTACCTTTCCATTTTAACTAACCAGCTTGTATCCTATACTTGACATCATTATCGATCTCTCCATCATTCTGAATAATAGAACCCAAATACTTAAATTGACTGCTAATTTGTGTCTCTTGCCCGTCCAGTATTACAGTACTATAGTGTATGGTCCGTCGTTTACTAAATTTACACTTCATATACTCTGTTTTATATCTACTCAATATAAAACCTCTATATTCTAATGTGTGCCTCTATAACTCTAAATTGACATTCACCAATGCTTTTGTTTCATCAACTAAGACAATATCATTAGCAAATAGCATACACCAAGGTATTTTATTCTGAATAGCTCTAATAAGCTCATCCATCACTATAGCAAATAAGAACGGGCTCAATGCAGATGTTTAATACAATCCAATTGTAATAGAAAAATCACTTGTTAGACCACCATATGTTCTGATAGTGGTCACTACTCCATCATACATATCCTTAATTATGTCAATATATTTGATGGGGACTCTTTTATTCATCAATATCTACCAAAGTACCTCTCGTGGTACCTTATCATAGGCTTTTTTTTAGGTCAATAAATACTATATACAAATCTTTATTTCTCTCTCGGAAGTTGAAGTAAATAAATAGTTTCTGTCGTTGATCGCCTCGCTATGAATTGGTTCTCTGATATTTTAATATTCTGTCTCAATTTATGTTCAATTACCCTTTTCCAAAACTTCATAGTATGGTACATGAGTTTTATTTCACGGTAATTAAAACAATTCTAAATATCACCGTTATTATTATATAGAGATAGTAGGGTATTCTTCCTCCATGTATTTGGCATTTTTTTAATTTGTCAAATCTTGTTAAAGAGATTTGTCAAGCATCTTACACCCATCTCTTCTAAATATCTCCATACTTCAATAGGAATCTTATCTGTACCAATAGCTTTTCTTGACTTCATTATCTTTAAAGCCTCTTTTACTTCAGATTCTTTAATTCTTCGCATAAAATTATGATATATATATATATATATATATATATATATATATATATATATATATATATATATGCATACACATTTATCCCTTATTTAGACTTGTTTGATTTTGTTGAACTAGATTGAACTTCTCTTTTGAGAACCATTGCCTAGGCTATTTATTTTTGAGAATCATTGCTTAGGCTATTTATTTCTCATATCATGTGATGGTTAAAGATTATTTTTTAGTTTGCTAATTTGTGGACGTATCATACTGGCACGCAACTTAAAATTGTTATAGTATGGTAGCAGGGGTGAGCTTCTTCCATGAAAAGCTCTTTTTTTTTCTTTTTTTTTAACATGACTTGGCTTCCAAAATGTTATTTCTGATTCTTTTGTAAAAATAATTTCAATCATGATACTGTACTGATTCGTGGGAAAAAATCACACTGACAGTAATTGAACTATTGTAACAGGAGTGCACAGTCAAAAGATTTCTCTTGTGACAATTCGGAGGTCTTTTTTATACTTCACCTAAAATTTAGCTTTACAAAAACTGTTTTTTTATGTCTGTTTAATATCCGCACTTGCAGACCAGCTGGACCATTTTTCTATTATCAATATGGAATTTGTTTCCATCTATTACGACATTCCACTTTGGTTTTTTTTTTCTTTGACCTTTTTTTGTGTTCATTGTTGTAGTATATGATTTAGGAGGCAGGCTAGTTTTCATCATCCATACACAAGATTATAAATTTCTCTTTCTACTAGTGCTCTAATTTTGTTCTGCCCCCTTGTAAATGTGCAACAGCACAGTTCTCGGCTAAACTCATATTCTATTTGTGCTTCCCATGTGAAGTAATGCACTGCACAACTTCATTCTGAATCCTAACAACTTTCTTTTTGAAATGTGCTTACTTCTCTTGTACGGGAGCAACTATGTTGGGTGCATTGACACTTGGATTAATTATTAAAAGAAATAGCTTACCATGAATTTTTGAGTTGTCCTACGCTTGCTTTATTATAAAAGAAAACATATCATAACTTTATCAAAATTTATAAATTACCGTGGAGTTTTAGTCTCCTAATTTAGATAGCTGGTGAGGTGACCGGCTAGTTAGAATTTTTAAGGTCTTGATTGGCCTAAGAACTAAGAACAAAGGACGAAGGATCATAGCAGCTCATTGAAATATTATTGAAAATCTTCATGCTGCTTTCTATACTGAAAGAAGGTTATGGTTGTGCCATAGTTATCAATATTTTACAGTTATGCAAAACATATCCTACGATACGACAAGGAAATTGATACTCATCATAGGTACGTGATTATTGGATAACGTATTGTACTTAAGAGTATCCTACTAATACGTTAACTTATGAATAGATTTAGAACTCATTCAAGTAAACTTTTTTGGTTTAGTTATGGGTCGCTAATCCGAAACATGTATAGTTGCCTATCAAAACAGGGCATCACTACTTATTTTAGTTGATAAAAACAATTAAGCAAATTATCAAAAGATGTTTATCTATTAATTTCTAGACAATATTAACTATTTAATATTTTAATTTCTGATCTCATTTCAAGTTTATATGAGTTTATTTATGTGTGCGCTAAAACCATGACATATTTATGACATTTGCTCAAAAGAGTTTGTATAGATTGGAGATGAGGAACATGAAGAAACAAAAGCATAAGTTCTTAATGATGATAGTGATATGTTTATAGGTGATGATTAATTGATATTATATTCTTAGTTTATTGCTTTTCGGAGGGTAATAAACTTATGCTTAGTGCTTCACTTTTTTATTAAAATAGCATAGAATTGGAATTGAGACAACAAAAGTGGGAAATGATTGGAGATATATATAATCTAATTTTCTTACAGATAAGAAATCTGATGTGAATGGATTCTGAGAAAGACTTACCATACATAGTGAAAGAGAAATAACGGTATAGGAAGGAGTTTGTTTGGAGCAAAGGGGACGAAAATGGAAAAAATGAATATATCATTCTTCAATTTCAAGTGAATCTAACAATATATTATGTTCGGTAATGTAGTTATTTTGATTAATGACTGCATGGTCAATGCATTGCCTATTTTGATTAATGATGTCATGGTTAATGCATTGCCTCTTTGTAAATTGATATTAACATGTGTTTTACATATAATCGGCTTTAGCATTTGTTTCTGCATGCTTTAAATTGTTCATATATTTGTTGTATGTGTTGTCATTGTTTAATTATTTACCTATTACACAGTGATCCATGTATCTTATAATACAATACGCGATACAATACATATTTTTTGACAACTTTGGTTGTATTTGCGGAAGCGGGAATTCCAATTTGGTTTTGAAAATTTAGCCATAGCATTTATATTATTCTGGTGGTCATGATCTGTGAGCGATGAGGATATTAGATCAATATAGTTCTTGATGATATAAAAGAATGATGGAAATTGATTACTCACTTCCAAAATCTTCATAAGCTCTTATCTGCACATGGTCAATCTTGCCTTTGTTGATGGACAAGTCTTGGATCTATGAAGAAATGAGAATAACTATTGTCTGCGGAAAGACTTGTATGACTCTGAAGTGAGGAATATGTCTCCTCATGTTTACTGGTCTCACCTACTCGTACCTCAGTCATCCATTTAGAAAAATGCGTAGGTTTCCTTGGGAAGAATACATTGCTGCTTACTGAAATGGCTGCCTATGAGCCTAGTGTTGCCGCTTGTGCACCTTTGGGGGCTAGGCGGCTTTGCTTAAATCAACTAATTGGTAGGTTACCACCCCTTATTTAGCTGTTTACCTTAGGGTCTTTAACTTTACAATAAGGATACATCTTAAGAGTAAAATATTAAGTTTCAAATTAAGTTCAATTCTTATTCAAAAGAATTCAACAGATTTAGAATACTAAAGCTTCATGCAGATTGAGTGATTGTGCTCATGTTTTCTTTTTGTTCAAATCATTTACAGTATGGAAAAGATTATGAGTATGACGCACCAGTAAAGTTGTTGGACAAGCATTTGCATTCCATGGCACAGTCACCCGATGAGCAGCTTGTGGTGGTTTCACAGGTTTCATTGCCTTTAGTAGTATTCTAATGGAAGAGTCTTATTTATTCCAGTCTCAGGTCAATGGGTCTCTTCTCTCCTAGGCTCGTAGGTTTCTTTGAATACTAACAGAGTTTTGTTTCTCTAAACTCCCAGGTGCTTGTGTCAGATATTAATATTGGTTATGAAGACATCGTCAACACTCAGGTGATAACTCTTTTGAACTGCAAAATTGAATGCTCATTAGTTTTGAAGAAAGTTGAGTTTGGTCATTGTGTCGTTTCCTAATCTTCTTTTTCCTCTTTACTGTATCTTGTTCACATAGCACGCTTCTAGCTGGCCAAACCCATTTCTAACGTACTCCATGGCTTTATAGGTGGCAATCCCTTTGGTTAAACCCTCCTTTTGACCTTTTTACAGGTACTCGCTTTTAATGGTAAACCAGTCAAGAATCTGAAAGAATTGGCAGCAATGGTAGAAAGCTGCAGCGAGGAATTTTTGCAATTTGATCTGGAATATCAACAGGTATATAAGCCTCTCCCTGCTCTCTCATAGTAAACTTGGTACATTTAACAGAACATGGCCTCTGGAGAAACATCCACCTTTCCATTTCCATCCTGCAACGCTCTCTCTCTTGCCCATATTCATGCGCTGATGTTAGGAATTTATGTAACTTAATGAAAAAATGGTTCTTATTGCCACACTTACCTGTTCACGTTTTCTAGCGGAAGTCTAGAGATTGATAGGAAATCATGCAGACGGAACCAGCATTAGACTACATGGTTAAACTTTTGCTCATGTTAATATCCCGCTTTGTTTCTTCTGCACACAGATTGTTGTCCTAGAAACCAAGACTGCGAAGGCTGCAACACCAGAAATTCTAACAACGCACTGCATACCATCAGCAATGTCGGATGATTTAAAGACATGAAGCTGATTATCTACGTTCCACCGCAGGGGAATTGCTTCTCTTCTCATTTTGTTGATGCTCACTCCCATTATATACAAATGGCTTGTACCGGTCGGTGTTTTAAAAGCTAGTGTACATTATATTTTTATTGGATGGCAGAGCATGAACTACAATTATTTGGAAGAGGAAATAGAGCACGAGTTGGCATGTCTTTTTTGGGCCTGTAATGCATTTTGTTGGTTCAGGCTGTGGATGGATGCTCAACTAGCTGGAACTTGGAAAGGTCACTGTAGAAAGTTGCTGCAGGAATGGTGGTCGTATTTGTGCAAGTGCAAGGGCCGAATGTATCAACATTTCCTGCATGGGGCATTAATTTGGTGATTTTGTAATGAAATTTTTTTTTGGAAGAACTGAGAAGCTTAGCATGTCTGGGTCTCTCTATATAATTTTAAATCAATTTTGTAATGCCTTTACCTGTCTACTAATTTAAAGGTTCACGGGTATACAACAGATTTTAACTGTACTTGGAGATCACTAACATAAGACCCAAAATACACCCCAAGCTCAGGTCCAATAGAGGCTGGCAGATTTTTACTGTACTTGGAGATCACTAACATAAGACCCAAACTACACCCCAAGCTCAGGTCCAATAGAGGCTGGCGTTAATATGGTCCTAAATGGGCACCAGGTCTCGATACTAAACTCAGGACACTGTGGTACGGTCCCAGGGGGGCACCAGATCTCTATAGTAAACTCAACACAATCCCAAATCCTCAATTTCACCACCAAGTTCTGGTTCTGAACTATAAAACAAATTTCCAGCAAATAAATCCCATCTAGAAATAAATCACCATATTTTCTTCTACATCTAAAAACAACCAGCATAAATCAAAATCGAGAAGAAAATACAGTACTTCCCTTAGTCCTAGCAACTCCTACTGTTATGCTCCTTCATGTGGTGAAGAGTGTTTAGATATTTTTCTCATCCAATGGTTTATAATCAACTTCTGGCCCAAAAAAATAAATAAAAGAACTCAATTAGTTGAGGTATTGCTGCCAATATTCATCATTCTATTGTGTAGTTCAGCCTTGCAATTTCGGTAGTTATGAATCTTATGTTACAACAGTCGCAATCAGCATGAGGACAACTAATCTTTACAAACCCAGCGTTGCTGGCAGAAGGTTCTACATTCATCCCTATAATCGTGTTAGCCAGCTGCTTCTGGGTTAGAATGGATGACTGCAGAATCTGAGTTATCCTGCTGTAAGTCGACTAAAGGTGGAAGCTCCTTGCACATTAAGTACTTGCGCCTCTGAAGGGTGAGCCAGATTAAGATACTATCAGTTTGAACAACACGGTAGCCAGCTTTCTTGTACATTTGAAAAGGAATTGTATCGATCATTCGGCAATGGAGGTATACTTTTCTTATGGTCTTCATCTGGGAAATCAGCTCTTCACATGCCTTCAGGAGTTGTCGACCAATCCCCCTCCTGCAATGTGTAAGGGAGATCAAGTCAGATTATATACTAGACCATCTTTTGGTGGAATTCATAGTGAGCACTAGGAAATGTGTGCAATCAGAAATTTTCAACTTCATGTAAATTGCAACTTCAGCTGCTAGGACGATGATACTGGGTCGCTTAACAAAATTTCGTATGGAATGGCGTATCTCATGATTTCATCTGTATATCATCCACACGGGCTCTCAGAGTCTCCGTAGTACTAAGATTAGGATCCAACTTGAGTAACATGTGCAACTCACCGTAAGCGATGCTAGTTCAAATTTATGATTCTACTGTCAACCAACAGAATGGCTACAGAAGCTCATGTGACTGGTTCACTGCATCATGCTTGATTCAATAATGTTTATACATTCTTCATTTTTTTCATTAGTTACGGACTATGTTCCACCTTTTATTTGCAATCAGAACCATTATCAGGTTGGAAATCAGCACTAGATTCTTCCAACCTCTTTGAGACCCAACATCAATTATGTGCATCCTGCATTCAATTTTCATATTTGATGTCCCCTACCAAACTCTTGCTTTAATCTATATCAAGCTTCCCTTGCATCAGCCCACACAATCTACACTCGAGATTCGAGAGTTAGCAAAATGTTGTTTTATGTATGGCGCCTTGTGATGCTATCTTGCAGCATCATCACACGCCTATTTATGAAGCCATAATAAACATCGTTCATCTTCTACTATATATAATGCAGACTCCTCATAACAGAACATGAGCAAAATGTTGCCTATCATCGCTATGTTCTCCTCTTCTTCCGTGTTTATTTCAGTATCCTAACACTCGATTCATTTGTCGCTAGGAACAATATCCTTCTTCTCCAAAGCAAAATTGTTTTAACTTTTACAAAATCCAAAATCTTTTATAGCGACCAATTAATGAGCCACTATAAGACATGTTTTGAACTATTTTCTTTTTCTTGCTGATGTGAAAAAATTGCATCCCATGTACCATCAAATCTTTCCCAGGAATCTGATAGATGGTTAGTCTTGTAACATTCACTACTCTTGATTCCTCAATGTACAAGTTGCATAAGTGTGGTATTCCTAATCTGAGAATTACTTCAGGCTGCAAATTGAGACGTAAGAGGCAGTGTCAGTGTAGAACCAGTTTTTTGTTCTGCTCATGGTGCCAATGTGATAGAGATTTGATTAGGATTTGATTAGGATTTTGTTAAATTTGGTATTATCTTATTGCATTAGGATTTGATTAGAGATTTGGGTAGATTTGGTATTATTTTGTTTCTTTAGAATTCTCTATATATATGGCTTGTAAAACAATAATTTGATAAATATAGAGTGAAATATGATTTTTTTTTTAGCGCATATGATTTGCTTTATCAGATCTTTCCTCGAGTGATTCGTGAGAGAGTGGGCGTGTGATTCGCCTGGACGTGAGGTCCAAACCCTAATTTATCCTCCAAAACTCTAACTTCTTCCCCAATTCATCCACCACAAACCCTAAATCGCTTCCGTCCGCCGTCAAATTGGTATCAGAGCTCAAGATCCACATCTTCAGGTATTAGAGTTCAAATCCATCTCCATCTTCTTCTTTTTTTTTTTTTTTTTAGATTTGAGAAAAAAATTTGAAAAAAAAACTAAAAAAAAAAAAATCTGGCGGTAGATCAGATCTGAAAAAAAAGGAGCAAAAAAAAAAAGAAAAAGAAAGGAGAAACAGATAAAAAAAAAAAGAAAAAAAATCGAGTGAGGAAAAAAAAAGAAGAGAGAAAGAGATAAAAAAAAAGAGAGAGAAAAAAAATCGAGTGAAAAAAAAAGTAAAAAAACAAAGAGAGAGGAAGAAAAAAAAAAAAAAAAAACCAAATTTCCCCTCTCCTACAGCAGCAGCAGGCAGCAGCAAGCAGCAATTATTTCAGACCCGTTAAGAAGAATCCAGACCTGTTAAGGGTATTTTGGGTGATTGTGAAGCTATTTGAAGCCCGGTTCGCATCGGATTCTAGATATAATCGATACATTCCAATTTTGGTATTTCTGAATTTAATTTAAATATAGGATTCATATTTTATGAAAAATACATCAACACTGATGTCGATTTCAAGCAAGTTGAGTGTAATATATATGATGCAGTCTCATATTTTCATGGTTATAATGACCCTAATGGTTATGAAAATTGGGAAAGCAATTTTGAACAATTCTTCTGTTATTTTCCTTTGAC
This sequence comes from Dracaena cambodiana, assembly GCA_036321105.1. Taxonomy (NCBI): domain Eukaryota; kingdom Viridiplantae; phylum Streptophyta; class Magnoliopsida; order Asparagales; family Asparagaceae; genus Dracaena; species Dracaena cambodiana. Next base: position 31,867,026 of record JAYEPQ010000008.1, read on the forward strand.
TTCAGAGCAGAAATACAACTATACTTTGAAGTTGGTTGGAAAATGTTCTGATTGGTACCTCAGCAATTATAAATCTCGTCCAATTTGGAAACGGTTGCAGTTTTTTCTTCGTGCACGGTATGCACCGCATTTTGTCTTTATACAATATTCAAAGTGTAAAGGATATGGACACTCTGCTCAGCAGTGTCCTATCAAATGTTCGACATGTGGATAATTTTGGCATTATGAGTATGAGTGCCCTAAAAAGAGTCCAGATACCGATATATCCGCTTTCGAGATTTTACTTTCGAGATTTTAGACGATGAGACCGAGTCCAGCATACAATTTGCCACAAATCCAAAAGTTGATAATTCAATTTTTCTGCCAGAGCTAACTACAGAAATATTCATTTGCCATGTTCATGATGATCGTATTTTCAGTGACTTTCCAGCTCACATTCCAAATTCTTTATTTTCTACAGAAGCGACAGATTTTGATTTCTCTCCAGACCTTCTACAATTGTTACTGTCGCCACCATGGAAATGTCAGATAGTATACATTTGGCTTCCAAACTGTTCGATTTTCTTATATTTAGTTCGGTGGAAAGGTTTGCCAGATTTCGAGAAAATTGACCAATTTCAGTTGACCGTGCTTGACTTTCTTCTTATCGCTATTCACCAGATGGTGAATATTTCCAAGCGCAGGAGAATTGACAGAGATTTGATTAGGATTTGATTAGGATTTTATTAGATTTGGTATTATCATGTTGCATTAGGATTTGATTAGATTTGATTAGAGATTTGGGTAGATTTGGTATTATTTTGTTGCTTTAGAATTCTCTATATATATAGCTTATAAAACCCTAATTTGAGAAATATAGAGTGAAATATGATTTTTTTTTTTTTTTAGAGCATGTGATTTGCTTTATCAAATATTTTCTCGAGTGATTCGTGAGAGAGTGGGCGTGTAATTCGTCTGGATGTGAGGTCCAAACCCTAATTTATCCTCCAAAACCCTAAGTTCTTTCCCAATTTATCCACTACAAATCCTAAATTGCTTCCGTCCGCCGTCACAATGACATGATGATTCTCCCTGTCCAACATAGTGACAATTTGTTGAGCTTAGCTATCATGTCAAAACAATGGTTGTTGTTAAACCAAGAGAGAAGAAAATACCTACTAAAGTAGACCCTTAACTCTTAAGATCTATATCAAAACATAATTCCTAGTAAGTGGTGCATGGAATTTATTTGCATCTGTTTCGTTAAAAATCTCACATTCAGCTTCAAGTTTTCACATTGCTAGAGGCATCAAAATTAGACTTTGTCCACCTTAAGAATGGAGGGAGTATTTCAGAAACTTAACTCCATAATTGTAATTCTTTCTTCAAATTTTTTCCATACTCCAAACGTTATCGTTACGACTATTTAAGATCTGTAATGGAGAGAACTTATTATCATTTTCATCTTCATTTACCATTTTCCTAGTCTCTTTCTAGCAGCAACCGACCCCCAAAATTATGATGACTGCTAGCTAGCACCAGTCTGGAACAGTTGAACAAAGGCCAGTTCTTCAGGTTTGTGGGAGTCCCTTTTCGCTAGTTCAACAAAGACCACTTCTTCTATTTTTGTCATATTTTTCTATTTTAAAAAATATTAGTTCCACACTTCCACTGTCATTATGATTATGCTTTATAAGACATCATGATAAGATAAAATCAGCATATCCCTTGACATTAGACGTCCAAATAGAAATTCGCATATGATGATAAGATATCAAAGTATCTTTCCATTAACAACTTCTAAGTTCTTGCAGCAGTCAGGAACAAGAGCTGCTTCAGCTGTCCAAAGATACTATACCAGTCACGAAGCATGACCAATTTAGAGAGCCACTGCTGCTATCATGAACTAATCGACTGGCTTGATTAAATCAACTAAATTATATGAATGCTAGGTAGTAAGCCAAAATACATAATGCCAACTGCAGTGTAGGATTTGTTGTTATTCCTCTTTAACAGAATCATAATGTTTTCTTTAGTATATTTTTTTTCCGCTTTCATATTCCAGTAATACTTAATTCGTTATGCCAATAACTCTAAAACAATGTAGTATTCAAAATAAGGATCCAAATATGGCATTGCCCATTATCACTGAACCATGGCTAAGAACATAACCCATGTACTTCCCCTGTTGCAGCATGCAATATAAAGGTTCCACAAACATTAACTACACCAGAACAACTTAAACAAGACCAACCTCTCTCATCGTAGATCAATAATACAAGTAACCCTACTCATCCTCTAAGATTTCAAAGTAAAGAAGATAGAGAAGTGATTACCTTCGAAACATCTTCTTGACGGTCAAATTACAAATATAAGCACAATTCCTAGGCGGCAAGGGCGTCATCAAAAGAGCAGGAAATTCTGTAGTATCAAAAGAAACCTCAGCAGTACAAATCAATTGGGGTCCGTCTTCACATCCTTCATTTTTCTTCTCTTTGTACAAACCAACGATAATCACACTATGAGGTACCAAACCCATCCTCTTCTTCATAAGATACTTGACATGAGATTTAAGGAGCCTAACGTAGGATGCAGCCATCTTGAAGGACTCAACAAGGAGGTCAATGGTGGGATCAATATCGTTGGGTTCCATAACGCGGATATGGAGAGATCCATGAGTGAATTCATGCGTGTAGCGGAAGCTCTCAAGAGTGTGAAGGCGGTGGAGGGAGAGAGGATCAAGAAAGGTGTCAGGTCTTACTGGAACATGAGAAGTAGAATGAGGAGATGAACTCTGTACGGATTTGATGGGGATAAGGCGGTGGAATTTGTGGATGGAGAAGAATGGCCGGCTAGAGGAAAAGAAGGTTTGAGATGAAGAAGAAAGGCAATGCGAGGAGATGTTGGTGTCGAGGGGTAGAGCGAGGAAGGTGGTTGGGGGAATAGCCATGGGGTTAGAAAGGGAAAGGACGAAATGGAAGAGGGGAATCATTTTTCTTGCCCTCTCATCTCCTCCTCCTCCACTAGCAATGTAAGCAAGTGCGATGATTCCTTCTCCCAGATGTGTGATATTCCTACCTTGAGAATTACTCAAACAACAGATTGGTTCCTAAACATAATCTCAATCCATCTGGCAAAGGGATTATAGCATCTCCCCTCTTAGCAATCAAACAAGTACTTTAAAATGTTGTTTTTTTAAATTTTTCCTTACTCTAAATGTTTTTCTAAATACTAAGATGTCGGATTGACAAAACTTGTGTGTCATCATTTTCCCTTTGCCTAATTTTAAGCACTAATTGACTCTGATATTTTGGCAAGTTCTTGCACCAGTCTAGAATTTCCTTCACCCTAGTTCAACAAAGATCAGTTCTTCCACTCAATGTGATATTCCTAGCCATTTCTCTTACATGAACTAATTGATGGAGTAATTAAATTAATGGAATTATAAGACCTTGAGTTCTTAGAGAGTCATAAATAGCATCACTAATTACTCACTCAATCTATAACTATCAGCATAAGCCAAGCATCTCCTTACTCCAAACTCACAAGCAAAACATTCCACAAAAACTTAAACTTCACAAACAACAAGTCAAGAACAATTAATTTACCTCCTGAGCGTCTTCTTGACGGTCATATTACAAATGTACGGGCAATTCCGCGGGGGCGTGGGGGTCGGAGAAGCGGCATTGGCTCCTCTCGCATCGAACGACACCTCGGCGGTGCAAGCCAACTGGGCCCCACCCTCCTCCTCCTCCATAGTCTCCTGCTCCTTGTAGAATCCAACGAGCATGACGCTATGGGGCACGAGATTCCTCCTGTCAACTACGTACTGTCTGACAAGGAACTCGAGGAGCTTGACGTATCCGGCGGGAATCCACAAGGACTCGGCGAAGGACTCGGCAAGGAGGGCGACGGTGGGGTTGATTTCCTCCGAGGCCATGGGCCGGATCCGGAGGGACCCGCCGCGGAAATCTCGGGAGAGGTTGAAGGTGTTGAGGGTGTGGAGGCGGTGGAGGGAGATGGGGTCGAGGAATGGGGCGGGGGTCGAGGAGGGGTGGAGGGATTTGATGGGGGAGAGATGGTGGTGGTGGGGTTTTGGGGAGGAGAGAGAGAGGAAGCGGTGGGAGGAGAGGAGGGTGTCAAGGGAGAGGGAGAGGGAGGCCGCCATGGACTGGGCTCGGAGTTTAGAGAGAGAGCATACGGGCTTTGGAGGAGGAGGAGGAGGATAATGGGGAAATTCTAAATGCCCACCACATTTTACTCGTGAGCACGATTTCCCCCGATGTTGTAAATCACTTTACTATTTACTATATAGTATGTCGTGCTCTCCAGTAAAATATTGTGCGCATTTAGAATTTCCCAGGATAAGGCCAAACACTGTCACTCGTGAATGCTACCGGTTTTCTTTCAGGAAAATTCTAAATGGGCACACCAATTGACATGGTGAGCACCACATCCTCAAGAAAAGTGGTGAGCACCACATGGGAAAGTGGTGCTCACTAAGACACGTGGTGTGCTCATTAGAATTTTCCGTCTTTTTCGCGGATCGAATGCCACTTTTACTTTTTCAAGTTACAGCCCACTTATATATACAGCAGTCGAATGTAATTAAATAGAAAACATCACCATAGAAGCAAGATGCAAACCAATTTCATAATAAAAGAGAAAACTTAAAAGCTTATATATAAAAATAAAATTTAATTACAGTGAAACTCCTTAAATTGTAAGATAGTGTAATATCTTTAAGATTTTAGACAATGATTTCTCATTTTCACTCAGGTGGACACGTTGAGCACCACATCCTAAAGAAAAGTGATGAGAAAGGGTGCTCACATAATCAGTGATGTGCTCATTTAGAATTTTCCATCTTTTTTGGGGGATCGAAACCTCTTTTACTTTTTCAAGTTACAGCCTCACTTATAATGTAGCAGTCGAATGTAATTAAATAGAAAACAACACCATAGAAGCAAGATGCAAATGATGTCATGATAAAAGAAAAAACTTAAAAATTTGTTATATAAAAATAATGTTTAATTGCAGTGAGAATTCATATATTATACAATAATGTAATATACTTAAAATTTTAGTCAACGTTTTGTCATTCCCATTCATGTTTAACCTAAACTGTATTTTTTTTATTGAATCTCCAAATTATCTTTCTCTTGATATGCTTTCGATAAGTTCTTAGTAAGAAAAATAAGGGTAATTTGAAAATTTCATAAATAATGTGTAGTTTTAGTTAAACAGTTGCAAGCTGTTAATTAACAGCATTAGGAGTCCATTTGAGAGTTTTAAACATAAAATAATAAGTTACATTATCCCAGTGTACAGGGGTCCTACTGCACTTAATCCTAAAAATAAAAACTTCATTAATAAGAAGTAACTTCAAAATGAGTTCAGTTTTACAACCTTTGAATTTTGAAGAACAATAAGAGCCAAGAATTGTTACTTTCTTTTCAAAGATCTAGTGTGTTAACTAATGCGAATTCCTTTCTCTTCAGAAGAAGCAGGTAAAACTATTACATAATATCAAAATCGAAACATAATAAAGAGAAAAAACAACTCATACAAAATCTCGAGCCAGTCTAGTGCATGTTGGCATGAGAGGCTAAAGCTACTACTTACTAATCAGCAGTCAATTTCAATTGTTGGTTGCTACTTCAGTCACCTCTACTTGATTTGATTTGGCTGCTTGTTTGGTCGTATTTTTTCCATAACATATTGATTCTTTGCAATCTTTAAATTGATTTGCTTTTACCTGCTTGATTTCTGTCTTAATTAGTTGATTCATTGTAATTTTTGACTTATACAGATTTCTTTTTGGAATTTTGGACTTGTGGGCTTGAAAAAAAATCCATGATCGGGCTTCTTTTCTTTATTCTCATTCATAACCTGTATTTATGAGTAGAAATAGATAAATAGAAACATGAAAAATAGAGATAAGTGGGTATTAATCACTCACCGCCCTCTTTTTTCATTAGTTTTTTCTGTTGAACTACATATACTGTTTCCTTGTCTTGAGTCACTGATCAAATGAGAAAATTAATTAAAATAAAATTTAGTTTTAGATGCTAATAAATTATTTTTGAAATAAACAGATCTTTTTATCAACTTGAGTGTATCTAATATTCTAGTCCAAAAATAAGACGATCATGGTGATGATGACGCCCAAGCATATAACTACTATCTCCGTATGGAATTTTCTATGGGAGTGGCCCTCATAAAGTAGTTAACTCGTTTCCGGCGTTTTTATTCTAAAGGCGCACCGTATTTTACCAGTGAGCACCATTTTCCCCTATGTCGTAAATCACTTTACTATATAGTATGTGGTGCTCACTAGTAAAATGTGGTGCGCATTTAGAATTTCCCCTTCTAAGGTCTTTCTCACCGAGTTCCCAGCAAGTAACAGCTCCGGAAATCTAAATGAGAACACCACTTTCTTGGTGGGCACACTTCCCCAGGTGTTGCTCGCCACTTGACTTCAGGATATGGTGTTCATAGCAAACAAACACACCCTAAGTCAAGAGGTGTGCTCATTTAGAATTTCCCTAACCGCTCTCCCCTCCTTCCACCGACTCCACGTCCCCTTGTCGGCTTCAATCCCCAAATCAATTTTTTTTTTAATTAAAAAAAAAGGAAAAGAAAAAAACAACAAGAAAGAATGTCGTCTCAGACCACCACACCAAGCTCTCCTCCTCCTCCTCTTAGGCAGTCGGAAGGCGGCGGCGGGTACGCGATCGAGCTCTACTTCGACCCGGCCCTCGAGAACCAGGTGCTCAAGGCGTGGAACGTGCTGGCCCGCCGCCAGATCAGCAGCCACCTCATCTCCATCTCCGCCCGGCCCCACATCACCCTCCTCTCCTCCCCCTCCCTCGACCCCGCCCGCCTCCTCCCCTCCCTCCGCTCCCTCGCCGCCCGCTCCGACCCCCTCCCCCTCACCCTCTCCTCCGTCGGCTCCTTCCCCTCCTCCTCCTCCTCCGACCACCGCCTCTTCCTGGGCCCCACCCCCACATCCGCCATACTCCACCTCCACTCCCACCTTTGCGACCTCCTCAAGAAGGAAGGCGTAGAGATCGGAGACGACTACCGGCCCGACTGCTGGGTCCCGCACTGCGCCGTCGCCGAGGACGTTCCCAGGCCCAGGATGGCCGAGGCATTCTCTGTCCTCAGGGATCTCAAGCTGCCGGTCTCGGGCTACGCCATGGATATAGGGCTGGTGGAGTTCTCGCCCTTAGTGCAGGAGATCTTCTCCTTTCCCCTCGGCGGTAACGCCACTGAAGCTCCTTGAGCTTGAGGTATTGAGCTAGTCTAGATTGGTTGCTCCATTGTTTCTTTGATCGATATACTATGCAAATTCCATTGGCCACAATAATTTTTTTAGCCCTTCGCATAATTGGTGCTCTCATTTGCTTTTGTTGTATATGTCCATACCATCACAATTTATCCAAACTTCTCACTCGTATAAAATTGGTGGTAGTATGATCAAATACTTCTCAATTCCATTGGCGTTCTGAGCTGTTTTAAGAGCTGGCTATTGGGAGAGTGTATGTTTTTGTGTTTGGATGGCAGTTGGGGGTTTTAGATGAAGCGAGCAGAGGACATTGTGGTAGAGGAGGGAAAAGAAGACGAGGAGAAAGTTGAGATTAAGATAACGCGCTAAATCTTTGGTTGGTTTTGAAGATAGAGCAAACAAGAGAATAAACGAAAACTGCTTTCTACATCCATGTTCGATACTTAAAAACATGCAAACAACTGTTAACCTTGATAATATATACAAGAAAGTATGCAATGCAATGCCCTCTTTTTGTGAAAGCTAATCATTGCTATTAGGTTCTTTGTATGTATGCAAGAACCAGATGATACATTTACGAGTCAGGTATACATTTCATATGAAGAAATATGAGTCTGCAACCTTGTCGACATGTCTGGATTTTGAGCTACTCCACGTCCAACACCCGTGCCTACGTCAGAGGAGGACACTCATTTCTATGTCTACTGGTTGTAGTGGTTCAGTTGGGATGGCAGTCTACTATTCCTACATTCTTGTTAGGTTCATATCAACCCAGAATAGATGGTACTCGACCAGATCCAATCTTAATTAACATGGGTGGAAGCTTTTGAAACTAAGCTGGACTAGGTTCAATATATTTCAACTTAAATCCAACACATTGATGGATGGGTGGGTTTTGGGTCAGTGAAATCCCGAGTTGCATACGTTTATTTTGTACATTAGTTGTCATTTTTGTAAAAATAAAGATCTATGTCATCTTCACAATGCAGTAGCTACAGGCGTCAATGAGATACACAGCCCAGGAAGATGAGAGGCCCATTTTGGAGGAAAGACATCAAGTGAAGATGAACTGATATACTAATGTCTGAAGATTGCATTAGTAAGAAGCATTTAGGAGGTAGACAACGGTTGTTGGTATGAGGTTCTAAGGGAAGATGGATATGTGAAATTGTTGAAGATTATTTACTGTCAATTTTTTGATTGTGATATATTTTTTCGAGAAATACTTCCATGAAAATTTAGATATGGATTCTAGAGGTTTAAATGAGGAGAGATTACTTGATAGGAATGAACGGAGAAGGATTATCAACGTGATCGATCCGGCGTGATTCTCTTTTGGTTCATGTAGCCTACCCCAAGTAGTTGGGATAAAAAACTTAGTTGTTGTTGTTGTATACTTCAATGAAAATTTCCCTTTACCCTAACATTAATACCCGCTTATTGATCTAAGTTAGCTAGCTTCTTGCTGGTAACATTGAAGTTGAACTGGTAACATTGAAATTGAACTGATTGCATTGGCTTAAACTGGTTGAGATCTAAACATACCCCTTTTAATATATGGGTTCATTGGCTGTCTGTTACTATTGACCCTACTTGCTGGTCAACTTGTGGGACCCACACTTTTTTTGAAGAAAGAATTTGTTTAGACCTATAGAATAATTGTATTTGGATTAAATTTAAGGCTCTTCCTAAAAGTACTAATGTGGTATACCCTCAATATAGCTCACTGGGGAAGATCTTGTAGGGTGGAAAAAGAAGCTATCACAAGTCAGCTGAACGATTTTAAAGCTCCAAACTAAAAAAAGGAAAAACTTATAGAAGTCTCTAAAATGATTATCACATGTATTTTCACGTGGATAATATTATCTTGTTTTGTTAAATTTTATATCTTATTAGAAACAAGGCTTTTTTACACACCTTTAAATCTTGCATATTTTGAAATTACCCCTAAATCTTGGCATATGCTAATTTACCCCTCAAATCTCATTGGAGGCAACTAAAATGCTCCCAAGTTAGTCTCTGCTAATGTTTAGATGGAAGTAAAGGGTTCTACCCGTATTGATTAGTCAACATATCAAACCAAACATACCTTCTTCATTGAATAAATCCCAATTTTTTTCTCATCATGAAAACTCCCAAATTCTTCCCAATGGAAGTATAACTAGATTGATTGAGAATAGTTCCATTGTAAGTTCACAAATTTCAATCTTCTTGCTTAATCCATTTATATGGCAAAAATCGGAATGTTGGGGGTTTTGATTTGGCTATGGGATTGAATATGGAGGGTGGGGTGGAGAAAGGATGGGATGACGGAGGAGGGGGTGAGCCTGAGGTGAAGGACAAATTTGAGGTGGAGAGAGGACATGGATGAGGGAGTGTGTGGACGAGGAAGATGGGTATGTGGGTAGGAGAGAAGGTAGGGTGGTCGGGTGGCTCAGTGGACAAGAGATGAGAGGAGGGAGTGGGTCGATGAACGAGAGGAGAGAGGTAGGGAGGAGAGGGAAGACAAAACAAGAGAGGAAAGAGAGCATGGAGGCTGAGGGTATTAGAAAGTAAGGGGAGAGAGGTTGAATTTTCTTAGTTTGGTTCTTGAAAGGAGAGAGGATAGAGCATGTATGGTAGCCAAGAAATATAGGGAATAATTACCATACTTAACTAAATTTAGAAAATATCCTTTTATTATGTTAGTCTAATGGAGATGGGTACTTTGATTATCTTTTATGAGACTTAAGGGGCAGTTTGATATATACCAAGGTTTAGAGGGCAATTTTTCTAATATAAAAGATTCGACAATATTTATCCATTATACCTAGAAACGAACTTTTGATCGCATCATTATCATATATCATTTTCCCTAATTTTCATATGCAAGTTAGTCTCTATTACAAGCATAAGGTGTAAAGTAAGGTTTTAAATATTGGCCGATACCAACATATATCACATGTGACGTATCAGATTTTGAAGTACCCGATACGTGATATGCCATTTAATATTGGTCTGACATTGTTGATATTTTTAGATATTGCTGATACATATGCCCAATATTGCTGATTTTGTTGCCATAACTGATTAGCCAATACTAATATGATTTCAGATATTTTAAACCTTAGTGTAAAGTAATCATTGGAATCTTATATATCGTCTACTAATTTTGGTTATGACCACATTTTATTATGAGGTTTAAGAATAATACAAAGAGCTTTGTGTACTAGCTGAAAGCATTATGATACATTTATTTTACATTTTAAATATTTCATTTTTGTAGGGACCATTACTTGTTTATTTTGATTCTAGAGGGACTCTTTAATGTTTTTTCACTAAAGGTGGCATTTTGTATTGTGTTTAGAATGAATTAAAGGGACTAATTTGTCATAATAGAGTCTTCATAATCTTATTTATTTGGTTTCAAGAACAATGAGAATTCTAAGATGGATGAGTGGGAATGTCACGAGAGTTGGGATAAAATATGTGTGCATTTGTATGAAGCTAGATGGTGCTCCTGTTGAGAATAAAATGCAGGAGAATGGATTGAGATGGCTTGGATACATGCAACAAAGACCAATAAGTGCACCAATTAGGAGAAGTGATAGAATCGTAAACAATGGTCAATGCTGACTAAAGGTAGCCTAAACAAATATAAATTGAAGCAACTAAAAAGGATGGTTTGATTGAGACCCTCGACATAGCTGAATGGATGAAAAAGATTTATGTAGTGACACTAGGGATCAGGATAAAGGCTTCGTTGGTGGTGGTATTGTAGTTTTCATCCATCAAATGGGAGGAAAGGGAGATTTTATACTAGTATTTTTGTCAACTCAATATAAACTGTAGGTAAAGATTGAAGTACTGGGACTTAATTCTGTCAACTCATTATAAACTGTAGGTAAAGATAGAAGTATTGGGAAAACATAGGTTCTACTTGAGTACATTTAGCTACTTCAGAGAGATCTGGAAGCAAATCCTTTCCATTCAAAGTAAGTGATAGATAATAAAATGGAAGATTTACTTTGTTCAAGTTGAGCTAGTAAAAACAAAATTAATGTGAGCATGGGATTTGCTGCTTATGCATTAAGTGGGCTAAAAAATGGATGAACAAAGTAGCCTTTAGTTTTACGGTCTAGAATATTTGCAAGCTAATAAAAGTTGGTGTACAAGTACTTAGCTGTTGGATAATAATGATACGCCACTTCGATCGTGCACTTTATGCCCAATTCATAAATTGGTAGGGAAACTCATTTACTTGATTTTTGATTTTTAGACACTCCAAAACACATGATCAAACTTCAACAGAATGGATTTGCCATCGGCATAGTCTTTCATGAATGGGAAGGATCCTTCCATAGGTAGCCAAGTCTATCTCAGTTCTTCCATTTAGCCCCATTGGGAAAGCATTATCTTGCTCTGCAGCCGTTTTTACGTTGGAGGTCACACTGATCTGGAAGTTCACTGTATAATGACTCGTGAGAACAGATCAGATGAGTAACCAATTATGGTGTTTTATTGTAATCACAACACTATGTCTTTTATTTTTCAATTGTCCGGGAGAAGTAAAATTCCCATCATCATACTTCTAAACTATGATGCTGTAGACATTGACACAAATTTTATACTGTGATATAGATACTAGGTGTTAGAGACGGCAATTTTACAAAATCCAGTCACAATGACATGACTATATATGTTTGTTTCTTTTATATAATATATGTATTTGGTTGTTTTTTAATATATAACAGCATTTAATTTGAGTAGAAGAATCCATAGTAGTGATTTGTTTTTGTCAGAGGGACCAACATATGTTTCATACTACATATATTTTTCAAGTGAACAACAATGTACACGTTTTTAAGTGTCATTATGGACCCATTGTATTCTGGTGCATTGAACGCCAATTTTATTTGGGGAAAACGTGCTACACACCATAACATAACAATGTGAATTAGCGAACATACAGTATGTCACCGTCCAACTTCAAAATTTGTGTATAGTTGTTTCTTTTCAGTGCCCTTGAAACTTATGTTACATTTTGAAATACTTAAAGAGTGTTCCATTCGTATTTTCAGGTTGATGCCAGAATTGGTTTATCGTCGTTTGAAGGGAAAGCATAAAACACAAGATTTCTTTGTTCGGGGGCTAGCTTCTTATTTACAACAACATGAACTAGCGACGACGGAGAGATGCAGGCGAAAATTTCTACAGTAGTAAACTGTATATGTGGTATCAACTGCGTCAGTCTCATGTAGTTGTTCAGAAAGACCATTTTTAAGGGTTTAATGATATCTAGACAGTCAAGAGTTGGGTTCTTATGTTTATCTCGAATTTTAACAGAGTTCTACTCTCTTTTACTGTAGAGATGAACCCATTTCAGCATATTGAGCAGGATATGGTTGCATAGTTATTATTTATCAGCCAAAACGGCAAAAAGAATACAATACACTGTTGTGCTAATCGAGCACTGCATCTGCCTTCAACACTTGTAACAGCAATTCATTCCAGACATCTACCGGTCCTGGCATGCACCAGTGCACGCAGTCGCTGTATCCCTTCATCCACTGATTGTTCCAGTGCGAGTCAGGATGTGCATCGGCCCTCATCATCATCGCCTTCGTCACGTCCAGAACCCTAAACCATTTCCCTCTCCTCCCCTCCTGCTTACCAATCCTCTGCACCTCTTCGACCTGAGCACTCCTCAGCTCCCACTCGGTTCCAGTGAAGCTAACTTCGCCGCTATCCAATGGCCTCGTCCTGTTGCAGTAACCTCCCCCATTCCAGTTCCCGTTCTCAAAGTGTGCTGGCGAGAAGGTCCGCAGCACGGTGTACAGCCCGTTGCAGTTGTCGCATCTGTGGATATGCTGGAGAGCTGTTCTGCAGGCTTTTTTGATTGCAAAGCTCGGTCCGTAGTCTTTCAGATTGTCTTCTGAGCAGTAGATACAGCCTATGAGCTGGTCGTTCTCGTACAGGTAGTTCTTCCTGAAGTACCAGTGGCCGTCGGAGATGATGACGTAGTTGATCCACGGGAGTTTCTGTGTCCATGAAGTGTCGATCTTGTCCAGGTGCAGGTCGAACACTCCGGTCCCGGATCCGTTGGCCGTTCTCTCGGTTCCGGCGACCAAGAATTTGGTCCAGAGAGTCATGAGGATGAAGTCGTGAGAGCGGAAGTACCAAGTGCGGAATCTATCTTCGGTATCTTTCTCTTGAATATCTACAGGAGTCTCTGCCTGCATCAGCCATGGATCATGCAAGTTATTGTCGGATATATTTGACAGTTACATTGGATAACTGCTTTGATTTCTTATAGTTAGCTCTGTCAATGATTATATGTTAGTTTGTCACTTGCAAACTCGCAATTTGATCGAGCACAAACTATAAATAGACCTAGCGTTTGAAGGTTCTCTCAAGTTTGCTGGCTAAAAAAGGTGAAGTTATTGTCTTGAACTTCAACAAAGAGATATGTCGGCACGGTGGTAGCGGTTGCTGATTATTTTACAGAAATAAGAAATAATAATAGAACTGAGGAAAGATGTTTGCAGCAAATCCTAGAAATGCTCCTCTAGAACAAGGGACGATTAAGAATCTGATTAATATTAGTAACAAATCAAAAATGCATATTGGTAGACTAGCATATGTTGACATGAAAATTCTACAAAATTTGCGTTTTCAAATCAAAATGTGAGTCTCAAACTAAAATTCGCATATTCGAAATAAAAAACACGAGTTTTGCAATTTCAAACAAGAAACACGGATTTCGAAGACTAATTATTCAACAAATTTGATTGATTGATACGAGTTGATTTTTTTTTTACGATAAATCGACGAAACAATAGCTATCTCTGTTGTTATTTAAAAGAAAAAATACAGATTTAAAATTCATCTATGTATTTTCAAAGACCAAATGCAGATCTCATATACAGCTTCACATTTTAAAAAAAGAAACGCATATCTCAGTTTCCTCTCCGCACTTTTGTAGATTCGCATTTTTTAACACTAAAAGCGAGTCTTGGGACAATATCTGCGTCAACACAGATTGGTTTTTTAAAGAATAAATACGAGTCTCAGATTTAAACCCGTGTTTCTAACATTCATTTACACTTTTTACAATTTAAAACGAGGGTTGGACCTCAATTTCTCTAGAAATAATGAGGTTTCTTAATCCTCATTAAAAGAAGTTTTAGTTCGCCAGTTACACCATAATTAAAATCCTTCTAAATAGCCAAAATCATGGCTTAGAGAGAGGTTCATCTTTCAAGGCTTCATACTTCTCATCTTTAGAATAGCAAGAAGCTACTAACCTCCAAACTCCCAAGAGTTCGGTTTTCATATGGTTAATGGAAGCATGACCTTTGCCAACTACTACTAATGACACACCAACAACAACAACTAAACCTTTTATTACAAATATTTGGGATAGGCTACATTAAACAAAAAAAAAAAAGAATCACGTCGGATTGATCACTTTGATAGTCCATCTCCATTCATTTCTATCAAATACTATTTCTATCAAATACTACTACTAATGACACTATTATAAAAAATGAAGAGTTCACACTCTTCTTCTTCTTGTTTTTTGTATAATGAGAAATAAAGAATCCTGTTTTTGTTTTTTTAAATAATGTAAATAGACTAATGATGGTATCACTGGTTATACAAGCACTACTAATTGTTTTATATATATATATATATATATATATATATATATATATATATAATATGTGTGCGCGCGTCCATGTGCATCTATAATATAGATATTAAGTGTTGATTAAAAACTGTTGAACATTGTTTACAAGTTTCTCGCGTCTTTTCCCAAATTAATCATACCAAGTGATCAAAAACCTTGTTATCTGGGTTTGGAAAAAGAAGGACGGTGAAGCCCAATAACTCTCATCCTTCCATCAACAAGATGTAGATATTTTTGAAGATGATACTTGCTGTTACCATGCGCACATCAATATATCTGATGGTGCACTGCTCTCAAGCCTTGAGAAGGACTAGCCTCCAGTTACCGATTCTTTTCTAACTCGGAAGATTCACAAAATAACTCTAAAGAACGAGTCATCAAAGTTCGATGTTGCATTCATCCGTCTTGTTGAAGTGTGTTTATGTTTTATGAGCATTTCGATTTCTTTGCTGTCGTTGGTCCGCAACCTAGAGGTCGTAGTATTGACAACTTACCTTTCTACGTTCTTTATGTATAAGGAATAATATCTTATGACATAAAAAAAGAGCGTAATTTTTTATTTGTTGACAATGTAATATTGAATCCCAATTGAATTTATTCAACTAACATAACAACTAGATTCAAAAAACATCGTAGTTTTCCATCTATACATACATTCCCTTGGATACATGCATTTATGTATAAGGAATAATATTTCATAACATAAGAAAATTTTATGTAAAACTCGAAGAACTAGTAATAAAATGCAAAATAATCATCATCACCTGAGACAGGAGGCAAAGTAGCGATTCCATCTGGTTCCGAGAGACCGAGTCCCCAACAAACGCCATCCTCTTCCCTCTCACGATCCGCAAGAACTTGTTCGCATCAAACCACGGCAGATCACACCCCTCCGGCTTCCATCTCCACTGCACATACCCTTGCTCCTTCCCGTACTTTGCGCAGTTCTTCGACTCCGGAATCGTCGGACAACTCCGGCCATCATAAGCCATCCTCCCGTGATCCCTCACCCATCTACCCTCGAACAAGTCGCATCCTCCTCTTCTACCTATGTGCATGTTTTCACAAGACATTAATAATAGACTGCGATCACTTTAATTTAATAAAACTATGGTGCGTACGTACCGTAACTCGTTCCGTTGGAGACGAACCATGAGCGAGGCCGGAGGACCCGATGCGGGTCGGGAGAGTAGATTACGGAGAGGATGAAGATGGTGGGTACCAAGAGAAGCCATGGCAAGAATGATGACGTGATCCTCTTTAGATGGATGTTGCAGTGCACCTCTTGGTGTAGATTTTGGGCGGGTGAATGGGGATCAGGAGAGGAGAGCCTGGCCATTTACGTAGTATTATGCATCTAACTATAGCAATAGCATGGCGTGGGTCCAAATGGAGTATTGCATAGGTTTTAAATTTTATTGGCAATTTAATGAAATGGGAGAGAAATGATTCCATGTAGTGGAAAAAAAAAAAATAATAAATAAAAATTGTTAAATCTCTTTTTTGGTGAAATAAATTTTGAGGACTGTTATGGGGAAAGAAAAAAAAAAAAAAATTGTTAAAGGGAGAGATTGGTGGATACAAGCAATAGAAGGGTAAAGAGTGTTAATTGAATATTGAATTGGAGTTGGGACACTTGGATGGAGACCGTTGCATGAGGCTGATTTCGCGCCGTAACGTATTCTAATTGGTATGATATAAAGTTTATTTAGCCCCCCAATTTGCCGCTCAATTAGGAAAAAAACCCTAATACGAATAAGAGCTGGTCTTAGCTTATGTATGTTAGTTCAAAACTCGTATAATTCAACATACAACCTGCACGGACTTGAACTCACGACCTATGCATGTTTATTTACAACATGAAAATACTTGTATTTTGCTCATTTATCGTATAATACTCTAATTTTGGAGGAAAGAAGTGGAGCCATGGAGGATGCGGTAATTTAGCAATCTAGTTAATTGTAAATGATATATTTCTTTCTTAAATCACGGAGACTTATGATAACTTTTTTTTTTTCTATGATTTTCATTTTGTACCAAATGATAATTTTTTTTTTCTATGATTTTCATTTTGTACCAAGCTTACGTATCACAATTAGGTGACGCATTATTAAAATTTTTTTTGGTATATCCAACCGAGAATTTGGTACCAGTTTTTATTGGATTATTTCAGATCTTTTACTTTACTTTTCTACTATATAGAATGTCAATTAGGGGTCTAGTTTTATTTTTATTTTTATTTTTTTATTTTTTTTTAAATTCGTTTAACCTCCAAGAACGGGGCTAAATCAAATAAAAACCTCCAAGAATGGGGCTAAATCAAATAAAAGTTAGACAGAGGGTGTCGGTGGAAAATAAGAGTCAAACATGCGTCGGTAATAATTTAACCATGTGGTGTGCGTTGAGATGTTGAGATTTTGCCACCGTCCATTTACCCAGAACCTGACTTGTTTGCATATTTTGACCTGACTATTTCATTTTATTTTAGGGATTTTCACACATATCTGTTAGTTAAATCTTTAAAAATTATAATTTAGTCCCCCATAATTTTAAATTTATAATTTAATTTCTCAAATTCTTTAAATTACCTTACTTTAATTCCAGCAATATTTTTTGTCCGAATTTCCAGTTGTAACCATGAGTTACTTCACTTTACTCCTCACTTTTCTCTTTCTCATCTCTTCCTCTTCTTATTGGGTTCTTCTCTCCATTCTTCTCCTCTCTCTCTTCTCTCCCAGTTAATTTATAAAGTGAAGTAAATCAGGAGAACCAATGGGAAGAGAAAAGAGAGAGAGAATATAAGAATGGAGAGGGGAACCCAATAAAAAGAGGAAGAGAAGAGGAAGGGGAAAGTGAGAACTAAAGTGAAGTAATTCAGGGGTATAACAGAAATTTCAGACAAAAAATATAGCTGAGGGATTGAATAGTGGTAACTTAAGGAATTGGGATACTAAATTATAAATATGAATATTTGAGATACTAAATTCTAATTTTTAAAGAAGCAAGGGACTTGTATGTAAAAATCCCTTTATTTTAATTTTCAACACTACTGGGACCGCTTTGTTTAGTGATTCCAAGCAAATGTCTTAACAATTCTTTAATATGCATTTAGTTCTCGCGTACGATTGGCCATTTTGGGGGCCAGTCAAGACATGACTTGACTTGGGCAGTTTCTAGAGGAAAACACCAATTTTCCTAAGAATAAAGTGGTGTAGTTTCAGCCCAGGCTCCGGTTATTAAGTGGGCTAATTAGGAAAAATGATGTGCTCCTCTAGAAACTCCCCTTGACTTGGATCTTAAAGTCTAGTATTTCCTCCCCCATTTATCTTCTCAGAGTTTGATGTCTTTTTCGTTATTTAAGCGGCAAGATAAGTCTACACAAAATATTTTTTTTTTGGACTAATAAATCTTCTTTTGATGTACTATGACTAAAGTATTGTCCAGGTAAAATGGTTCACATCGATTTAATTTAAGAAGTGAATATGATAGAAAGAAGTGTGATAGAATACCGACGGAGAGACTGATTCTTAAAATTACTCAACTAGGCATTAGAATTAATAAGTCGTGAAAGTACATGTCAATATTTGGGCCTTGGTAAGGTTCCCTACCTATTATAAATATCATGATTCGTACTGCAAAATAAGTAGAAAGTGGTTGGAAATAAAATGCATGAACATCAAGTTAATAGACTATAAATTGGATTTGGAAACTTTGGAGTCTATCTCAATGGACTCAGATTGCAACTTTTTAAACTGGATTCAAGAGTGCTGGTGCTGGCCCTGCCTTGGCCTAGTTGGGAAAGAATCGTGAAAATTACTCCTCATGTATCCTTGCACAGTCTAAATTACAGTTACCAATGCAGGGTATCTATCATAGACACGGATACGGAGACGGGCACGAGATAATCCGTTTCAAAAATTTATAAATTATGATGTTGTGACACTTAAGCTGCATTTGGTTTGAAAGAAAATGGAAGAAAGGAAAAGAAAGAGAAAGAGAAAAGAAAAGAAAAAAAAAATGAAAATTAGTTTTTTTTTGCTGATTTTTTATTAGTAAGAAAGTTTTTTTTTTCTTAAGTTTTCTCTCAACTCAAGCAATAGAAAATATTTTCTTCATTATTTTCTTTTCTTTTCCTTCAATTTCCCTCAGATTCTATAATACTGAAGAACTGTTGCATATGATACACTACAGTAATATTTTAGAAACTTAAAAAAACTTAAAGAAAACTTATGAATGAAAAAAATAACAATACTTTCGAAATACTCTTACAATACTAAGGATATACTATATGAAACACAAAGCTTTTGAGAAATTTATATAAAACTTAATGGAAAAAAACTAATATTTGATAGAAACAATGACACTAAAATGACACTATTTGAAATACATATAACTTATCTAGTATTAAAATTTAAGACATTATTCATAATTATACTCTTTATACCATGTAGTCAGCAACTTATCAGATCTTACCAACTCGCTGTTAGAAATAATATTTTTATAAAAAAAAAAAATTTAAGTACAATAACTATACCTCATAAATAGGATCATAGGTTCATAATGTGTGCATCTTGCGTGCCTCTCTGTATCTTCGATATTTTTGCCTCTTTTCGTTGTATCCTCCATATTATAAAAGAGCTGTCAACTCAGATAATTATCTGAGATAACTGAGAAGGAATAATTAACTCCATCATTTTTTTAATTATGATATTCACCTCCTTAACTATTTTATATTCAAATTTTATAAGTTTTGAAGAATAATTATCCTTCTATTAAGTGGAAACAAGATATTGTATTAAATACAAATTGTTAATATTGTATATAAGTGATGGAATGACATAAGTAGACCCTGGGGTTGAGATCATAATCCTAAAAAAAATAAAAAATAATATTGGAGAGAATAAAAATGTACGCAACATAAGTAATGTAAACATGAGTTCTTAGCTCATTAGTTTCGATAAGAAATAAACTATCAACTCATATAAGTTACATATATTACGGTTCATTTCTACTGTCTCTAATATTTTTAAAAAATAAAATAAAATAAAATTTTGGCTTATAATTTTAGTCCTTTAGAATTAACTCATACCTCTTAAGTTTTAATTTTGGTTGAGTCTTCCACACCAGGTAGAAATAAAATTAACCATTGTTGATAAATATAACGACTTTCATCTTCGGTTTTTTTTTTTTTTTAGCTAAAATAGTGGATAATCACCTCATGCTTCCTTAAATAGAGATTTTTTTTAAAGCTTGATTAGTGGGCTAATTAATTGAAAACTAACTAAATGAAATAGTTAATACATACGTATGGTAGTCCCTCATTGATTTGTGGAGTTAACGAAGTAAACATACATGAAAGCTACAAAATGAGCGGATACAGTTCAATCTAAACTACATTAAACAGAGATCTTAATTAAATCGTTTTGATTTCTCTTTCCTGTTCAATCTAAGCTAGATACACTGTAACCACTTCCATTGTGGCGATCAAGAATACAAATTTGAATACAAAATTAACAAATCAATACGAGTCAAATATTTTTCTTAAGGATTTCCAGCAGGAGCTCATTCCACATATCAACCGGCCCGGGCAAGCACCAATGCAGGCAGTCACTGGTATCCTTGGCCACCCAATGCCTGCCCGGATGCGCGTCCGCCCGCATCATCATCGCGAACGTCACATCCATCAGCTCTATCCTCCTCCTCCTCCCTTCCCCCTTGGCCCGCCACATCTCCTCCATCTGAATCCTCCGAAACTCCCACGCCTCGTGATCTGCCCTCAGCTCACCTTCGCTCAGCGGCCGCGTCCGGTTGCAGTACCCGCCGCTCAACCACGAGCCGTGCTCAAAATGCGACATGGAGTAGGTCCGCATGACTGTCAGAAGACCGTCGCATTGCTTGCATCCGTTTATGTGATCGAAAGCGGCTCTGAAGACCATTCTGATGGCGGATGTGACGCTGATGCTCGGGATCTTCTCCTTGTAGCAGTGGACGCAGCCGATGAGCTTGCCTTGCTTATGGATGAAGGTGCGTCGGGTGAACCAGTTGCCGTGGTTGATTACTGCGTAGTTGAGCTCCGGGAGCTTGTGTGCCCACATTGGATTCATCCGGTCGAGGTTGACGTTGAAGGTGTTGGAGGGGGTTCCGTTGGCGATGATCTCGTCGGACTCGACCAGGAACTCCGTCCAAATGACCATGAGGGTGAAGTCGTGGGCGGGGAAGTACCAGGTTCGGTGCTTGTCCTTAGGGTCCTTGTAGGTGTCGATTGGAGTCTCGGCCTGCAATTGAAGTTGATGTACGTAATTGTTAGTGTTGAATTCATTCACTAATTTGAATATTAAATTGAGCCAATTAATTAGTTCAAATTAAATAAACTAAGTGAATGGAAATTGACTTCAAAAGTTAAGTACATAGCAAATGAACAAAAGGGAAGATGAAAAGATAGTACCACATTGGATGGAGTGTTGTAAGGATGTGGGTTTATATATGGTAGCTTGTTCCATTACTTTGCTTATGTAAGAAGAGAAAAAACTTTGAGCACCACGGGTGGTGCTACGCACCGCACGCGCACGCACGTGTGCGAGGGCGAATGGGCGTTTAGGGCGCTTTAGAGGCGCACTTTGCACTTAAACGGTCACAACTGTTGAACGGCCAACCGTTGTGACTGTTGAAGGCTATAAATAGGGTCTAGGTCCAGAGTTTATAAAAATACGAAATTTCTTTTCTTTTCTGTTTCCTTTCTTCTTCTGCAGACAGAAGTTCCTCAACTTCTGTCTACAAAAGAACCAGTTCTTCTGTTCAACAGTCCAGTCCTGCATTACATCAATCATCAACCAGAGAGAACCTTTATCAGATTCGCCAGAGCAGAGGGATTGCGGCTTCCTTCCCTCTGCAGACCGATCGTTGTATCCTGGGAGATCGACGTCCAAGAAATCCAGAAGCAAACAGAGAGAACCTTTATCAGATTCGCCAGAGCAGAGGGATTGCGGCTTCCTTCTCTCTGCAGACCGATCGTTGTATCCTGGGAGATCGACGTCCAAGAAATCCAGAAGCAAACAGTGGAGGGCGAATCGATTTTAAAGAGATAGTGTCCAACACTAGCCTCGATTTTCATCCGATCTTCATCCTGTCTTCTGTCTGCATCAGTCTCCTATTTTTTACAGTTCTGTTTTCTACACTTCTGTCAACAAGTAAGTGTCTTTTCGTTTTCTGTACTACGGTAGCAAATCAGTAGACACATTTGTATCAGAATTCTATTTCCAGAAGCAATATATAGTAATCTGTACGTCTAATCAATCTGTAATATTAATCAATCTGTTCTTCTTTAATTCTGTACTTCTGTGCAAACTATTAATCTAAAACGTATCTGTCTAATTAAAAATCCAACAACCTTAAAATCGAATTTTGCTTGTTTTAGATTAACCTTTTAAGAATACAGTTTAAATATTTTTTGTTTAGAACCTACATTCTTAAAACCGACCTTTTGTTTTAGGATAATATTAGCATTGATAATTCTATATACTTCTGGAAAAATTCTGATTAGAGGAATAAACTAATTAGAATACTGTCATTACATCTGGAAAAATTCTGATCTGCCTCTAAAAAAAAACATTCTGGTTAAAAATAACACTGTTATACTTCTAATTTTTTCTGGAAAAGGATAATCATATAAATCACTAGATACTTAACTCTTATTGCTCCTTGGAAAACAATACTTAATTTTATTAGCCAAGAATTACATTCTGTTTAGAAATAATAGTGTTAAATCACTATATTTGAATTTAATTTGCTTCTACACACATAAATATATAAGTTTGTATTTCTTTAATTTAATTAGGAAGATTTAATTTAATTCTGGAACTTATATAAGTGTGTATTGTTTATAAAGTTTGAATTTAATTTCTAGTTTCATCAGAAAGTAGAAATAGTTACATATACATAAATTTTTTGTAGATGGACACTGTATCTGATATCACAAATCCTGTCATGCTTACTCCAACTGTGCCCTCAAGCCAGTATGAGAAATCAGAGAAATTTAGTGGTACTGACTTTAAGAGATGGTAACAGAAGATGCTGTTTTATCTCACTACACTGCATCTGGCCAAATACTTAAAAAAGACTGTGCCAACTCTTGTAGACAATGATCCACAGTCTACAAAAGCGGTTGATGCATGGAAACATACTGACTTCTTGTGTAAGAACTATATCCTCAATGGTTTGGACAATAAACTTTATATTGTTTATAGTTCAATTGTTACTGTTAAGGAACTTTGGGAACCCTTAGACAAGAAATATAATACAGAAGATGCCGGCTCTAAGAAATATGTAGTCGGTAAGTTTC
Source organism: Dracaena cambodiana (assembly GCA_036321105.1). Taxonomy (NCBI): domain Eukaryota; kingdom Viridiplantae; phylum Streptophyta; class Magnoliopsida; order Asparagales; family Asparagaceae; genus Dracaena; species Dracaena cambodiana. Next base: position 31,890,306 of record JAYEPQ010000008.1, read on the forward strand.
TGGATTATAAAATGGTTGATTCTAAAAATGTAATCAACCAAGTACAAGATCTTCAAGTAATCATTCATGAAATTCATGCTGAAGGTATGACTATTAGTGAATCTTTTCAAGTGGCTGCAATAATTGAAAAATTGCCACCATTTTGGAAAGAATTCAGATATTACCTAAAGTATAAACGAAAAGAAATGACACTTGTACGTTTGAGGATTGAAGAAGACAACCGTCTTTCTGAAAAGAAAATTGAAAATCCATACAATGTATCTAAAACTAATGTTATGAAAAATTCCAATAAGTCTAATGACAGGAAGCGAAAGCACAATGGTGAAGACTCTAAGAGTGGTAACTCGAAGAGATTCAATGGCAAGTGCTACAACTGTGACAAGCCTGGACATCGTGCAAAGGACTGCCGTATGCGAAAGGCACAAGATTCTTCAAAGAAGAAGAAGAAGCATCCTAATGCAAACTTGGCCGAAAAAGAAAATCTTTATGCAAATGTAGATGTAAATTGTACATCTATTGTCTCAGAGGTTAACCTAATTGGTGGCAATTCTAAAGAATGGTGGGTGGACACTGGAGTCACTCGCCACATTTGCGCCAACAAGTGGATGTTCTCCACATATGATTCTGTGGAAGGAGAACTACTCTACATGGGTAACTCTGCAACCTCCAAGGTTGAAGAACGAGGCAACATTGTACTGAAAATGACTTCGGGAAAAGAACTTACTCTTACTGATGTACTTCATGTACCAGATGTCCGCAAGAATCTGGTCTCTGGTTCAGTCTTGAATAAGAAAGGCTTTAGGTTTGTATTTGAATCTGATAAGTTTGTACTCACAAAGAATGGTGTATATGTAGGCAAGGGGTATATGACCAATTGTCTGTTTAAAATAAATGTAATGACCATTGCCCCTAAGATTATCAATAAATTTGATTCTTCTGCTTATATGACTGAGTCACCTTTTATTTGGCATGGTAGATTAGGACATGTTAATTATTATACTTTACAAAGATTAATAAATTTAAATATGTTGCCTAATTTCAATATAAACTTTGAAAATAAATGTGAAACATTTGTTGAATCAAAAATGACTAAGCTTCCATTTCATTCTATAGAACGTAGTACTGAACCTTTAAAATTAATTCAAACAGATGTAAGTGATTTAAAATCTGTTCAAACTAGAGGTGGAAAGAAGTATTTTATTACGTTTATAGATGATTGTACTAGATATTATTATGTATATCTACTTAGAACAAAAGATGAGGCAATTGAAACATTTATACAATACAAAAATGAAGTTGAGAATCAACTTAGCAAAAAGATAAAAATGCTAAGAAGTGATAGATGTGGTGAATATGAGTCACCATTTGCACAAATTTGTGCAGAACATGGTATTATACATCAAACAACTGCTCCTTACACTCCACAGCAAAATGGAATTGCTGAGCGTAAGAACAGAACTTTAAAAGAAATGATGAATGCCATGTTAATAAGTTCTGGTTTACCCCAGAACATGTGGGGGGAAGCTCTGCTTTCTGCCAATTATGTTCTCAACAAAATACCCCAAAAGAAACTTGATAAAACACCTTATGAATTATGGACAGGTCGAGCACCTAATTATAAATTCTTAAGAGTGTGGGGGTGTCTAGCTAAGGTTGCAATTCCTACTCCGAAAAGGACTAAATTGGACCTAAAACTATTGATTGTATATTCATTGGATATGCGCATAATAGCAGTGCTTATCGTTTCTTTGTTTTCAACTCTGATCATCCAGAGATACATAAGTACTCTATTATTGAATCTAGGAATGTAGTATTCTTTGAGAATGTGTTTCCTAGTAAAGAACATGAATCAAGTTCTCCGAAAAGGATTTGTGATGAAATTCTAAGAGATACAGAATCTGATTCTGTAAATAAAACTAATGATGATGAATGTAGACGAAAGAAAAGGGCCAGAGTTACTAAAATATTTGGTCCGGATTTTCTAACATATCTATTAGAAAAGGAACCTCAAAGTTATAAAGAGGCTATGTCTACACCTGAAGCTCCTTTTTGGAAAGAAGCAGTAAATAGTGAAATTGAATCAATTATTCAAAATCACACCTGAGAACTTGTGGATCTTCCTCCGGGAACTAAACCATTAGGTTATAAATGGATCTTCAAGAGAAAGATAAAACCTGACGGGTTTATAGATAAATACAAAGCTAGACTTGTGGTAAAATGCTATAGACAAAAGGAAGGTTTAGATTATTTTGATACATATTCACCTGTAACAAGAATAACATCCATAAGATTAATAATTGCTTTTGCAGCATTATATAATCTTGAGATTCATCAAATGGATGTAAAAACTGCGTTTTTAAATGGTGAATTAGATGAAGAAATTTATATAGAACAACCTGAAGGGTTTGTAATTTCAGGTAAAGAAAAGAAGGTGTGTAGACTTGTTAAGTCTCTTTATGGACTTAAACAAGCACCTAAACAATGGCATGAAAAATTTGACCAAGTTATGTTGTCAAATGGTTTTCGCTATAATGAATGTGATAAATGCGTATATGTAAAAGGCGATATGCATAACTATGTCATTGTATATTTATATGTGGATGACATAATTATTACCGGAAGCACGGTTGCTCTAATTAAAAAGGTAAAAATTATGTTATCACGAAAATTTGATATGAAATACTTAGGCATTGTAGATATTATTCTTGGTATTAAAATTTCCAAGACATCTGATGGATATACCTTATCACAATCACATTATGTCAAGAAAATACTCAAAAAATTTGATAAGGAAAATACTGATATAGCTAAGACACCTGCAGATATGAGTCTACATCTTACAAAGAATATAGATGCTAGTATATCACAGTTAGAATATTCTCAGATCATTGGCAGTTTTATGTATTTAATGAACTGCACAAGACCTGATATAGCATACTCAGTAAGCAAACTGAGTAGATTTACAAGTAATCCAGGGGAGAACTACTAGAAAGCGATAGTTAGAGTACTCAAATATCTGAGATACACTACTAACTATGGGCTGCACTATACAAGATATCCAGCAGTGATTGAAAGATACACTGATGCTAACTGGATAACGGATTCTAAAGACATCAAATCCACAAGTGGATATGTATTTACTATTGGAGGTGCAACCATCTCTTGGAAATCTTCTAAACAAACATGTACAGCCAGATCCACTATGGAATCTGAGTTTATAACTTTAGATAAAGCTGGAGAAGAAGCAGAAAGGCTTCGAAACTTTTTAGAAGATATTCCAATGTGGCCTAAACCTGTGTCAGCAATCTGCATCCATTGCGATAATCAATCAGCAATTGGAAGGGCACAGAATATTTTGTATAATGGAAAGTCACGACATATACATCGTAGACATGACACTGTAAGACAGCTGCTTACAAACGGAATAATATCTCTTGATTATATAAAATCAAAAGATAATATTGCAAATCCATTACCAAAAGGCTTAACTAGAGATCAAGTATATAAGTTATCGAGGGGAATGGGATTACAGCCTACTAAAGAATAACTCCATAATGGCAACCCAATCTAGCTGACTGGAGATCCCAAGATCTAGGTTCAAAGGGACAACCGAATTGTGGGGGAACTCGAAAGAATCACTGAGGAAAATATTTCCTATTTCATTTCTATGGTAAAATAGTGATTAAACTGTAATGTGTAAGGATAACCTATGCTTTTAATGATCCTTATATCTTAGAAATCTAAGTGGAGTATGGCAGGATACTCTTGATAAGAGATCACCTATGGGAGTGAGAAGGGGTCGCTTCTATGAGAATGATAAAGGCTAAGTTCTCTAAGAGCACTCATAGAATTACCAGGTTGTTCTAGGCCAAAATGGACACAACATAGAATCTGATAAAGTTGAAAGAAGTTGTGTGAATATTATTGTCTTAGTTTACATCAAAAGCTGAACAATTCAAAAATATCGTGTTCACTGGTTAGCAAGTAAACTCGATAATATTTCACTAGGGAAGGTTCAAAGCCAAAAGCCACCTCTCCCGATGCGATAACTTTCCATTACACTCTCTGGTTATTTGCATTAGAGTCTAAGCCATTTCATTCATGTGGGGGATTGTTGAATTCATTCACTAATTTGAACATTAAATTGAGCCAATTCACTAGTTCAAATTAAATGAATTAAGTGAATGAAAATTGACTTCAAAAGTTGAGTACATAACAAAGGAATAAAAGGGAAGATGAAAAGATAGTCCCACATTGGATAGAGTGTTGTAAGGATGTGGGTTTATATATGGCAGTTTATTCCATTACTTTGCTTATGTAAGAAGAGGAAAAACCTTGAGCACCACGGGTGGTGCTACGCACCGTCCGCACGCACACTCGCACGCGTGTGTGCGAGGGGGAGGGCGAATGGGCGTTTAGGGCGCATTGGGCGCATTAGAAGCGCACTTTGCACTTCGCACGTACGCAACGTCGCGAGGAGCTGAGGAAAAGAACCAGTTCTTCTGTCCAACAGTCCAGTCCTGCATTACATCAATCATCAACCAGAGAGAACCTTTATCAGATTCGCCAGAGCAAAGGGATTGCGCTTCCTTCCCTCTGCAGACCGATCGTTGTATCCTGGGAGATCGACGTCCAAGAAATCCAGAAGCAAACAGTGGAGGGCGAATCGATTTTAAGGAGATAGTGTCCAACACTAGCCTCGATCTTCATCCGATCTTCATCCTGTCTTCTGTCTGCATCAGTCTCCTATTTTCTACAGTTCTGTTTTCTACACTTCTGTCAACAAGTAAGTTTCCTTTCGTTTTCTGTACTACGGTAGCAAACCAGTAGACACATTTGTATCAGAATTCTATTTCCAGAAGCAATATATAGTAATCTGTACGTCTAATCAATCTGTAATATGAATCAATCTGTTCTTCTTTAATTCTGTACTTCTGTGCAAACTATTAATCTAAAACGTATCTGTCTAATTAAAAATCCAACAGTTAGTACCTTGTAGCTAGAAGGTGATCTTATTTAATTTAGACTCGTTCATTTTTCTACTAAATTAAATGCCTACAAAATTGGTACGATTGTGTGAATTAAACACAGAAATTCTCTGCATATTTAGGCACACCACTTTGCTCAAGATGCCAACCCTCCACTTTACACCCATTTTTAATTTTGAATCATCACATATTTGGAAAATTCTATTTACAAACAGCAATTTACTATTGACGTCTTGATTGATCTTTACACCAAACTCCAATTTTGAACTATCACCAATTTATTCTCTGTGTCCAAAAATTTTTCAATTTTAACCCTCCTCCTTCTCTCTAGTCCAATCCAATTTTTTTCCAAAATTTTACGAGTCGGATATGAATTTCCAAGCTAAAAATATATTTGTCGGGTATTAATACCTGACCAAAGAATCATTTTGTCGTATATTAAAACCCGACCAGCAGCCGACGTCACCTTCACAAATGAATCATAAACTAATAATAAATTACAAATAAATACACATAAAAAACTAAGAATAATTTTAAATTGTATTTTAAATTTGTCCTTATACCAATTGCATGTTGGAATTTTTCATTTGAATAAAAAAAAAACTCAAACTTAAATTTCAAACCCTAATTTCACTTATCACAGTGAATTTGAATAATTTAAAATTCTTCCAAATCGTTTTAGAAACGTGAATGTAAAAAATTTAAGAGGTTAAGAAATCAAATCAATGAATTTGTAAGAGATGTATTTTTTAAAAATTAAATTCCACTAAAAATTATTTTTTTAGGGTTCTAGAGAAAAAATAGAGGAGAAAGACGATGAGTTGTAGTTCTAAATTTTAAGAAGTCTTAATTTGTGATTTAAAAATGTAATTTAGTAAAAAAAAATGGCAAACTTGTAATTATTTGTAAGTTTTAAAACCGTACATGAAGAGTATATTTCCGTATGTAAATAGAATTTCCCCAAATATTTACTTAACATGTCCACTTATTTTTCCAATTCTAACTCTCCCTCCCTCTCTCTTTTTTTCCATCTAATTTCATCGTGGCAGAAAATTAATATCGAACCCAAATGAAATATGGTAGGGTATTAATATCCAATTGGTATTCAATTAAGTCAGATATTAATACCTTAGATTGTAAAATCGCAATTTAGTCAAAAAAAATGATAATGAACTTATAATTTTTTTGGAAGTTTTAAAGATGTGCATTAAGAGCAAAGTGGCGTGCGTGAATAGAATTTCCCGTGGATTGACATGCAAGAATGTGTGGGTTTAAGAGAGCCAATTTTTGACTTATTCTATTTAAAATTTTGAATTAAAAATAAAATTTTATTTTTCTAATTCTAAATTTCAAATAGAATGGGCCAAATGTTAATCCGTGAACCCATCTATCCACATTCTTAAGTAAAACTCTGAGGATTGTATGTGTAACGTACATGTATCATCTCCTTAAAAAATTTTACAAGGCATTTGTTAACAAGGAGTGGAATGGAATGGAATTAGTACAAATGATAATAATATAAATCTACTAGCAGAAAAAATTTTAAAAAATTGATCTATACTTTCTTTTTTTTCTTTTTTTTCTAATCAAACTGAGATACATTTTTCGCAATATTATCGAGTCCCTATCAAAAATTGAAATCAGAACTTCTCGCAAATTGGAAAGCGTTGATACAATTTGAGCCATGGCTCATTAGTAATTGATCTCTGCTTCATTCAATTTGTTAGCAATAATGTTATTTTGGGAATATAGTATTTCCTTTTTATTATTTTAGTATTTTACTCATTTTTGTCAATTTTTCTTCTTTCTTTCTTTTGACATATTTTACCTATTTCCTCGATAGTGGTAAGAAAAATTTTCCAATCGCATGTGTACCATAACAATTGTAGCATTGTGTTCTAGTTCTATATACTTTGGATTGCCTCACGCCTTACTCTATTAGCTTAAAAAAAACAAAGAAATTTGTGCATAAAATATTAAATAAAAAAATGAGGTATTTACAGGTTTGTCGCTTAAATCTTTATAAATTGTGATTTATTCTTCCAAAACTTCATATTTACGATTTAATCCTCCAAATTCTCTAAGTTACTACAATTTAGTCTCTCCGTTAGTTTTTCCGTCCAAATAAACGGCAGAATTTAAATTTTACTTTTTTTAAATAATAAAATGACATAAATACCCCTATAAAGAAAAATAAAGAAAAATAGAGAGATAGAAGAGAAAAAGAAGGGAGGAAGCCAATGAACCCAATGAAGAAAAGGAAAAGAGAGGAGGAAGATAGGAAAAGAGAGAAGAATATATTAAGGAGGGATAAAATGGAAAAATCAGGTCAAAAAATAAACTGGCCTAACGGAAGTTAGAGAGGGAGACTAAATTGTAGTAACTTAGGCTGTGTTTGGATTGAGGGAAAATAAAGGAAAAGAAAAAGAAAAGTAAAGAGAAAAGGAAATAAAAGAATATTGAAATTGATTTTCTTTTTTTATGTTTGGTTAGAAAGAAAATGAAGAAGGAAATCTTAAGGAAATTTTAGAAAAAAACAGTTTCTTATGTTTGGTTGCTCAATAGAAAATTAAAAGGAAAATATAATTCTAATTAAACTATAGAAAATTTTAATATTAATTTACATATTATTGATATAATTTTTAATTTTTAAATAATTAAGCATATAATAACCAAATGGTCTAAACTTCACAAAATTTAAAAATATTTTGGGACTAAAATTATAAAGAAATTTCTTCAAAAAATTCTCTCATTTTTTCCCTTTTCTCTCAACTTTCTTTTTTTTTTATTTTCTCCTAGGTTTGAGGAAGAAAAGAAAAAAGAAAAAAAACTTAATACATTTTTCTTTTACTTTTTTTTCCTTTTATTTTCTCTCTTATTTTTACTCTAATCAAAAAGTAGAAAGCAACTTTTCCTTTCTTTTTTTTTTTTTCTTTTCCTTTATTTTCCCTCAATCCAAACACATAAATAAAAAAAATTTGGAGGACTAAATTATAATTTATAAAGATTTAAGGTACAAATCTGTAAATACCCAAAAAAAAAAAATTAGGACACCTAACACCAGAAAGAATGCAGTGCCTGACCTGAGAGAGGAGACACAGCATTGACTCCATCTGGTTCCTAGCAAGCGAATCTCCGATGAACATCAGCTTCTTCCCCCTCCCAATCTTTAGAAACATCTCCGGGTCGAACATCGGCAGCTCGCAGCCATCAGGCTTCCACCTCCAGTACACATAATCCTGGTCCTTCCCATGCCTCCCGCAGTTCCTCAAATCGGGCATCGTCGGACACGACACATTCGTATAGATCGATCCCCTCGGATCCCTCACCCACTTACCCTGAAACAAGTTGCACCCAGGATCCGTCGGCTGAGCAAGGGACATATGACTGTCGCTGTCTTGAGAAGGGTTTCCCGTTTGGCCGGCAGCCGTGTTGATAGCATTCCCAGGCTTTGGAGGGCCGCTTATGGTAGTAAGATACTGGAGATCTGAAGAATTATGGTGGCGGGCCGTGGCGTTGCTTTCCGACATAGAATAAGATGAGGTTCGGGGGGCGACGGTGAAGGGGTTTGATGAGTGCGAGGCGAAGAGGATAATGATTGTGGAGAGGACTAGTGTACATAGTAAGACTGTGCTTAGCTTATGCTGAAATGGATTCAAGTAGTATTCCATGTTGCTAGAATAGAGATCGATTTGAGACTGAAGAGTTGTCCGAGTAATCAAGAACAATCGAAGTTAGGGAAGAGAAATGATTGAGACTTGGCAAACCACCAACTCTTTTTGAAAGCTGCGGATCCTCATCTGTCTTGTTTTTCTTCACCTGCCTCAAACTGCCCTGGCACTGCTGGCTGCCGCTAGACTACTGGAGTAGGGGATTTTTTTAAGCTTTGGTCTTTCCTGTTTGTGGGTATTGGTGCCCGCCTCACCCACCTGCGGTCCCACATATCATTGACTAAGTCACTGTGCGCAGACTTCAACTCACAGTGCATCAAACACATGATGGAGCCGTAAGAAGAAAACCCAATGATCTAATGATTCCAGCGATGCCTCTTGGGAAAGGTTACTGTATTTCACTCGCGCGGATGGAGACTCAATCTGGATATTATTACATGTTTTTGCAAATTTGAATTAAAAAAAATATTAACATATTTATATTAAAACTTAATTTTCTCTTACCACTTTTGAAAATGATCAGGAACTATATGTCACAAAGTAAGCGCATTGTATTGAATAGAACGGCATACTCACAATTTATGCAAGTGAAGATTTGTTATAATGGGAGTTTTGCCTCCCGTTCTCTCTAGGCCCTTCACAGCTCAACTTCTAATTTTTTATTTGCAATATTACATGAAACAAGTTTTTATCGGGAGTCAAATTTGAAACATTTCACATATTTGAGAGGTATGATGTCATTGTTGATAATCTATTTGCCTATTAAAGGGACGAAGATGGAAGGTAAATGTTCGTACTTTCCTATTTCGTTAATGTTGTTATAGAATCAATTGTTTGTTTGCAATTAAGTGTATATTTGGTTTGATAGAAAATGGAAGAAAGAAATAGAAAGAGAAAGAGAAAAGAAAAAAAAAAGGGAAAAGAATTTTTTTTTTTTTTTAGTTCAAAAAGAAGGTAAAAAAAAAATATATATATAAGAAGAAATAATAATAAATTAAAATTTAAAAAATTGAGAAAAATATTTTATTCTCATCTCTCTCCACCATCATATTATGATTTCGTGTGCACTAACATTGACTAACACTTTCTCCCGTTTGCTCAGGGAGAAAAATAAAGAGAAAATTGTAAGCCGTTTTTTCTTACTTCTTCAATCTTTTCGTTAATTTTTTCTCTCCGTACAATTAACCAAAGCTAAGTTTCTTTTCTATTTCCTTTTCGTTTCTCTCACTCTCTCAAACCAAACAGTACCTAAGAGTTGTTAGTTAGGATTCCAGCAAGGAAACAAGGTGGCCCTCCCGTTAATTAAATCAATTTGCATTAGTTTGTAGGTTGATACTAAGCTGTCCAATGAAAGCAACTCATCCACGCAAGAGAGACGCCAAAATCATTTCACTTTAGCGTTTGAGGATTCTAGCACCACGCAGTTGCCCTATTTTAATAGGAAAAAACGCTTCAAAATATTGAAATAGAGACGTAAGAATCTTTTCTGGTTGGGAGTTTCTAAAAGAGCACACCTTTTTTCTAGTAAGCCCTCTTAATAACTGTTTACTTAACAAGCTTAAAATTCGAACCAAAATTACACAATAAAATAGACACATTAGGAAAAATGTGCTCCTATGGAAACTCTCTTTATGGTTTGTCACTTGGTCATGCGAAAGAGTTGTTAGTAGTTATTGTCATTTGAGCTACTTTTGTTGAGCACTTAAACTTGGACTTTATATCTCCTGGGAATATATAATCTCAAGAAAAAAAATGATGCAATCGGATGCTGACGTAGTTGGGCGAGTAAGCTGTGAGGAGGCAGAGAGTGGCAGCTATTAGATAAATGAACAAGTTGGGATTTAACAAGGTTCGACTGAGAGGATCTCGAATCTATACCCTTAACGAGAAAATCACCATTCAACATGTAATTTATTGAGGCAAAAAAGAACTAGAATATTCTCTCTCCACTTTTACCTCTCTAGGCTATAAGCTGATCATTCTTCTGAAGCAGAAAGAGTAGTGACATAAATGCTCGTCTTTGCTGAACCGTCTCCTCGTCCACCTCTATGTAGTGGCCGCTACTGCATCGCGTTCCTGCTACTGCTGTCCTGTCTACAATCTAATATACAAAACCATGTAACGTAACCATGGAGACATTGACAATCTAACCTTAGACTACGTAATGTACTGACTCTCTAACACTACCCACATAACCTTGGCTCATGCTAAATGCAACAAACAACTCTATTGGGTTCCAAATTCTTTGATAAATCACAATCTAAATATACCATATACCTCTACTAAATGATGTCTGATCCCAATTCGGATTCTGAAGTCTCGTGTTTAGATTCCAACTCATGTTTAGATTCCAATGCCCTGATGGTTTTGCATGCTTCTATGCTTAAAAATTTATTCTTTCATTATCTACCCCAAGCTAGAAAGGAGGAGCTAGAAAGGAGGAGGGTTATGACAGTGACAACTAACGTAAAATATTATTACATATTATGATATGAGTCAAAATATTTAATAAAAAGATGCGATAAAAATCACTTACTACCTACAAATGTGAAACTTATCAATGTATGACAAGTTTAAAGAGCAAAGGAAAGCTCGACGAAAATATGGATAGAAGTGATACGAAAATATATAAATTCTAAAAATTTAGATGAAGAGATATTACTTGATAGGAAGGAATGAAAAAGGATTATCAACGTGATCAATCCAACGTGATTCTCTTTTGGTTCATGTAGCTTATCCAAATACTTGGGATAAAAAATTTAGTTGTTGTTACTGTTGTTATGCTTTCCGTAAGAAAACACCCATGCTCGGATACATAGCAGGCGCCACAAAAAACCAACAGCGAAACTAACATAATAGATTCATCGATACTGCCTGAATCAACCAGTACATAGCAGCCTTCAGTATCTGGTACTATGCAAAGTTTCAACGCAAGAAGATTGTATTTTTTGACCATACAGAAACACAAGTCTACAGCAGCATAAAACAATCCCAAAGTTCAAGAGCATTGCATTATGCAGTTAAGAGCAATCAAGCGAAATTAGCTACCGAATGCAGGAAAGCACAGTCGAGCATGATCAGTAGGCATAAATAGGGTTGAGCTGACTGTAGTTTAATTATACTAATTTTCACTTGATAAAACAAATAATTAAGAAACACATCAACCATATGGACAAGTGTCATCTTAGGAAACTGGGGATAAAAGAAAGAGAGAGCTACGCATAGTGTACTGGAGAAAACAAGTTCCAATCAGCCAAAAGCACAAAAACCAATAGCTCAAAACCTAACATAACCACCTAAAATAGAAGATGAGCTCAAGAGAAGAAACAAGAAACTCTGAATGATGGTTCGAGATGAACAAACCAAGAGAGGAACTGAGTAGCACCTTTATCTACGCAAGGGGTTTATCTACGCAAGGGGTTCATACAAGAAGGGAGAACATTAACAAAGATGCCAAAAAAGGACGCTATATGATTGCATACTCATACACCAAAAATACAACCCCAATTGGGGGCATCCCCCTAGAGAAGATGAGTTATGTGCTAGTTGGATGCTATGTTCCAGCGGGAGAAAAGTTTGTTGCTGATATACCAGCCTAATGAACAAGTATATGCAGGTCAACAGTTAATATCTACACAACGAAACTATGCTGCACAATCCACCTCTCTTATCTAAGAATGTTTCCAAACAGCTTGGCAACTAAGCATACTTAATTACAGTCCCATCGGAGGGGCATGTACGCATAGAATGGAAAATTGCAGAAAAATTTACTTACCAACTGTCCTCCGAGGCCATCATTAGAAAGCACTCTAATGAGTTTCCCCGCAAAACTTGTTTGAAAGGCATGGAACAACGCAAAGGGACAAGGGAACTGCTGAAACTATGAAAATCTATTTAGGGGAGCATGATATCTCAACATTTACAACAATTACAGTAAAGTACGATTTCCTCTCGACTTCCAACATCATCCCCAAGGCAAACATCACGAAGCATGCCATTTTTTTCTGTATAACTATAGAGACAAAGCTTGAGAGAAGTGACTCCAGACCCACCTGTGCCTGCAGTTCACGGTGTACAAGTCATCAATACAAATCCACCAACTATAATGGAGAAATAAATAAAATTAAGATTATGTTTTCGAGATAGCAACGAATATCAAGAAAGCAACTCACAACTTACCGGACGCTCATTAAGCGATGAAATGGATCCCATTACTGCCACGAGGGTTGCTTGTAAAATCTCTCATCCCAGGAACCAGCGTCTCGATCCTTCCTCTTTATGCCACCTGATACCTGGTACATCCTACCTTGCTCCTCTAAGAATGCCTGGGAACTAGCAATTGGTGGCTGTCTTGATCCTGAAGGTTGTAATCGGTCATCTTTTACATCTACATCTGCACTTCCAGGACCTGCATTAAGATCGAGACCTTGCCTTCCCCATTTCCTACCGCTTTCAGATCCAATGCCGATGCTTCCTTCTGGAAGACTTGCCATATATGGTCTTACATAATGAGATGACACACCACCAGGTCCCCCAAACTGAGAAGGAATGGCAGGGACGCAGGAAGGTGGACCTGATGAAGCGTCAACATAGGTTGTAGAGCCACCTGATAAAGAGGTTGAAGGTAGGGGAAAACTAGAGCCAAATGGGAAGCCAGCATATGGGTATGCAGCAGCAGGAGAAAAGGCCATGGCTGGTGACGACGAAAGTACTGGGCCTCTGTAAACATCCCCACCAAAAGTTCCAGCACCAGTAACAGAACCCAAAATCCTCTGGGTTCCAGGGGCTGCAACAATGGGATAAGTCTGCTCTCCTCTATCAGCCAAAAAGGACGGTATTGCAACAGCAGTATACGAGTTACCAGGAGGTAACCACGACGAAACATTTCCTAGTTCAGCATTGCCCATTCTGAGGCCAGAAAATGGAGGCAAGATCGCCAAATTACTACTGTTCTTTACACGGTGGCTTTTAGGGAGAGTCTCCGCACCTACTTCATCGAGTCCCGGTCCATTGTTAAGATCAAAATCCCTCAACATACTGGCCTCCCCATTAGGGAACCCTGCAGACACCGGTTTCACTGACATAATTGGCACTTCCAATCTATTACAGGTGCTAGCCAAGAAGTGTCCATTATCTGTACCTTCATCAGCTTTATTCAAATCAAGATCAAGACCTCCAGCACTCCGTGTGGGTGCATCGCGGTTGCTAATGACTCCTGATTCGGAGCCAGTGGTCTGTGGAGAGCTCTGTGAAGCCATGTCTTCAAGAACCCTCTCATCAGGAACATTAAGATCAATATCCAGCAGAGGGCGGCCCTGCTTTGCAGTAGCATCAGATGACTGGACTTCAGAAGTATTGAGTGACATCTCCAGAATTTTTCTAGGTTCTGCTGGGCGGAATGCACTAGTAGCAGCCGAACCTTTCCATCCTGGCTCCCCCTTACTCTTCAGTAAGTTTTCAGGTGGCAAAAATGGACCTTTTGCAGGAGCAGCCACTGTGATTGGAGCAGGTGGGCCGCTGGCCATGGAACCAGAAGCAAAAGGGGAGAGACCGGGCAAGCGAATTACTGATGAACAAACTGGTGCCACAGAGGTAAGATGTTCACTCTGGTTCCCATCTTCTCCGGAGAAGCCCTCATTTAAATCAAAGTCGAGCTTAGTCCCAGTATCTGGTTCAGAAGTAGCCACAGCTAGTGATGGTTGTGCAGAGCATGCAATTTCCTCCAATCTATCTCCATCTGCCTGAGACAACGTAGAAACAATAGATTTTGCACATGTCTCAGATTCTTGGGCTGGGATAGATGGTGGTGGTTCATGGCCACCTGATACAGGATGGTTCTCAAGAGCCTCTTTTCTTTCTAAAGCCTCATCAGACACAGCAATAGATCCAACATGCTCATTGCTGCTAGGAGGAATGGATTGTTCTTTCCTTGAACTTCCACTAAGATCCAAGCTATTGTCAGCCAAATCATCTGATTTTTTATTGTTGCACAAATCAGCATTTTCTGAAGAAGGAACCTTATCAGAAGAGGAAGAAGGAATAACATCACTGTTGATTCTATCTGCAGCCTCTGCTTGAGTTTCTGCAACAGGAGGTTGGGGCTGGTCGGCTAAGGTGGCACCATTAGATACCTCATTAATTAAAGGGGTGCACAATGAGGACTTCTCAACTGCCAACTTCTTGGGCTTCTTATCAGGGACAGGAATGCTACCATCCCCCAAAGAGTTACCAGCTAAATCAGAAGCTTTAATACTGCTTGCTGCTACCTTCTCAGGAGCACAATCAATTGGCTTGTATTCATTTATAGTCGACTGATTAGCTCCATCTGCCTCTGATCCATTCTTCACGTCTGCAAGAGTACAGGCACATAAACATGCATCATTTCTTTCTTCAGATTTTACCTCACGTTTCATAAAATAAGCTTCAGTTTTACACAAATTGACACTGGAAAGAGAAAGGTGTACAGAGTGCTCACTTGTAAATTTATTTTCCTGAACAGAGGAGATGATTTTGCTGTCACCCAACAGGTGCATGCTTGTCTCCTGTAGCTTCTCGCTTGGTGGCGGCAGACCAACACTGTTGCCCTGCTTTGCAGAGACAAAATCTGCATTTTCATCAGATTGGCTACTGTTATGAGCCCCACCATCTTCACTTGAAAATTTAGACTTGGCCTCATTACTAGCAGCACATGGTTCCTCTTTCGAAGATCTATCTGGAGATGCGGAGGGGGAAACCAAGTCTGATTTAGAGATTTCTCCAGCAGCCACATTGGCAAGTAGATTGATCCCAATATCATCCCCTGCCGACAAAGGAGTGGTAGCTTCAGAGCATTTAGCACAGCTTTCAATCAAGGCATTCATGGAGCTAAAAGAATTCCTTGATTTAGGTTCGATTAACGAAACTCCATTCCCATTGCCAGATGAAGAACAGGCAGCTCTAGATGCATCTAGCACCCTCCCTGTTCCATCAGCACTCCTGCGCTCTTCATCAAAAGCAGCTGCTGGTGATCCATCACCCTCATCTGACCCAACTAGCCCTTCTTTGACATCATTGCTCTGCCATGATTCTGCATGAACATCTGTAGAAGTATGAGACCGACAATCATCACCTTTTAATTTCATTTTACGATCAATATGATTATATTTATCAGGAACAGCAGGAGATAACGCTCTGCTACCTGGGTTTGATGGATCCTCGAGAGAACCACCACTGGCACTTCGAGCTGGACTACGACCCGGGTTAGGAAGCCTCACAATCAATCTGTGGCTGTTGCCATGATCTGCACCGGGTACGTCAGGTGCTCTTTCTGAAGACAATCCAGACTGACTAGAGAGTTTATCCACAGGTGCGTTCCTGTTAAATGAACCTGTCTTGTCTAAGTTACCTTCTTTCTGGACTCCAGAAACGCTGCTTCCTGAAAACCCATTGCTCGATCTTCGATGGCGAGAAGAACCGCCAGAGGTCTTGTTAGCATGCACTGAGCCTGCAGTAGAGCTCCTAGCATCTTCTTTCCATGAAGAACCCACTGTCTTTGCATGATCGCTAGAGCAAGACTGGCTATTGTTCTGGGACTGACTGGAACTGCTGCTCTTCTCCTCTTTCACTGTTGCTAGAGGCAAATCTGAATTTCCATTGCTACCAGCTACCTTGCCTGGTGAATCCTTCGAGTTAATTGACACAGAAGATGGCAAAGATGATGGCAACTTCAGAGATCCTGGGGTTACTGGGGTTGACTTCACTACAGCATCTGCTTGACCAGGCTTGCCAACTGGAGTTTTGCATGCAGATGCCTGCGTAATAGAGGTTCTTGCTGTTCCTTCGGTTGATCCTGACCGTCTGCTTCCAGCATGTGAAGCATCAGAAAAACTGGATTTCACTGGCCATGTAACTGCCTGGTTAGATCCACCAGACTTTGTATCATTTATCTTGGTCATTTCTGCATCAACTCGTTTCTTCCAAGTATCAACAAGGCTCCTTGCTTTCTTTTGGATCTCAGGGTTTTTATGACTTCGCAAGTGATTTACAGATTTGCCAATATTGCATGTCTGTAAAGCATTCAGATTTACAGGTAGCCTATCAAGTGCTCGAAGCAGAGCTAAAAGCAGTTCCTCTGTGCCTTTATCACTTTCCTTTGGACTGCTTACATCGCCAGTCTTCCCTTTGTGAGCCTCCTGAAGCCAATCATCCAAAACAGGCACACCCCTAAGCTGAACAAACCTACTAAGGCATTCAATTCTGTCAGTGGCTGCAATCACATCGGCCAGCAATATCCTACCAACCAAATCGATTTTTCTCTCATTCTTGTCAAGTTGCATAAGAAGTACCAGCTTCTCAACACCTTCAGTAGTTATTAAAGCTCCTTTTTCTGTTATTTTTGCAATCTCAGCTTTTGTTGAATTGTCAGATCGAGAACCAGCAGATTCACCATCTTCTGTCTTGCTAGGACGCTCTCGCTTAATAGGTGGTTCTGTTCCCTGATCACCACCTCTCTCCCTTCTCTTCCCCTTCACCTGTGGGAAGGAGGTACCGCTATTCTGTACACTATCAGCACCAGATTTTAACTGCTGAGTTGATGTTGGACCATTCAATGGTTTTGGAGAACGACCTCCAGATTGCAATGCTGCATGCATTTCTAGTTGTGTTTTGTCCAATAATTTATCTACTTCTTCCTGCCGCTCCTGAGAAATTTGATGCCAAAATAGACATAAAGATGGTACAAAGTGTGAATACAAATTTGATATGACGCAATGACCAATTTTAAGCACTCAAAAGAATTGGAAAACTTACATTGGTATAATCCTGGTCAGTTAGCCACCATAAACACTTGTTTTCAATGTCATACACTCGCCTACAAACAAATGATGATATTCCAGATGGAAGTTCAACACCCCTATGGAGGAAAGCAACTTTACACGGATGAAGTAGTGAAGCAGCAGATATCACGTCCTTGTGGAATGAGTAAAATACTTCGTTTGGTGCTGCTTCCAGTAATATGCCTTTCACGAGCTTAACATCAGCCGGTCGATAAAGCCAATTTACACATAATTTAAGACAATTTTCCTTGCCTGTTGTAAACCACCGTATGATTCCGACGAAAGGTGGAGCATTGACAGACTGGAAGAGAGCACAGTCCCCTACTTGAATCTTGCGGCCATCCTGCAAAATAACACAGCATTTTGTGACCACTGGTAGAGAAACAATTGTGTATCATTATGCAAAAGAAATGCACACTTAAGACAAGGCTAAAACTAAAGGAATGTGGCATATGCGTGCACGCACACACCCTCTCAGACATGCTTCAGACAGCAATTCACATGTACATTTGCACAAAATCCATCCTCATATATGATCATAGAGGTGGATAAATCTGGTGAGAAGAGGATTGATAGTGTGGGGAGGAGGCAATTACTCTCTGAGGCCCAGGAAAAATAATTGGAGAAAGAACTTCAGATATTTTTGGTCTGAAAAAACGACACATCTAAAGACCCGGGAAAAAAGAATAGGACAAAGAAGTTCAAATAGCCAATTGAAAACTTGCCAAGCACTACTAGAAAATACATGTAGTTTACACCTAAATGATTTTCTTGAAATTCAAACACCTAACTAAGTATCTCCATAGAGCAGCTACAAGGAAGAAAAGAAAAGAAAAGGAAAGTAGGAAAAACAACCTTTTGGTCAAAACATAAAAAAATAAAATTACATGTTCCAACACATATTACAAAAACATCTATGACTTTAGCTTTGGATTGCCAATCAAATTCATTTCAGCCCAACAAACCATATCTATTGGATTCAACTATAAGCATAATATGCAATTATGATTGAGTGCCTTTTACACTGTGAAAAGATCCTAACAATCCCCCCAGAAGATTGAACGAGTTCTTGTGACACGTATACGACCATGAAACACTCTATGTTGGTGCCAGCTTTCTTGCCAGAGCACCTAAGCATAAGCAAGGAAAAGTATATCGCCTAATTTGGCCTTCAAAAGCTAGCAATAGAATCCAGTAAAAGAAAAAACTAAACAAGAAAACTGTAAGCATGTCAACTATAAAGCACTAGTCCCTGTAGAATACCACCTTGGTTTTCTAACCTAATAACCAGTAAAGTTCATCACAGGCGATTAACAAACAGGATCAACAAGTTGCAACATAAAACTTATATTGCAAAATCTAAGGATTGTCTAAAAACGCTGGCGAAACAGCTCAAGTTGTTAGTGGGGCTACACCAAGAAGATTCTTCTGCTGCCACCTTGAGAAAGATTTGCAATTCGCCCTAAGACGTGCACTGTGAAGCTTTGCATTAAAAGTTAGATTAATTGTTATTAATGCAAGGTTATTAATCAGTGAAATGAAAATAATGTGTAATATCTTAATAAAAAATTTTCAATGGTCACCCTCTGAAGGCAGAGTGAACAAACAATTTAACATACAATCATAGAGTAGATTTTGATTGATTTGCATTGGTACATTTTCTACTTTCAGAAGATACTGCAACAAGTCCTGTGGGATGATAAATGCATGAAACTTTTTAGACTCAATCAACAACACCTGCTAAAGAGAAGAAAAGAGTACGCCGGATGTGGTGTAGGAATTAATTAGGAAAAGACAAACTTGCCATAAGGAATACAACAGAGTTCCAGACAAAACAATATTCAACGGTAAAAGCTTTGTCATGCTCCTAAATCGATAGTTCTGTGTGCAGCTCCAAATAACACCCTCCTAACTTGGAAGAATGCACACATGACTCATTAAGTGTTTATAATGATTACGATAATAAAACATGTTAATTGCAAACTAACATGGATATATCAGTTAATCATAACTCATTAAACCATCTAAAAAAAATAAAGAGATATAGGTGATGAAAACTCCTTAAACTCTGATTTAGCTTTGCACCATCAGAATAAGTGTTAAATGAACTGTAATCGTAAAATTATCCACATCATAACCTCATTTTACCTTGAAAAGAGACTGCCCAATGGAACCCAGGACATTAACATTGGTAAAAATATATTCTATCATAATAAAAATTTAAAATAATAACTAGGAAATGCAAAGATACATCAGTTAAAAGAAAGCACTTAAAAAGTTCAAGGAAAAGAATACAACCAAAACTTGTATCACTGGTCAAGTAGGTTAACGCTTTGATCATTTACATATTATTTTCCAGACATCTTGCTCATTAATTATACAATCTTAATATGAACAAGATAATAAAATCATAGAAGTATGCACCAATTCCAGATATAGATGATATTATAAATACTATATGCAAGATCATCTAAACGCAGGTAGACATTCAAATTTACCATGTTAGATGAAATGTAGTATTACTAGATTTTCAAGACATCTTGCTCATTGATTATACAATCTTAATTTTAATAAGGTAATAAAATCATAGAAGTGTGCATAGCTATTCTTGGTATAGATGATATTTTAAAATAGTACATGCAAAATCATTTAAACGCATGCAAATCTATCATGCGAGATGAAACATAGTACTACTTGATTATAAAACATTTAAACATAACAAATATAAGGCAAGGGTGAAAGAGAAACAAACAACACCATAATAACCACTTTTTGTTTCTGCTGACTCTACATCATTTTCTCCATCACTAGCGGCTTCCTCTCGTTAACACCTCCCAGGTTGTCAACAGCATCATTGACACTTGTAAGATTAAAAAAAAAAAAAATCCAGTAATGAGAAAAGGCAACTTAAAAAGAAAAAGACAAGACCGACAATCTAAAACGGTTACTTTGGGACCTAACAGCTCACTAGGCCAGTAAAAAGAACACAGACAGGCAGCTCCTTTTAAAGTGTCAAGGAGATATGACCAGAACTGCAAATGACAACTTTTTAACAAGTTCACCTACTATCCCGTATATAAATCTAAAGGTTAACCAACCCACTTATATGCAAAAAGATGAAATAAACCTCAAATATAAAGTTAAAAAGTTGACAACTGTTGAGACTGTCCTCAGTTTTTATTTTTTAAAAAAGTAGTAATAATGCGAGTACTACAAAATGAAATGTTTTGCACTGCTAGATATCAATTAAAAGAAATGATATGTATTTCCGTTCCGCTCTAGGGTTCAATTCATGCCTTGGAGATTAATGCAGTTCCCTGTAGAAAAACTTATCAGCTTATTCTCTTCTTGCACTGTTTCCTAGTCCAGAAATTAGGATTTCTACTTGCATAAGCTCAAAGTGCATTTGCAGTGAGTTATATTTTCCTACCAGTCAACTGCCTGTCCAAACTTTCCTCTGCCAAGAAGATACTTCATCAAATCTACTGGAAGCCTTTTTAATAAAAACTCGTGCTTATAGCCAGCCAACTCCATGTTAAGAGGAAAGAAAAATTAGGTAACAAGCAAAAAAAAAAACTAATTATTTTTTTATCATTAATTTGAAAGCAAAATGACCATACAACTAAGATGCAATTAGAATTATAAATCACAATTGAAAAGTAAGATCCTTCCTTCTGGGAAAAGTAATTTTAGCATTTAGTTAAGCTACTTAATGATACAACACCAAAAGAAAGATATGTGCATGAAAAATATATGGTACCAGGAGCTAAGAGAAAATCATAATATCATCAATCGTATAAAAACATAATTTTCCAGTTCGATGGATGGAGCTTATCAATGGAGAGAGTTAAAAGAGCGCAGGGCAGAAGAAAATATTGATGGAGATGATGTGGAAAGATATAGATACTAGAAGCTTAAATGAAGACATATTGCTCGATAGAAATGAGTGGAGAAGGATCATCCATGTGATCAAATCCGGCATGATTCTCTTTGGTTCATATAGCCTATCCCAAATACTTGGATATAAAACATAATTTTCAAAAATATAACCTAAAAACATCATCCCTAAAAACTACTTAGAAGGCGAAAAAAATTTATTACTAATAAAGAAAAAGTAAACTACAGCCATCAATGAGAAGAAAATATGGCCGGAGATGTGGATGGAGATGTCGCCATGGTTCAAGTTTTCCACTTGAAATTTATGCAACATATACAAACATCCAAGATGTGCTTACAAGAAAATTGAATGGTGAAAATGAAGAAACACTAAGGAATAGCATCATTAGACAGATCTGGTTCTAAGAGATCCCTATACTAATATCACAGATACAACAACTACTAAGCCTTTTATCCCAAGTACTTGGGATAGGCTATATCACAGATAAGTAAAAATAATAATAATAATAATAAAATAAACAAAGACAAGGTTTTACTTGGGTAGCATTTTGTGTCCACAATACATAAAGTGGTAAACAAAGAAATGGAAAATGAACATATAATTAGGTCAATAATCACTGAATAACAACCAAGATACCATATACAAAAAATATGGTCCCAGACGATATGAGCATTATAAACTTCAATGGTCAATGAGAGATTATTTCCTAAATACTGAGATACCAAGTTATGCCTTCCATAGACCATGAGAGGACTAAACCATGTTTAGAAATTTTGATCAAACTATTTAAATACTAACAAGGGTTCTACCTAGTTCGAAATAAGAAAAAAACTGCTTCTAATTTTTTTTAAAAAAAATCCATGAGGTGCAGTTAACAACTCAGATAAACCACAAAAAATAGGGAAAGTTCTATCAACACAGCAACATTTTTGGACAAACGAGACCAAAACTAGACTTTTGGCCATGCTACAAGCATTCAATAACTTAAAAGGGAAGTTGCAAACAAAAGGAAAATACACATCAAACTTCTTTATGCCTTGCATAAAGGTAGTTAAGTATGAGTTCAATTCTGCTGCCAAAGAAGAATGGGAAAATCAATATCTAGTTCGACCAGCAAGGAGTCAAGGTTCAGCTTAGACAACAGCTGAAAGGAACAAGTATAGATAACTTGCAGCAGACCTACAAAAAACCTATGTGTTGAACAGAAGCTAATCCTACAAGTTATTGATTGAGTTTAAAATCAATCTCCCACCAATTTGACTACTAGTAAAGATAACTCCCCAAAGCAAAAGAATGCCACAGGTACAGTGTTTTAAATATCGAATACCAGTGATATACCGGTTGACAAAATTATATACTGGATATTGGATATCGAACGATATATCGCGATATAGTATATCGCGATATGGTACTAAATACTGGATATAATATCAGTGTCATACCAAAATAATATCCATGTTATTAATTACATAAAACATATTAAACTACTTAGAGCAAGTTTAGAATCATAGGAAATACTGATCTTAGCCAAATTGCATCAATATTTTAAATATCTATCAGTGATATATTAGTAGAGCAAGATCTTATATTGGATATTGTATATTGGGTGATATACGATATGTACTAAATATCAGTTGTCATATTGGACGCCTTTTTAGATGATAAATATACTTATCATGCAGCTCATACCTGCCTTTAACTTATTTAAAGCAAATTCGGACCTTAAAAATATCTACCTTCGTAAATTTTATTGAACCTATAAATAATTTGACAATTGTATAATCTTTTTGAATGCATCATAAACATACCAGTAAAATATCCAACCTTGAAAACACAAAAATAAAATCAATATATATAATATAGGTATTAGTCATATTTCGCAATCGCCACTCGCGATGGAAAAACAGTCGATGAAAGGGGCACGGGATTACTAATCGAGTCTAATTCTATCTCTTTTTCATATATATAGCTAGTCGGATTTATGAACTAATCGGTAAGATTAAATTCTTGTTATAATTGAAAGAAAATCTGATAATATTGTTTATCTGGTGACATTTTGAGACTGAAATATTGCCTGATATCTCGTTTTTGAGCCAATATATAGGTTTATTTTAGTCCAAAATGCGAAACGATATCAAAGCATACATATCGTATCGGTTGGAGGCAAAAACTGGGATATCAGCCGATATACCGGTACATCGGCCGATATTTAAAACTGCACAGGTATGAACTAAAAAAAAAAAAACACACAATTCAGTGCAAGACTTGAGCATAAGATCCTCAAAACTCCTCTTTAAGAAAGTGTTTATGCATCAACTTCATAGAGTGTCACTACTTCAGTAAAGAACATCCAAGTGGACCAAAAAAATGACCTAGAATGGAAAAATCAGGTCTAAAAATCAAAAAATTTCAACCAGGCATGTAAACGTCAAAAAATTCAATATCAAATGAAAAGCTCATCCCCAAATTCAAACACAGAATCATACAGCTTCCTAGTTCCTAGCTCCCAAACAAGAGTCTGACAGAAATCTTCAACTAAAGGAAGCAAAACACTAATGAAGGGCTCTTAACAACGAATTAAAAGGCCGGTAGTCATTTAAAACACCTGGATTCCACCGGTTATGCTTTCAAAACAAATTCTTAACTACATCTAATACTCTTATCCAATCCAAGGACATTCGTTCCAATTAATAGATGATAAATCTCTCAACAAGCCCAGCAAAACTCAAACAAAACCACCATGAATTCAACCAATATATAAGGACAGCTATCTCGAATCCCAACTTTTCCCCAATCAAGCTTCATCACAAAATCAATTCGAATCCCATCCAAAAGAACCAGCTTTACCTTCCCACACAAAAGCCCCTACACCAGACACTAAAACGTCCCAACGAGAAATCAAAATCAAACAACTTTGATGCTTCCCCCAATTCGCATACCACCGTAGTACCTAATACGATCAAATAAAAGTAGGCATCTTTTTCTACCTATTTTGAATATCCTTTCAATCGAATCCAAACAAAGTTGACGCCTTTACCTTGACAAAATAATCGAGAGAGCTCTGGATTGACGAATCGGTCGGCAGCGGCAATGACGAAGACGAGGGTACGACTAGTTGTGGTGCTTGTGATCCGGAAGCAGGGACAGGCCACATGTGCCGTCTCCGCCGTTTCCAATTCTCACCTTTCGTTCCATGCATATCCCTTCATCATCTTCTCTTCTTTTTTGAACCATCAATTCCAGCTATTTGCCCCAAAAATCAATCGGCCGAGATCGAAACCCTAGAATCCAGAATCAACGCAGCAGCAACATCAACTAGCCAAACCCTAGATCCGGCCGGCACTCGCCCATCCACAGGGGACAAATAAGCGCCTGAAACCCTAATTCGCGGCCGGGAGATTTGGATCGGATCCGAGACTACGAATTCGGAGGAACCGATAACCAGGGGAGAAGGGGAAGAAATCAACGGCTAAATTGACGGAAATATTCAGAGATTTCGGTCGCGAATTTCGCGATCTAAGGAGAGAGAGAGAGAGAGAGAGAATGGAATTTTCTTTTAGCAATTTTAGAGAGTGAAAATGAGAGACCGAGCTCGGACGGCAAGGGAGAAGGGGTGTAATTGGTAGAGGGGTGCGGGCAGCACGGGCAGGTTGGGCAGGACAGAGAAAGATAAGTTGAGAGAGGGGGTGGGGAGACTGTCTTTGCGAGGGGGATGAAAGGGCGCGCGTACGCAAGTGATGGGGATGGAACTAACGTGCGCGGGTGGAGCGCAGATTGCGGGGCAGCTGAGTCGCCGCTCGGGCAAGCCAGGGTTTGACACAGGGCAGGCTTGGGAGGGACTGACCGTCACCGTCTCGGTGCATTTGTTTTTGTCCAATGCTGACGCAACTTTTGCCTCGGCGCACGGTGCTAACTTGCGCTTTTTTAAGGTAGTAAATAAATTGGAGTATTTGGAATATTTGCTTCAAATTTTAAAGGTTGTGGTCCGTAGGTAGACTCGACTCAGCGGCAAATTTTGGAAGAGTTGGGTCCAAGTTGGATCCTAGTCAAGCTATCAAGCTAACTTTCCAAACTAGTGTGCGAAAAACAAGAATAATAACGAAGATGATCTTTTTCATTTTACACCAAATACAAGATTGCCTCTAAATTTTCCACATTCCAAAATAATAGCTTTATTATGTTAACTCAGTTATGACCATTATCATAAGTTATCTGATCTGTTACAGCTTAAATTTTCAATTTACTTTTTGAGACAAAATAATCCTTATCTTTTTAATTAAATGCAAAAGTGACTTTTAACTTTAGACCTTATTTCTAGATAATAATCATACGTGAGTTACGATCTTTGTTGTATAAAAAAATAAAAAATAAAATGCTTAAGTCTTTTGTCTTGTCACCGATAAAGAAATATGATGTGTTTTTAAAGTAATGAATGGTTCATTTTACGTATTTTTAAGTAAGTCATCATGAAATTAGTATATCAAGAATAATATTACTTTAACAGAGAGAAACATAAATCAAATAGCATACTCTCACATAAAATATTATTATATTTTGCTCAAAAAATTTAATATTCTTTCATGAAAAATAACATACTTCTCCGATTTTAGAAACAGGATGTTGACCCAATGAAAAAAAATATTATTATCTATCCTCTGATTTTTCTCTTGGCGAATTTTTGAACATGGTAAGGCTCTACTACTAAAAGCAAATATTTTACATGTAACAAAAGAATAAAATTTGATGCCATATAAAAAAAAGGATTATATAATTTAGACCCTTAATAACTATATCACCCCTCATCGATATTTATGTTCAAAAATAATATCTAAAAATCAATAGATTTATACAATATTAGACAATTTTCGCTCTATTTTGGATTTAGGCTTTCTTTTCTTCTTCACCACTCTTTTCCTTTAGGGATCCTTAATGGGGGGTTTGAGAAGATCCACAAGTTTAATATTAAAAATTATCATATATTTTTTCTTAAATAAAAAGTTCCATACTAGTAAAACATTAGATACTATATAATTGATAAGTTATAATTGTTCAATCCATTTAAGGATAAAGAAAACCTTTATTTTTGCTAATAACACATCTCCAACTTAACCATCATCTTACAATCAGACTATTATTTTGATGAAACAAAAGCTTTTATCGAAAAAAATATATCTTAACCATTATTATCATGAGTTTATAATGCAATATAATGATACTAGTTGCAATTGAAATGTAAATCAGTAGCAATAGAAATCTAAAACTCAAAAAATATGATATAGGAATGTAACTTATTTTGTAATTGGATTTGCCTTCGTATTTGAATAGACAATGTTATTATCATATTCATCCAAATATTTTAAAATCTTAATTATGAAAAACAATAAACTTAATAAATAGAATAGCAAAATTAAACTTGTTTCACAAAAGATCGCCTTATCAAAATTGGAGTAAATATTTTTCTTCTTTTTGAATCTAATAAGACATACCATTTTTTACCCAAATAAGAGAGTGGTTGATCAGAATCCAGTGATCTCTCCATTGGATTTTGAGAAAAAAAATCCTCCCTTTGCTCAATCATTGTCGGTCCTACTTTGTTCTGCATAGAGGATCTCTTCATACTTCTCTAGATCTTTGAGTAATGTCTTAGAACTACCGAAAAGAGTCAATCAGATCTCCTTGGATAAAAAAAAAATTATCTTTTAATTTATCAGAATAACTAGATACGATAGTGTTGAAGGAGATGTTGAGAGAGAGGAGAGAGTCGACAGTGGATCAATTATAATTTGATAATTGATCCATCCATCGACTCTCTCCTAAACCTGGATCTAGAAATCTGTAGTTTCTAAATTAATCAGAGAGGATGAGAAAGAGAGTTGTATAAAACCCTAATAAGATATCTTCGGGCTTAAATAAGCAAATATTTAATTGTTTTTTTATGAGTTCACTAATGTCACCGCTTTTCTTTTAAACGGCAGTTGCTCACAACTGTTACATGTTTTCTTTTAAGCGATGAGCTCACAAGTGTCACCTCTTTCTTTTAAGCGGCGGTTACTTTACTGGAAAAAAATACTAATCTCTTGTTAAAGTAAAATATAACTCCGTGTGAATTACATTGCTTCTCATTTCTAATGCAACTATATCTATCTACATACATTTCTTCTCATTTTTAATGCAACTATATATATCTACATACAAGAGAATATGCATTAATACATATAAACATGTATATACATGTGCGTACGCACACTACTATTTTGCAAGTAATTATGTAGATTTTGAAACTTGATGGAGTTAGATGTGGGTTGAACCATGATAGAAACAGTGGACTTAATATGCACTCACTACTACACATTAAAACTTAAACGTCTCAATGTGGATCATGACTTGCTGTAATCACAATTATCCTAAAATAAAATGTGCATGTTAGAAACGATACTCCTTAATTCATTTAGGGTTCGAGCTAAAAAGTCGATCATAGTTGACTCTTGTATGGACTAAACTCAGCCTCCTATAGAGGGGTTTAGGCATCTCTTTTGTTCACCTCTCCAATCAGTGAATGAGATCAATTCTCTTTCTCGAGTCACATTATAAACCTATAAAAAATAATCGGTTTTATAAATATAACCTCCTTGGTAGTCATTTTATCTAACCAAGTAATATTGATAAGCTAATCTCTATGGCGAAGTCTTGTAGTTGACATATTAGAGGTCCATTATGATGTGAACCATGATGTTAAAAAAATATATTATGGTGACTTTTGACCATGTGGCTCAAATGGAGAATAGTAATATGCAAGTTTTAATTTTCAAAAAACCATGTAAACATCATCCCTACTTAATTCATAGACGGTGTGTGGAATAGAACCCACTTCAATGCCATAATCTTATATCTCATATCACATATATAATCAAAATGATAGAACTAAAATCATTACCAAGGTGTCTAATATTATGTCAAAATGGAGCAAATTAAATTAATGAAATAATCCCAAATGTTAATAGGTTTAATTTAAATTGTTTAAGATACTCTACCATATTTTTAATACCAAAGGAGGTAATTTTATATTGTTTCATTACAAAACTAGAAGCTAATATATCCAAATGCATAACTGATAATGAATCGCCACGCTATATGTGAAAGCAAGCAAATTACAAAAATGTAGGTTATTCTATGGATATCAAGCAATAATTATCAAAAGCAATAAATCAAAGCATAGTAAATATCTCATGCAATCATATAGATTAATATTAAAAAAAATTTAATGTGGAAAATCCATATAGAGAAAACCAAAAATATATTGTACTATAATATAGAGTTAATTACATAAGATTCAACATGTAGTTGTTAGATACACCACAACCATAAGATTCAACATGTAGTTGTTAGATACACCACAACCAATCAAATAGTATATGATCTAACTCTTCTACTAGATAATCACAAAAAGAGTCCTACATTCAAACTACTTAAATTCCAATAATGACTCATCACTCAAGATTTAGATCTACAAAGAGTTGAATATGTAAAAGGTTACAAACAAGTAGAGATTATCGTAGTATAAAAATTTCTTAGTAGATTGGAAATTTTGATAGACGTTGATTTCTACAAACTACGAAAGTCTATTTCTTCAATAAAAATCGTTTTTTAATCTCCTTGAGAAGCTCTCTTTTTTTACATCTCTTTCACTTAATGACGAAACCGTATATTCTTTTTCTAATTATCCACTTATTTTAATCTAATGAACCACTAGAATTAAGTTTCCAACTAAACTCTTCTTCATTCCAAGTAAAAAACTATAAAATATCTTGCATATGCATAAGTGCTCGTTCTGCAGTCGATGGTGGTAGGAACCACGTTCTTTAGCCAAAATTGTGGTTCCTACTATAGCAATTACGGTTGTTGTTGCAACGACTGCGCTTCTCTATTTAGCTTGGTAGTACTTCATGACTATAACTTTTAATTCGGAAGACTAATTAAAGTGATTCAAGTGCCGTTGAAAAGAAAGCTCATAATTCTACACTTCTTTGTATAGAAATTTTCTAGTTCAATCTACATTGAGGTCAAATGTTGGCTTATAGCTGATGTTGTCGCACAACAAAATTAAACAATCGTTACTTTATCCTCTGAACTCTGTTTTGATTGATCTTAATATGGTTACAAAGGTTATTCCAAACTCTCTAATTTATAGTTGACACATCTTAAGATTAATGCTATAACTGTATTAAACCAATCTTATCTGTTATATCCATTGTATCAATCTTTTTCAATCTTGATTTTTGACTCTTTTTCAATCTTGATTTTCGACTCTGTTCAATTACTTGGATTAGTTTTTCATGATTTTTGACACGATTTCCACATATGTCGGATCAAAACATTTAGTAGTATACACAGATTAAAAACGTAAGTTTATCATACCAAATTCAATAAAAGATAATTTTGTTAAAGGATCTATAGATTACTGTAATTGTTGAAAATGAAATTATCTTGAATATTTTTTTGTCTTGATGGTTAGAAGTCACTATCAACAAGCTGCGGAGAAATATTTCAGTTCTCCATGGTTGGAGGCCACTACAAGAGCTCACTTTCACTTCTAAGATATAACATATGTTCATCAAGTTATGGGGATCTTGAGTAATAAGATGGAAATATTTTGAGGCTTAAACCCCTTACTTTTGAGTGAAGAGCTATATAAAACTTTTTCTTTGGTTAATATGTTAAAAAAATTATTTTGGCCATCAGTTCAGAGTTGCTTGTATAAGGCTCTCTCAAATTGGCTAGATGAGGTTGGCCAGGAGCACTCACCCTGTAGAATTAGGCTCAGCCAACACTTAAACTCATAGTCTTTATAGATGTCCGGACCATCTGCTAGCCTAATTGTGGATGTACTCAAGTGTGGGCCGAGTCATGCATGGACTCGCATCTCACTAAGGGTGCAATCTATATCTATCCATGTCTAATAGAAATGAAATATCAAAACTAGCAAAAAGCCAAAGAGATTAAAAAACCAACAAAACAAAATAATATTACAAATGAAATTTATAAATTGATGGAGCTAAGTTTCCTTTAGCTCCAACTTTAGTAAATGACGTCCTCTCTTCACCTCTTTCTAATCCCTTCCAAGGTCAATACAAAGAGATTGTTTGTCTCTTTATACATGCATGTGTTCCTATGGAAGCTAAACTAGCTAGGAAGTATAACAAATATTACAATGCATAAAAATATGTCACCTCCCACCTAAAACATATGTTATTATGATATTTTCGTGATCCCATAAAATTGCAAAACCTTCTAAATCACATTTAAAAAAAAAATAAACACATCTAATAATAACCGCTTTACTAAAATACTCATTGCCATCCCAAAAAAAAGTCTAATTTAGTTTAGACTGCTATGTAACTGCTATTTGCATGCATACAAATTAAGTTTATATATACATAAACTATTTTCTTATATAAGATGAAGCTAGGCATGTAATCACAATGTCACGCCCCATTCCGATATTACTTTATAAGAGTGCATATAAGTACTAGTAGCATATTCAGATTGAATATGATAAAGCCTCCATAGAATAACAAGAGTCAAAATAATTTATAATTAGTCACGAACTGTTCCCCCAAAAAGATTATCTACGATTACTTTATGGATTTATAGAAATTATTATAAACTATTTTATATTTTATCTCATATCTGATGTGGTACTATTGAGCTAGGGGCTTACATCTACCGATTCTTATGGAGTAAGAATGATGGGTCTCGGAGATGTCTCTAATCATGTGGAACCATATTTATAGGTAACACAAGAATGAAGTTCAATGTCTAGAGGTTAGGTGTTGTTCAGAGAGAGCGTGCCTTCTCAAGCTCTTCGCAAAAATATTTTGATGGGTCAAGTATGTTGCGGTCATAAATAATTTAATTTCAGTATAAGGTCCCTTCATTTTTTGGGACTTGCAGAAAATGCACATTCCTTCGTTGGCATTATGTAAAATCTCAAGATGGAGACATTGAGAGAGGGCTGGCGATGGTCAATGGCAAGAGAGCAGTCATATTTTTTTGAGACTTTAATTTTTTTTTCTTTTAAAATCTTACCATGATTGTTTTGGGTAGTGCTATAGCCATCTTTTTGTGACACTCCAAATTCCCTATAGAAGATTTTTGTATTTATCTAAACAATATTCTTGTATTTATTTATTTTAAATACATAATCTAAACAAAGAAAAACTAATATTATTTTTAAATCAATCTTATCTTTATCTAACTTATCATTTTAGTTTATTTCAAATATTATTTTATTGAATAATAACAAACTTAATAGAGTTTGGATTGGAATAGAAGGATTTAATTATATCTAATGTTATCCCAATATTAATAAGAGTATATATACAAGATATTAAAAAAAAAAGAAAAACAATCTCTTCTCTCTCTTCTCTGTTCAGCCCTGCGGCTGAACAGAAAAGGAAAAAAAAAAGGAAAATGTGAAAGAGGGTGAAGGAAAAGGAGAAGTCATTCCTTCTTTTTTTGGGACAAGTCATTTTTTGGTATAAGGACAAGTCATTTTTTGGGACAAGTCATTTTTTGGGACTTGCAGAAAATGCACATTCCTTCGTTGGCATTATGTAAAATCTCAAGATGGAGACATTGTGGCAAATATTTTACTATTTTATGAATTTTCTATATTCTTGTTAATCGACAACTTAACATTAATTTTTTTCCTGAATATATGTGTTGATGCAAGTACTAATTTCCATTTATTTTTGCTTTTTAACTTTCTAACACTTGCATATTAAAAATTATATCATTTTAATGTATAAATGCAATTGATATTCTTATCCTTCTCCTTTATTCCTTTTCTTGGTTTGCGGAAAGATGTACTTTATTTGGGTATGTTACATAATCTGATTAGTTAATAAGTTGGTGTTAGAAATTTTTCTTTATCATTATCTCTAGGAGCATGTGCTTTTTTCCCATTTCCTTTAGATAGTGCTGCTATTACTTCCTTTGGCTATAGGACTTGTGACAATTTATTCAGAAGCCTTGCTCCACAGTGAATCCTATTTTAATGAAAAAAAAATACTTAGATATCGATGATGATTAAAAGGGATCAACTATAGAGTATATCATGTTTAATACTTAGGATGCATGCTTACTGGTCTCATTTAACTCATAAAATATAATGTTTAATTAAACATGAGAAATAATCGCTGAACCTACTAGTTCTAGTTCAATGGCATGCTGATACTCCTCTAGGCTGGTTGCCAGTCACAAATCAGTCATGTTAAAAAACTAATAAAAAATATACAAACTGAAGTTGTGGCCCCAGCTATCCTATGTACAGTCTTAGTAGAGAAGATTGAAGGTGAGAGTGTAGTGAGCTCAGTGAGCTATTTATATAGGTAAGGATCATAGAAAATATTATAATCAACAGTAAGACCACATATTGCAAGATCTTAATTGATTTTAATTTTTGTGTAGAGAGCTCATCCAATAATGATATAAGGTGTAGGCTAAGTTCTCATGTAGGACAATAAAAATATACTTTAGCATAAATAAAAGAAGTTAAAAAAACATATAAAATTGTGTAATTGAAATTAAACAATACATTAATAAAGAAAAAAAATTTGTAAAGTGATTTTTTGACTAGAATGCTAACAGTACTAACTATACCTGCTATTTTATTTGACCTATGACCTCAAACTAAGTTAATTAACCTACAAATAATGCCAACCGGCAAAATTTAGAAATGTGAATCTAGATGATCCATCCAAGTTTACAAATATCATGAGTTAGCTTGACTTGCTAGAGTGATTTTCTTGCAGATTAAGCTTAGGGTAACCAAATGAAAGAAAAGAAATAATTCTACCATATCCTCACTTAAAAAAAAAACAAAGAAATAAGTCCAGATTCAAGAGTATAGATCACTGTAGATGAAGCATAACAATGATTGCCCTATGATATTCTTCACCGAGCAATTGTAATCGCAGAAAGGACCTTCTTAGGGAAGCAATAAAAATTGAAACCAAGTATAAAAGACAGATCAAAAGATTACTATATAAATTGGATAGTCACTAAGCTCAGAGAAGATTTGGAATACAATTGCTTTAGAATAACACAATGAAGTTGTAATGTATGAACTGTAACATTAATGCTAAGTTACAAAAAGGGTCAAAGAATAAGTCATAGTGATGGAGAAATTATTCTTTTAATTAGAATCAACAATTCACCAAGATGGTAAGAATATATTGTTTATAGAATGTAGCTGGGTAGTTTGCTGTCGAGCACAGTTACTTGTCCTGTTATACAATCATATCTATGAAATTGAATGAAAAACTTCATAGGCTGGTTGAAAATCAACCATGCTTTATGGAGTGTTGGATGTTGGATATTATGAAATATTGTAAGAAAAAAAATAAATAAATATAGCTGAAATGTTATTTTAAGATGGATGGAAGTGGCACAAGATTAACTTATGAGTGCATCTGAAAGAGATTAGACATGGCTTCGTGGATAATACTACAAGGTATCTTCTTTAAGATGGTTTGGTTTTATGGAATAGGTGATGGGATCCACTGTTGTAAATGTTCTCATTGTAGTCAAGTAGCATGTCATTTTTTTTAGCATTTAATGCCACATCATGAAGTTATATAGCTTATACCATTTTCCAATCAATGTCCTTATGTTTGATTTGGCATATTGCCCGACATGTCCCTAACATAGTATTTCTGCAAATGAATAATTGTAGGTTAGTAATCATTCATTTATTTGTTTATTTAATCTATATGTTTACTGTTTATAAGTTGTAGTGCACTAAGCTTGTGTCCTTGTAGTGTTTGGTTGTATGGCATGAAAGACTTTGTTTTAAATGCTTGCATTTAGGGTTTAAAATTTTATAATATAGATAGTAATTAGGAATCAGGATACTCATAATGTTAAATTTGTCAATATTGATATACATGTAACATATATCTTTTATCGACCGTGGTACCTTCTATGTACTTAATCTCTCAACGTGTTGCCTATCATCTACTATCAGACATGTGATTCACTTAAACGCTTGGAATATGATCTTGATTATTATTATTATTTTTTAATACCATATTACGAAAGACTACTGTAATATACTTTTAGTTATAATCTTATATTAAACAATAAATGTGTCGTATTAAAAAAGTATTTACATTAAACAATAAATGTGTCATATTAAAAAAATATATAATAAAATAACGGGGTTAAGGGAGAACTTGAAGAAGAAACTGTACACATGTTTTAGAAGATTTACATTTTTGATGTTGTACAACCGAACTTAGGAATCTGACCATGGGGGTTCTGGGTAATTATTGGATCACCATCAGTATATATGGCTGCACGCCTGGAGCTTAGACTCATCAGAGTTCATATTCATTAGTATTTAGTGGTACGTCTTTGGGCAGTACCAGGAATCATGGCCATGGTCCCGAGTATGCACGAGATACTCATAAAACATGTAGCACATTACTTCTGACAGTTTCAAATAAATTAACAAAAAAAAATATAATATGATGTCATATTTCACATGCATGTTCATTTTGTTATATATATCTTTGCTACGAGATTATTTATGACATATGTATACAGTTATATCCCTGACTATTATAATTTTTAAGACAACTTCAAATTAACTCATGTTCACTTCTTCCTATACATTTATATTTTTTATGCATTTATAATTTTATAGTTTTATATAAATTTTTCCATCACGTTAAATTCCAACACCACTCAAAATATGTTTTTACTATTACTGGTTGATTTATTATTATTTTTAGACAAATATAATTTAAATTCATATTTCACATTCTTTTCAACAGTTAGTTTAAAATTTTGAGGCTATCATGATTTTATGATTTATTCAGTTTTATATTTTATTTACATATACACGTAGCGTGCCTATGTATTATTATTTCTCCTCTTGTAGTATTTGGTAGGTCGTCCTAACAACCCTACTTTGGCATGCCCAGATACTGATTTGTAGGTTAATAAGGAGGAAGACCCACCATAGTTGGAAGTATATTTCAAGGAGTTAGCATATTCTCAATAAGTGCATTTGTTGCAGGAGGAATACGATAGAAACTCTTCTAGTTTGTTTTTTTTAGAAACTTCTTTTTTCATCTTTCCTTTATTCACTTAAACTTTTTGATAATGAAAAAAATTGTTTGGCTTTCATATAAGGTTGTATTGATCCTTATTTATGGAAGAAATTTATTGTTTTAATTCCATATTGTTATTTTATTATATATGTATATGTATTTGTGGCAGTTGTATATATGTATTTATGTATTTTAGGCTCGGTATATTCTTTTATGATACGTCACCGAATGCTACCCGTATCTTAGAATGCGGAGCGTTACACTTTTCCTGCAAGACCACATGTAGGACAGAGTTAAGATGGATCAACTTTTCTACTCAGTTATCGTGATTGCGATTACTTCAATTTTGATATTTGTCGAGTTAATGAGGGCTTGATTATGTGGTATAGTATGTCACCATAGGATCTTCATCATTTCCCTCATCTACAAGTATATTATCAGTTTGACTCCCCTATCAATTTGATGCCAGTGTGACGGTCGACTGCAGTGCCTCGAGTTCGAACTTGGAGTTGAAAAGTTATGCTAGGTAACTACAAGATTCTTACTGTATTGTCACGGAATTCCAAATGTCTATGTTTGTGTTTGTCCTCCAGTGTGGGCTGCAGAGAAGTCCTTTGAAAGTTATGCTAGGTAACTACAAGATTCTTACTGTATTGTCACGGAATTCCAAATGTCTATGTTTGTGTTTGTCCTCCAGTGTGGGCTGCAGAGAAGTCCTTTGATAATTTAGCCCTATTCTTCCATCTCTCTAAGGAGGTGTGGATGCATGTAGGTGATGAGCTGAATCGATATTTTACTTGGACAGTATGAAAAGATTGGTTGTCTACTCAGTCTGAAGGTTCATGTGTATCTATGTTACGGAAGTTGGTAAACTTGGTCCTTATGTACACAATTTAGTAATATGAATGTATTTGATGTAGAATCCTTTCCATTGGAGAGAGTGACTTTTATGGCGGTCACTGCGGTTAAGGAGACTTGGTTGTCCAAAGGGAAGTTTATCATTCCACCATCTATTGCTGCTCTCTGGACTTCATGGGGGCTTATTCGAGCCTTCAGAGGTTAAGTGACTATTATGGGATCGTTCACCTAGGGCTGATTCAAACTCAACTTTGATAGATATATATAAGGTAATAAGGTGGGGTTGAGTTTGTGGTGAGATATGATATTGGGGCATGACTGGCGCGGACAGTATTTGGGTTGTTTGCACTTTGGTAGTTAAGGCTGAAATTCAGAGATTATTGATGCAATTGTATGGGCGAACGAAAAAATTTCTAGATATTGAATTGTATTAGAAGGTGATACTGTGTGTATTCTGACTCTATTTAAATGTAAGGTTATTCTACCATCATCCATATTTTTAACCAGCATACTCCCTCTCTATTCCTCTCTCTCAGTCACTCTCCCTCTCTATTCCTCTCTCTCAGTCACTCTCTCTCTATCCCTCTCTCTCTCAGTCAGAGAGGGAGCGTGAGTGGAGCGGGAGTGACTGAGAGATTGAGGGATAGAGAGGGAGAGATAGAGCAAGTGTGCTGGCTAAAGAGAGGGATGAGAGTATAATAGAAATTTGAGAAATAAAAATGCACTTTAATAAAAAAAAAAGGAGAGTGAAAATAACTAACCCTCACTAACAGTATTAACAGTCCAGATCTTTTTTAGAGTTTCAAACTTCAGAGGTGTTAAGTTACATACCTCCAATAGGGTCTGACTGTAATTAACTCTTTATTATATGTGTAGAAACGTACATGATAGTAACAGTGCTCGAGATGAAGGATATTTTACATTGAGATTATGTATTAGGCGGAAAAAAGAGAACCCCCCAATCCTAATTCATCATAGGAGCTGTAGATGCACAACAATCTGAAGAGCAAAGGAAAACCCATAATATATTTAATAAAAGGGTTAATTACAGTCAGACCCCCTGTAGTATTGGGAATGTGTCACTTAACACCCCTGAAATTTGAAACTCTCAAAAAACCCCCTCGACTTAGTTATTTTCACTCTTCTTTTCTATTAAAGTGCACTCTTGTCCATTAAAATTCCTATTCTATCCTCATTTCTCAAATTCCTATTGTTGGTTAAAAAGAGGGATGATGGTAGAATAGGAATTTGAGAGACAAAAGTGCACTTTAGTAAAAAATAAGAGTGAAAATAACTAAGTTCAGGGGATTTTTTGAGAGTTTCAAACTTCAGGGGTGTTAAGTGACACACAGCTAATACTAAAGGGTTTTGACTGTAATTAACCCTTAATAAAATAAAAGAATAAAACCAAATCCGTCCAACCAAAGAGAACAAAGGGGGACTTCCTCCTGCCCTCTCTTGACGTTCGCTGCCCTCCCCGTCGCCGATCAGCCTCACCGCCACGGAGATGGGCCTCGCCGATGCCTCCTCTTCAGGTACAAAATCTCTCAATCCTCTCTCTCTCTCTCTCTCTCCCCAATCGAACTGAACCAAGTAGAAAGCTACAGATTGGACAGTCGGCCGATTCCTCTCTCTCACAACGACTTTCGGCGAGGAGATCAACGGCCAGATCATCACCTACGACCGCCCCTCCAACATCCTCGTCCTTCATATCCTTTGCTCTTCGAATCAAATCGAATCGATTTCTTTCAATTATTTTGCAGTCTTTGTGTTTGCCTTAATTGAAAATTACAAGAAGGAAGTTCCAACGACGGGCCTCGGCGGAAAGTGCGACTTTTGAAAGCCAATTACATTGACAAGTTTACTTATTTGGGGCAGGGCGAGGATCCGCTCGATGTCAACAAGTGCTATCTCGATCTTGCTGCCCTGCAGGCGAGGGAGGAGACTGCAGTGAGGTAAATGTTGGGCCTTGAGGTTGTTGATGTTTTTCGTTAGTTTGAGTTCTGGGTTTGGATTGTGAGTTTGGATGGAATTGCAGGCAGGCTGAGGCGGAGGCGGAGAGGATTGGGGTTGGAGTCAGCAGCGAGGCTCAGAGTATTTTCGATGCATTATCAAAGACGTAAGTGTGTGTTGCCTTTATTGATTTTATGATACTTGCATATTAACAAAGTTGAAATTTGATCCTTAAGCTTGGATCAATTTGCTAGTTCTTGTTTGCTTGCTATAGGACATATAACTTTCACATGAAGACTCCTGATGGAGTCAAGTATCAAATCCTGATTTGTGAGTGGTATAATGTGATGCATCTTTAGTAACGTAACAATCTTGTTGTAGAGGGGATTCTTAGAATCCGAGATAATCTTGGAATTATTAGGGATAGATGCTGCATAACCAAATACGATAGCATGTCTAATAGCGATGTGCACTAGGAATCTGGTTTGAGCTTTTTAATTAGGCAGGTGAGTGAGGAAGTTGTGGTTGATATGATTGATTGGTGATGAATGGATTGCCACGTAATGTGCCTGATAAGTTTCGTTGAAAGTCTCTGACTCATAGTCATACTTTGGAGACCAACTTAAGTATCTAGGAAAATGTAAGGAGAAGGCATTCATTTATTTCCTTAGGCTTGTACTCCCACCTAGGAAGAACGTCGGATGATATAAGCTAAGAATTGGTCTCATGATATGAGGGAGGGCATTTATGATATACAATACGTTTTTTGTGGCGTAATTTTCCTCTTTTTCCTTTGTACACAAATGTTCTTTTTGGATAGTCTGGATTTGATGCTTCTCCTGATTGAATCATAATACATCTCTTCAGAATTTGATATAGAAATGAACGAAACTCGCATGCTTTAATCATCTAGCTAGATGCTTTCTTTCTGAACTAGAATGCGAGTAAGCTAGTCTTTATGGTTGTGATTTACGTAAGCCGAAAGAATGCTTAAGTAAATTCTTATTGTGACTAGTAAAACTTTCCTGTTTCCTGAGACCATATATTTAACTATACACAAACGTTGTCTTTTATCTTACTCTTGAAAAGTGATTTTATCACCATCATGCACCTAGCATTTTACTCTACTGATGTACGTGATTTTAGTTTGTGAAGCGATAATGTGAAGTATGGGAGTATGTTTAAAGCAAATGATGAAACAACTATGAATACTTGGGGTGGAGTGGGAGAGAACGGAGTGCAACTATGACCAGCAATAGTGATTTTCATGGTGAAACAATGGAAATGTAAAAGAAGTTTGAGTAACTATTTGTTTGATATCGATTTGAATACCCAAATTTCTCTGACACTGATTATAGGGGAGTAATTAGGGGGGTCCTTGAAAATTTGTAATGATCTCCCTACTTTTTGCTAGAAGTTTGTGCAAGTAGAAATTTAGGTACCAAACAAGTACCCAATCCTCCCAAAAAGGTTTGTGGTACACATTATTTTAAATATGCCATATATGATAGATATATCCCCTCGATATATCATTTTTCATGGTCAACCGTGGCAATATGTTAAAAAAGGGATTATATGGTTTTGTATGCATATCGACCGATATTTGTAATATCGTCTGATATATTCCCCAATATATCATCCCATTATCTCTGTCGATAGTGTTTATTTTTTTTCCAATTATGTTTTTAACTTAGAAATAAATTTGGTGTTCATATCCAATATTATTCCTATGTATTAGGGAATTCTATATTCTTTCACCTTTGCTTAAATCAACATGTTTGTTAAATTGTTGCCATAAAAGCTTGAGAGATAGAATCTCTCTAATATGTCATGAGTTAAAAATAATAGATATCTACATTGCGAAGTTTATTAAAGTACTGTTCAAGACTTAAAGCCTTCTCTGAGATTCTCTTCTTTCACTTTTCCCTTTACGTTTTTGCTTGCTGGCTATTGTTATTGTCGTTCTATTATCATTTTTGCCGTTATTATTATTTATGTAAATCTTTTTCAACTATTATTCTTGTCATGCCTAGATCTCATTTATTTCTATGATCTATGTTTTCAATTTTAATTGAATCTATTCTATGGTTTATTTATTCAGTTATACTTATATATATATATATACATATATATATATATATATACATATATATATATATACATATATATACATATATACATATATATACATATATACATATATATACATATATACATATATACATATATACATATATACATATATACATATATATACATATATACATATATACATATATATACATATATATATATATCTAAATATATATATATATATATATATATATATATATATATATATATATATATATATATATATATATATATATATATATATATATATATATAGTCATACTAATTAGATGAAATTAAACCACCGTTATGGTATCAAATTTACATAATTGACCTGTATATATAATGTTTGATATGAACATCCATTTTGAGCTTGTATCTTCGATATACGTTTGATCTCCATTATCCGATATGAAAAGGACCTATCCGATATGACCCTGATACCGAATATTTAGAACCTTGATTGTACATTCTTTCACTATCTTCTTTTCTTTAAGATGACCCATGTCACCACTCAACAAATAGTAATAGTTGGATCGATTCAATTCCAACTAGAAGAACTCTTTAGAATTATAGGAATGTTAGTACACAATTCAGTTCTAGATGTCAACACTTCATATAGTTCTATGTTTATGTATTAATTCATTTATTTATTCTCTTAGAATTTATCGTTGGTGATATTAGCATTACATTGTTAACTTTAGTTTCAGGGTTAAGGAGGTTGTCATATGTGGGTTATATTAAAATCCTTTCAGTTACACCAAAACTCCGAAGTACCCTTGAGGGTTAAGGGTTATATTTTTTTAGTCTGACACACCCCCGCAAGTTGACCGCTCGTTTTGGCCAAAACTTGGACTTTACACAACAGTATTTAATTTGTTAAAATATTCCGCAATTAAAGGTAGTGTAATTTGAATTTGGGTTGCTCCAATACCAAATTAGACTCCCCTCCACTATAATAGAACTCTGAAATTTTGGTGAGGGCTAAATTATATTCTTATGTTCTAACATTGTTTAATGGTGGAATTTGATTCATCTATTTTGCCTTCCTACTTGATAGCTTGCACATTGGATGAGTTGGCTACTTTACAAACTTGATAGTCGATACCATGTTCCATACATGGTTGTTTTGTTTAGTGGGTACTGAGTTGATTGATTGAATGGTGGCTATTTTGTCTAAAGGCATTAGATAAATTTAAAAGGCTTTGGTTAAAGGCTGTATAATGCTCTGTTCTAGTGAACTATTACTATATCGGTTAGTTATGATTATATATCAACTTAAATACTTGCTTTTAGAGCAATAATTCCCGTGCTTAGGCATTCAACATGATGAGAACTCTTAGAACAGATTGCGAGTCACAAATACTTTTCAGGTTTACTTTCTATTTGAAACTTGTTCTATTGTTGCACTATGAAGCGTGGATATGCATATGATGCAATATAGACATGGCAGAACGGGACAACTTTTTGAAAAAGTAAGACACAAGTAGGATATGGACAGAACATTAATTATGTATAATACAGTTAGGCACACATAGCTATGTGTGTACTATACAAATATGATACGATAATATATAGATAAGACATCTGGAAATTGAAGATATATTATATTTTGAGTACATTAATAAAATTATGAAGAAATATGTGTGTTTACTATCCTTTCTCTGATATGCAGAATAATTTAAGTTGCCTAATTGAATGAATAATTGGGCGCACGTTCGCATCCTTTATTAGAAAACATTATTAATTTTATAAATATAATACATCTAGAAGTCAAATATAATCTTGTTAACACATCATTAATACATTTGATTTTGGTTGATAGTCTAGGCTACATCTTTGGTACGTTTACGATATGCTGGAATTTTTGGATACATTAAGAGGAGTTCCTAAATGTATCGGGCCAAGTATTATAGTGTTTGATATTTGATACGTATTTGACATAGGTATGATTACGTTGACGTATCAGTGCCACAGTTTATATTGATGAAATTTAATATTTTGATGGTTGATCAGAATTTCACAGCACATTCATTAGTTGCTGTCCCTTGTCAATCCTGAGATAATATTTTTGGTCAATATCTTATTGAATGAGGAGAAAACATTCACTTCATGTATTAAGTGGAGATAAGGTCAAATGGAGGCTACTAGTACTAGCATTGGAAATGTTCCTGGAGGCTCAATATTTGACTGCTTGGCTGAAATAGAGCCTTTGAGAGGTCCCTGACTATTGAGACACATGATGAAAATGTTCTTATATTCTTCATTCTTTGCATGTCAAGGGTCACTTTCTCACATTTGACATGCACACCCACACAAATCTAGAAGGCACTATAAACTCAAACCATTTGCTCTTTCTTTATAACTGGTTTATTGTTTGTTTGTTTTAATTGTTTCTTTTGCGATGGGCTAATGACATAGGTAGGAGTTTTTTTAATTGTTTCTTTTGCGAAGGGCTAATGACTTTTTTTTTTTTTTTTTGGGGGGGGGGGTGAAGTAGTTTACTGATGAAGGTAGTGGCAACAGTTACAGGAGTTAAGATCGTCGATTGCCAACTCTGGCCTCAGCCTGATTGCTACCATTATTTTAGTGTTAATCCCGCAATGACGCCTGATCTAAATCAGGGAGGCATGTAACACTCCAAGTCTAATAAATAGTTTTGAATATGATAAGAGATAAGAAGTATTGTGGTTTATAATTATTCTCATTAACTCCAATATTAATCAAAACTTGCCTTTTTAAGGAAGGAGTTTGTGGTCAAAATTGGGGTTGGATGGTTGGATTAAAATGAGAGCTTACCAGAGTTGCACGGAAATATCTCTTTAAAACATTCTCATTCCTCTTAAGTCCCTTGTCACTTGATCCCACTAATATTCGTGTTGATTGGTGGAACAAATCCTAGCTAAATTGGCTATGCTGTAACATATAATTTGAAAAAGCCTTTATCCCCTGGTTTGCAATTAAAAAGGAAGAGAAAGCCTCACCATGTGTGTGCTGCTTCTCAGTAGGTATCCATGTGGATGTACATGAAACCATCAAGCATGAACTTGTATCTTCATATCTTGACAAACATTGCCCTCCGTCCTTTTTGTTTGGAGCCGTCACAAGCATTATCCTATATCCTTCTTCCACAAAAACTTTTTTCATGTGTTTGGTTATGTGTGAATGTCGTTCCCTGCACTTGAATTGATGTGAGTATCCAATCTTTTCCATATTTGGGACATGCTAGCCATCATGCCACTGACCTACTTTTATGTACTATAGCTAGGGTTGGAGCCTGGGTTTTAACCCTTTGGGGGTCATGATGGGCTTTTTTTTGGGGGCGCAGGGGTGGGGGGGAGGGGGTGGGGGAAGGGGTATTACTACAATATACATGTATAAGAATTTATTATTCTAAAGCATATTTACTGCCTTCTCAGATATCTCTCAATGAAATTAGATATTGTAAATGGGGGGAGAACTTTTCGAAACAAAGATGTATGATTTCCTCAACCATATGAACAATTTGAACCAACCAAAATTTAATTATATATTTTAGTTTTACCTTGTAACTTTTTTAAAAATTGGTTTTCTATTAACTTATAATTGGTTATCTATCTACCATGCATGTTTATAAAAATTAATTTTTACATGAAAATCTAAAAGCACAGTGTAATACCAAACATCTTCTAAACAAGAAAACATAATATCAAGCTAATAAGCATGCTTGATTTCCAGCAATTGGCTCAAAAAATGAACCTACCATTAGATTGAAAATGCAACAGTTACAAAATACTCACTTTTCTATTTAATAAATACAAACAGATACCCTCCAATTGGCTTTCTTTACTAAAGAAAGGATAGCCGACATTTAAGAGGGTGAATGAATGGCATAGCATTTTCAGCTAAACTAGTGGACATTTAGGAGGTATTTTTGGCAACTGTTTCTTTATAATTCACTTGGTATTCACTATTTTTTAATATATCACCTTTTTATTTAAATTCATCATGCTTTCAAGTCAAATACATCAACCGTAAATGCATTTAGAATGAAGAGAGGTTTATGTAAAATAAATAGGTGTAATTCTTATCATAATAATCATCTTTTGCACTATCCTTCCTAATCTAGGCCATGCACAATTTTCATCTAGTTCCATCCTTGACTCTAGAGTCTAAATCCAAACTGCCCTTCAGATTTTCCTTGATGCTTC
This sequence comes from Dracaena cambodiana, assembly GCA_036321105.1. NCBI lineage: Eukaryota > Viridiplantae > Streptophyta > Magnoliopsida > Asparagales > Asparagaceae > Dracaena > Dracaena cambodiana. The sequence goes on from JAYEPQ010000008.1 coordinate 31,934,906, forward strand.
TTTGGACTATTTGTGTTATTAATTTGTCCTACCTTCATATTTGATCTTAAAGTTTAGAGCTTCATCATGACGTCGTTCTATTGTTTACTTTTGTCTTTCCTGTACTGTACACTGCTTCACTGACTTACTTTGCGCTTTACATTGCAATTTGATTTGCATTTCTAACCTTGTTGTTTATTCCTCAGTTCTAGAATTGTAATGAAGCTTTTATTCATATTTTTCATCTGCATTCACCTAATGGAGTTACTTTGCCCTGGGTCATTTATGCTTTGCTGTTTTTCCTTTCTGCTTACAGAAGCCTATTTCAACATGGATCTTTATTTTGTATATTGCATCCCACTTAATTGTAATTATGTACACAGACTCCACTTCAAAGGAATGAGGTCGTCTTCAATCATTTCCACCAATTTTGAAGAGGACTCATCTGCAACTTGCCAAAAAAATCAGTTCAATTGATTTAACACTGAAAAGCACTATAAAATTGAAGATCTAGAGAACCCAAAATTAATCTGAGAAAATTATAAAAAATGATAATATATCAAAATGTTTAAGTTTATAATTCAACCAAAAAAACATAAAAGAAAATAGAAGTAGGGAGGAATAGAAGCTGAAAAAAGGAAGAGAGGACCTCACCTCTAAGCATCCAGACCCTCATGAGTACTATCACAAATTCACAACAGCTGCTCCTTGCTGTTTCTGCTCTTTGCAACCACCACCACAATTAGTGAGATCTCTCTTGAATGTTTAGGGCTAAGAGAGGTTTTGGGTACAGTTTTACATGACAGGTTGGGTTGGCAGTAGCCAGCCTGTTTAACTTTGCATCTATACAAGGATGCGTTGCATTATGTTTGACCTGACCTTTGTCCTTTATCCATCCATATTTATTGCCACTTCAATGCTTAAGTAACACGCAAATTAACAAATCTATTTGTTAAATTTTAACCTATGACATTAAAGTATTACGCATCTAATTCCTGTAGTTTAACTATTTTTACATATAAGCTCCTTGCAAAATTTGCCAATCAAGTTTTCTGCTTAAAAGATTTGCATGTGGAATGGAAAGAGGAAACAGACATGGACACACACACTCACAATTGAAACTGAATTCATTACTGATTCGAAAATTATAAAAACTGCTGACACTATACAAACCAAAACCCTTTTGAAGGGATTGAGACCAAGACTGAAAGTGAGTTCTCAAACATTAGTCCAAAATCTTATGGTTTCATTTCTTGGTCTCAACTCTTTCTTGGCTTAGGGGAATTTTAGAAGTCTGTTCTGTAATCAAGCATCTTCTGTGACATGAACAAGTTCTCTACTATGTGTGCCGTAGTTCCATTCAACAATTATCATATGCTAATATTAGCCAGTTTTCCACCCTCTCTTCTTGCATTTTCTCATTTTTCCACAAGAAACTGCATTTCAACTTTTCTTCTTCGCTTGTTTTGCTCTTATATTGAGGACAATTATGATAGACCTTCATGCTTCCTTGGAGTCTGGAATTTTCCTTAAAAGTTGAAAAGCTTGCTCGTTGGAAGCTGCAATATTATGGTTGTTGCACCTGCCAATTTGTTTTCTAGGAATTCACATGCCCTGCCTTTGTCTTCACTTGCCTTGAATATGCAAGTTAGCCCGAGCTTGATGATCATTGCTTGTTTAAGAACAGGTTATAATATAACAATTATTTGGCCTTTTCATATTAGTCCCTTAAATTGTCCCTAAGTTGATATAAATCCCTCAAAAGCTTAATATCCTTTTTAGGTCTCTTAAATCTTTTATGTCATTCTAAATAGATCAATCATGGGTTTTGAAAACATTTCCATTATCATTATTTTTTTTATGGGAAATATATGTGGACTATTATGGCTTATGCCCTTTTGATTAACCTTTCTAGTCCACATACAACTGACCTTTAGGCCTGTCTTAATTTCCTTCTCAATTTATATATTTGTAAGGCCAAGATCCCTAAACCTATCTTCATCAAATCTTAAAAACTGAAGGAAAATGTTCAAAAGTGAGAAAATAAAGGGCTGGAGGCTTGGGAACTTATGGTTACTTTTACCAACCCCCAACTCTCAGGACTAGTCTAAATCAATTCAGGTATATTTCTACTGCCTTTTTTTTTTGCTTTTTTTTTAAAGCCAATCAAAAGTCTAGAATTCTTAGGGAGTGTTTTTTGCACTTGACTGGATGAACAGTTGACTAGAAAAGAACTTCGATTTGCTCGGCCAACAGACATGCTGTGTGCTTATCTTATGTGATAACACTACAGAACATGTAACTTTTTTAGTCAGGTAGCTGTGTGACAACACTACTTAGAAAGCTGCTTCTTGTGATTATAATTGGAGTTTATATATTCGAACACTATAACCCATAGTGCCCTTGGTTCATTAAATAACAAAGGATTTGCAGCTCCATTAGGAATACCAAACCCAACAGTTCATAGGCCTTGTTCTCGTAGAGGGAAATTGGGTCTCTTGATCCATTCTGAATGCATTAGTTTATTCAAATATCAAGGTGAGATCTCAATCTTACATTCTGCTCCATGCTATTTCCCAGGTTATCATTGTGCCACCACTTTAATTCTAACCTATGTTATCTTAGTTCATTTGTGGACATACCTAATTGCGCTATCATTTTTACAGCATGGTCCACCCTTGTGCGTTTGACCCTTCTTTGTGGACCATGTACTATCTCACTTATCTGGATTCAATATTTTATCATGCCTTTGCTGTTGCTAAATTCATCTCAAACCCGTGCCAAGTTGGATTCCAATTATACATTCAAAAATTCCAACAATGCACAACCAAAATAAATTACTCGAATATCCACGTTGATTGACCAATGAACTTTAGTTTAGAACCAATATCTTAAATATACCAGTTAATCAAACTCCCATTCTTGTTCCATTATAGGATGCATATATCGCACAATATGTGGAAGACAGCTTTAGCTTGGAAGAAAAGGAAATTTTTTTTTTATTCTCCACATGGAAAAAGTCAAACGATAATGAAATTTTGTTAATAAAGAACTTTCTCCATCTGCTAGACTCTTCCTTTTTATTGGGTGTTTTGGAGGGTTGCTTCTTGGTTGCACGTGGATAAACTGCTAATTGCTAACTAATATGTTCAGTTTCCTACCATCTAAGTTTCCTCCTTGGATTTATTGTAAATGCTTCTTTAGTCCATAGATTTCTAGGTAGGAAATGTGTTACCTATAGCGAGGACTGACTTCAAGTTGATATGCTGGAAAAATTTTGCTGAATTTCATGTAGCCTTGTGTTTCAAAGCTGTCTCTTTTCTTTTATGGGAAATGCTGAGGGGTGAGGATGATGATGAATTATAAGAAATGGCTAATAACTTGCTCTTGTGAACACCTTTCAACAAGCACAATCCGCATTATCTACGGTAGCAAGTTTTGTCGTTCAAGATTGAGAAAAATGCTGCTTGTAAAACCAAATGTCAGTATTAGATAATATCTTTAGAATTATAAGGATAATTCTCAATGTTCAAGAATGCGTTTTCAGTATGCGTGCGGTCCAGAACCGCATAACGCATAATCGGATTACGCGCCGATTATGCGGATTACGCGGAATTATGTGGAATATTAATATTTTAATATATATTAATATAATAATTAATAAAAAATGGATATATTAATGTTATAAAACTCTAAAAAATTATAAATAATAACCGTAAGCATATAAAATGAATATAAACTGGCTCTACATAAGAAATTAAAAAGATAGAAAGACTTATCTCTTAACTCCCAATGTAAAAAAAAGAACGACGCATGTATGTATGGATAAAAAACGTCGCTCACCTGCAAATCGAAAAGAAAATTTAAATGAGAATCAATATATATGATATATAAGAATTAAGAAAGTTCTTTAACACATAAAAAATGAACAATGCAGGTACAAATGAACATATGACAATAACCCACACATTGCTAATACATGTTTGTGTCAACTACATAAGTAATTAGTTTTACATATTCAAAAAATAATACAAGTTTTTATCAAACACAGTTCATCCCACTCAACAAATTCTCTACTATTCCTCATTGTCATCTTTATATTGAACATTATTTTCTAACTCCTCCTCAGAGCTATCATCATCATCGTCATTCACATCATCACTCTCTTCTTCTAAAACAGCTATAACTTGATCATGTTCAGGAAGATTTTCAACAACTGCACTGGATGAACCCTCTTGTTCTCTCATTCCCGCTGCAGCTCTCCTTCTTAGCGTCCTTTTGCTCCTCCTGAGTCTATCTTCATTAGCTCCACTCGCCGCAGCAACAAGATCTCATGTTAAGCCGGAACCAGGAAAGATCTCATCTTCGTCATCATTCTCTATTTCTCTAACAAATTCATCTTTCCAGTGCAAAGATCTGGAATCATCTGAAACAATCAGCACATCCTTACTATTTCCATCCTTCTTCTTCGCATTCCTTTTCTGTGCCATTTTTTTGTTAAACTGAACGAAGACGAGATCATTCAACATTTTAGCATCCAGCCTATTCCTCTTCTTTGTATGTACTATAAATTTATATATGATTTTACAGAAGAGAAAAAAGAAGGTTAGAGTGTTAACTCTTAAAATAATGTAATTAAAAATTATAAAATATATAATCATTGTAGTAGTATTTACCCCTTCAAATACACTGAAATTTCTCTCGCACCCTGAAGAGCTACTTGTCAAGTTTAGGATCTTAATTGCTATTTTTCGAATATTTGGTGCATCTCCTCCATAAAAATCCCACCAATGAGCTATTAATGCAACATATAACAATATGTTAATAATTAGAAAGAATAGAATTTAATATTAAATTCTTTTAAATTTCATGTATAAAGGTTACCTGGGTCGAAATTATCCGTGCCATTAAAGCTCATTCGGTACCTTTCCGCCATGCCACTCCCCATAAGTCCCCCCTTATTTTTGTAGACACGAAATTCATACGAGCCAATCTGATCTTGGATATCATGCTCAGAGTAAAATATGCATATGCAATGCATGACGGCATTTCTTACTAGTGTATTTTCTGTGACTGTATTATCCCTATAATAATAATAGGGATTAAGATAATATGCCGTCAAATGCAATATACTATCAAGTCTGTCCCTGGATTCTTTCTCAATTATATTAATAATTGGTCTAAAAACAGACTCCTTTCGATTACAAGCAGGTTTGATCTCGTCCTTTGCATCTTCCAGCATTTCATAGACAAAACCCATTGAAGCTCTACGATCAGTATCAACAATTCTCAGCAATTTAAACAAATGAGTGTATACCTTAAGAAGCTCTTTAGTGTCTTTCCAAAAGGAGTCAGAATATATTGTAGTTTTAGTTGACTTGTCTTTCTCTGTCTTCGACCATCTGTTGTTATCCCACTTATCTGAAGACACCATAGCAGCCAACTGTGATTTTTTGTCCACCAGGCAGCTCAAGCTTAGGAAGGTGGTGGCAAATCTGGTGATTCCTGGACGAACAAGCTCCCTCCTGTTTGTAAATGAGCGCATCAAAGCCAGAGTACTGTGATGCGCATAGAGAAAAACTGTCATTGATCTTGCCTTCTCAATCACCGCTTTGTATTTTGGTATCTTACCAATACCTTCCAACATAAGATCTATAGTGTGGGCTGCACAACTGGTCCAAAATATATTAGGCCTTTTTTCCTTCAACATATTTTTTGCTGCCATGTTGGATGGGTGGTTATCAGTAACCACTTGAAGTACGTGCTTCTCACCCACTTCCTTGATGCAGTTTTCTACCCAATTCAATATGTATTCGCCAGTATGTGCATTGGCCGAGTCCTCAATGGATTTAATGAAGCATGTGCCGTCCTTGCAATGGACACATAAATTCATAATACTCCTATGCTTTCTGTCAGTCCATCCATCAGTCAAAATACTGCAGCCATATTCATCCCACGCTTCCTTTGATTTCTCCAAACTGTCTTCAATTTTTTTGTATGCCTTATCTAAGAGAGGCACTCTCAATTGATATTGGCTTGGGCCCTTATACCCTGAACCGTGCTTCCCAACAGCCTCGCAAAACTGATCAAACTCCTCACAGTCAAAAGTGTTAAAAGGAATTCCTTTGGCATATGCCCACATGGCCGCATAATCATGTGCCAGCTCCTTCCGCTTCCTTCTCTCTCCTTCATTGATAACTGTTTGCTTCCATTTACCTTCATCCACCAGTCTGTTCAGTGGACCACTAACACGGGGCCTGTGATCTCCAGTGAGTTCGGGTTCTTCTCTCTCTCTTTCTACTGATATCTGCACCTCTTCCCGGAGCTCATAATCAGTTTTCCGCTTGTCAACTTTTTTCTTCTTGATTCCCTCCAAGTTCTCCCTACATATACGCCTCTCTTCATCTGTGGCAAGCACACATACTGATACTTCTCCTCTAACTCCTGCAACATGTTGTTTCAATCTATTTATTTCCCCTTTCACAATCTTATTACATTTGATGCATTTCACATCATTATAAGATCCTCTCTTTATTAGCCTGCCATAATTCCACCCAATGTCATTTGATCCTGGTGGTTTTAATGGAATCTGGCTATCTTCCTCACTTGATGGATTTGGCCGTCCACAACTACTTGAATTTGAGGCCATTGATGATGACATACAAACAAACTTATCTGACTTAAAGAAATTCCTACATCACCATTAAGAAAAACAGTAAACTCTCACTGATCAGCAGGCAAAATTCAGCAGGTTGCAGGCATAATAGATTATACTGTATTGGCATATACTAAATGTCTCTAGCAAGCTGATTAAAGCTCACTGATCAGCTACATTTAAAATTTCAGTCATTCATCAAAAATTAACAAACAAAATTTAAAAAAAAAATTAGCTCACTGATCAGCTACAGTCACTGTCACAGAAAATAAATTTTTTTAATCATCAATTTTTACCATCAAAATTCAAAAGAAATTGGAAACCTCACTGTCACTTATCAGAAATTAACATACAAAATTTAAAAAAATTAATTAGCTCACTGATCAGCTACAGTCACTGTAACTGAAATTTACAGTTTTTTTTTAAATCATCAATTTTTACCATCATAAGAAATTGGAAACCTCACTGTCACTGACTCACTCATCATAAATTAACAATCAAAATTTAAAAAAAATAATTAGCTCACTGATCAGCTACAGTCACTGTAACTGAATTTTTTTTTTTAAATCATCAATTTTTACCATCAAAAGAAATTGGAAACCTCAATGTCACTCATCATAAATTAACAATCAAAATTTAAAAAAATTAATTAGCTCACTGATCAGCTACAGTAACTGTAACTGATTTTTTTTTTTTTAAATCATCAATTTTTACCATCATAAGAAATTGGAAACCTCACTGTCACTGACTCACTCATCATAAATTAACAATCAAAATTTAAAAAAATTAATTAGCTCACTGATCAGCTACAGTCACTGTAACTTAAATTTTGTTTTTTTTAAATCATCAATTTTTACCATCAAAAGAAATTGGAAACCTCACTGTCACTCATCATAAATTAACAATCAAAATTTAAAAAAATTAATTAGCTCACTGATCAGCTACAGTCACTGTAACTGAAAATAAATTTTTTTAATCATCAATTTTTACTATCAAAATAAATTGGAAAGCTCACTGTCACTCATCACAAATTAACATACAAAATTTTAAAAAAAAGTTAGCTCACTGATCAGAAATTGGAAAAAAAACCCTTACCCTAACCGTATGCCTAACCCTTAGAATAGTTAAAAAAATACAAAAAATCTCACAAAAAATTTAACAAATGAAATTAAATATGAGTAGAAACAGCTAGAGAAGAAAGGAAAAAAGAAAAATTACCGCCGGAGAGGAGATGCGGTCGCCGGAGGGGGGAGGACCACGGGATTGATGATCGGACTCGGAGGACTTGATGGATTGATGATCGGAGGTGGTTGAGGCGCTAGGGATTGATGATCGGAGAGTTGATCAACCGATTCCTACAAAGGATCACTCGATCGACCGAACGATTGATCTAACGGGTCGGTGAAGAAAAAAACTTTCAGGGTCGATGTTGAACGGAACGATCGACCGATCGACTGACGGCGGGAAAGGAAGATCAGAGGAGGAGATTTGGGATCGGAGGGGAGGGAATTTGGGATTTGGGGTTTTTTTGGGGCTAAATTTTTCCCGCGAACGAATGAGTCGGGTCGCGAAGAAAAGGGGAGAGGAGGTTTTTAACTATTCGGGTGCGGGTCGGGTGAGGATCGGGTGCGGGATTTTTTAAAAAAGTTGCTGAAAACCCGTTAACCCGCCGAACGATAATTCGTTCTATGCGGATTATGCGGCCGCATAATCCGCATAGGAACGCATAATCGCCCTGTCCGCATTGACAGGGCGATTTCGCCGGTTTCCATGCGTTTTCCCTCCGCAAACGCATATGCGGCCGCATATGCGGCCGCATAGAGCGTTATTTTGAACACTGATTAATTCTTATGACTGTCTTTGTACATCAAGCCTCTTACTCTTTTCTTCTTTTGTGATTGCTTATAGTAATCAAGTATGTTTGTCATGTGACTACAGTTGATGATATGCCATTGGAGATGTTGTGTCCATGTGTGTCTGATACAAACACGCCACAATCACGCTCAAAACCATGTTGACATGTCATGCGGCGTGTCTAATACGATAAGGGAAAAAAATACCGTGTCGTTGCAGTGTTCGTACTTTGTCTAGGTTGTGTTGGATAAAAAAATAAATAATTTAGTAAGAATTGAAAATAAACATAGCTAAATTGGTAGTGTCTATCTATGCCTAGTAAATTTTATGAAGTTATACTTTAATATTTTGTTATGTATATGAGTCTTATTTGATTTTTATGTATGAAGAAATACGTTGATCCACAACCTATTGTCATCACCACACTTTTTTTTTATTTATTTGCATTGTTGATGGTAAGACTTGTCCTTTGTAAAAAAATAAAGAGACATGAACCTATTCATTAAAGTGTTTTTATTTTGGTATTTTAGTAAAATTATTATATTAATAATCAAAATATATACTTATTTTTTTTTTCCCATGTCCTTGTCCTCATTTTTTCAAAAATACCATGTCCATACTTGTATCCGCATCCACATCCGTGCTTCCTAGGATGCATACATAAGTTAAATGGGAAGCAATCCTTTTAAATTTCAGTCAGTACTAGAGGTGGCTGTGGGGCAATTGCAGTAATTTATTTAATAGGCCAATTGGTTCGGTTATGGGTTCCAAGAGTCATGCCTATATTATGTTGGTAGTAGAAATTTTTGATGTCATCTCAAAAGGAATGCTCTTTTTTAGTTTGAAAAGCTTCGTGTCCTTATTCTTGCAATTCCGCAACATGGTTACATTTCTTGCCATCACAACAAACCTTACTCTCTTGTTCAACTTTTCTTTCTTTAACATTTATGCCTAAATGAAGGAAACATTGCAATCAAACTAAGCTACCACAATCAAACTGAAAAGACCTCACAACCCTCAACCAGAAGGCCTTTTTGGAGCCTTATACAATTGCAACGTAATCACTGTCAAAAGATAAGACTAATTGAGCTTGACAATACATTTAATGAAGCTGATCTTAAGCTACCACTTATCCCAAATAGGATTCTGGTTCAGATTTTGTCATCTCGGCTCAATCTTTGGCTAATCATTATTTGCACCTATGTGTCCTCATCTAAGAAGCAACATTTTCCCACTTCAGCCAAGCTGCTTTCTGAACTTCAGGTATTCTGGAATTGTTAATCGTTGTCCTTCATCAATTTCAGTATATGGAGCATGATAAGGTGCAACCACTGTTTTAAAGGCACTGTGGTTAGGGGCAGTAGACCCATCTCCCAACGCCTAGCTACCTGGTTGCTGCCTAGGCATAGGTTAAATTAAAATAAATTGTCTGGCATACAAGAAGAAAGGCTTGTTGCCCTTCAGTGTTCTTACTGTGATCATCCTTGCTGCTTTGTCGCTTGGCTCCCTCAGAGGACTTGAAGTTGAAAGAAAAAAGTGTGGGATGGATCTTTAACCTATTAACAAGAGCGGATTGAGTTAGGACCCGCTTTGTATTATATTATTAGTTAAACCACAAGTTCATCTAATACAAAATGGGTTTTAACCCAACCCACTTCTATTAGAAGGGTTAGGTATCAATTCTGAACCCTTCTCTCTCTCTCTCTCTCTCTCTCTCTCTCTCGCGCGCGCGCGCGGAGGCAACGGTCTGCATGATGGTAGCAGCGAGACTTCCAGAGGGCAGCATCACCAAGACGAGAGGAGCACTAGCCTAAACCCATTTAGTCGAGAACCAAGGCACTCCTAGTGCTTTTTTGGACTTATTAGATGCTACTGGACGACCACCTTTGAAACACTGGGTGGGACAAGAATGAAAGAGTCAAGGAGCAGAAGCGAATTGCTGCATGCATAGTTAAATATGATTTACCATACAGATGCAGAGTTGCACTTATTTTAGACCTTATTAGTCAGTGTTTGCAATAATTCATTAAATTAGGTAGTTGAGATCTCAAGGGTCATGCTTTTATCATGTTTCCATTAGAAATTGATTATTGTTTTCCAAGCATACTTTTATCCATTTTTTTGTTATGTTATGATATTCCCAAATTATGTTTCTATTAGGAATGAGTTACAGTATCTGTGCACCCAAAAGTGGTTGTGGTGTCCCAAGTGTTATGTTTCAATTATGTAAATAGCCTATAAAGAGTGGATCTATCTGAAAATTTAATGATTGATGATTAAATGTGTTTGTGTTGAAGGTTTATGTCTTCCTGTTATTCTGTTCTCTATATTGTCTACTTTTCTTTTCTCCTTCCTGTATTCAGATCAGGACAGTAGCTAGCAATTCCTTAAACCCAAAATTATCAACTTAAAAAGCTCCATATTCTTGTTCTTGTAACAACTGAGAGTTGCAGAAAGAGTTTAGGATTTTTTTTTTTTTTTTTGATAAAATGGCCATAGCCTTGTTAATTACTCAAATTAAATTTCCCGAGCGACATCACTAGAATTGAACCCAAAACCATTCTCTTATGAGTACATGTGGGGTGTTACTGGACAGGCTAGTCCCTTTCACAGTTTAGGAATTATTGAAACAACTGACAAAGTTACAATATTCCTACTGTTATGTCCGTTTTGGTTTTTTCTAAGTATTTTTGAAGTTGCTATAGTTGGATAGGAAGTATGGTAGATTTAGACCATCCTTCCTGTGTACACATCCTTTTCTGGCCATCTTTAAGCATCAGAAAATTAGGAAGTATGAACATGGACATAGGTTCGGACACAGATTTGGATACAGACACGGTATATGGTATTTGTGAAAAAAATGAGGATACAGATACGACAAGGATATAAAAAATAAAAATAAATATAAGTATATATTTTTCTATTATTAACATAATAGTTTTACTAAAATATCCAAAAGGGAAGCAATGACAATGTATGGGTTCATGTTTCTTAATTTCCGGACAACACTCGCCATCAACCATACATCTTTCTCTCTCCCTCGCCATCTATAAGCAATGAGATCAAAAAAGGTGATGGTGATAGCGGGATATATCAGCATACAATATAAATATAAAAAATCATTTTTTCTACAATATAAATATAAAAAATCATTTCTTCCAACAAAAAAACCAAGCAATACTCATGTTCACATGAAAATATTAAAGTGTAACTTTATAAAACTAACAATGTATAGACAATTATTACCAATTTAGTATTATTTATTTTCGCCTTTCCAGACCATTTAAATCTTTTCCTTTTCAAATACAATTTACAACAAGTTCGGACAGGGTGAAGACCCAACATTTTTTTCCTTATTTTATGGACATGCCTCCTGGCATGTCCGACACAGTTTTTTATGTGTCTGTGGCGTAACTGTGTCGGACATGGCATCCTCAACGGTGTGTCCGTATTTCTTAGTTAGAAAGCTTGCTCTTGGACTGTATATCTGAGAATAATCACTATCTGTTTTTTAGATAATTAAATACTGAGTTCTACTCTCTCTACATTGATGAGACTATATTGTTCTTCATTTGCTCCTTTGGCATTCTTAAGATGATGCTCTTTCTTATATTAGCCTCTTTCAAATGGTTGTTTACAATTTTATTGTTCAATTTTAGTTAATTCTTGCTCCTGGTCTTGATACACGGAAAGATTTTGTAGGATCAAGTAGGTCAGCCTGCATCTCCACTCCTAACCTTTCCTCTGATGCCTTTAAATGCATATAACCACCTTAACTATGGTTGTAGTTGTGTGTCAATGCCTGTAACCCCTTAGTCATGGATGTAGTGGTGCAAGGCACATCAATTTATCCTTCTGTGGAACTGCAGTTGATTATGGAATTTATACATCCCTTTGACATCATTTGCCCACTGGCACCGAGCTTGCGGTGGTATCATTACAAACCTTCTTTGCAGTCATTTCTCCTAAACGGTTTAACCTTTTCTATATTTCCATAAAAATCTGCTAATTCACTAACAGCTCGATTAGTTGTGACATACTAACCATCAATGACATCTTCTGTCAAAACCTTGTCAATTGGAGATTTAAGCAACAACAAGACCTTTATCCTAAACTTTCCATATTTTTTAAATGGCTTCTGTCCATGTTCGTTTAGACCAACTTTTTATGCTTGTTGCTCCAGTAAGCCGCAATCATATTATTCTCCTAACTACCACACTTATTAGCCTTCACTGGACAAGTCCAAACAATCTTATGGGGGACAAATCAAGACTTAACCTTCAATGAAGCTGGTTTGCAAGTCCGATGTTATAGGCAACTTTTACGTGTTACCAGGAAAAATCAACAAAGCGAGGAAAAATCAACAAAGCAAATTTCAGCTTCATTGTTGGTTTTCAAAAAAAGTCTACTCTATAGATAGGCATAAACTTTTAGATAGAACAACAACAACAACCACAACCAAGCATTTTATCCAAATACTTGAGGTAGGCTATATGAACCAAAAGAGAATCATGCTAGATCGATCACAGGGATGATTCTTCTCCACTAATTTCTATCGAGCAATATATTTTCATTTAAGTCTCTAGCAGATAGAAAAAGAGGTGCGCACAATGACTTCCTAGGATGGCACCCATCCTAGTGCTACTCCTGCCCAAGCATGCTTAATTATGGAGTTCTGATGGGATCCGGTGATAGTGCTCGAATGATCGCACTATAGAGTTGTTAATCTCCTTAGAACTCAAGGATACAGTTATACGAGCCTATGCCTATAAAATTTTAAATAGAACAAGAAAAAATCTATAACAAAATTTAGTCCTAATATTGGTTTGGATATGCCGTTAATCAATCTTCTAGATCAGGGTTTTGCAGCAGCTTTTTTACCTGAAGATTCTAGAGAACACTGACATTAGTCATTAGTAACTTCGTTGTATGAACTACTTTTTTGATTATCCCAGAGGCGTTGAAAAGCTTGAAAAGTTATCTTAAACTTGTTAGTAAAATCTGCAGAATCAAATGCAAACTACGGCTGAATTACTGTTCCTTGTAGCCTTTCCCTGTCCAGTGCATCGAAACATAATACTGTGATGTTTAACAAACTAAATATAAGATATGATTTCTCTGTCGATTATTGTGATAACACCACATGTCGTAACGTGTAAAACTTGTCAGAGTCTACTTATTTTGAGCCGCAAAAAAGATGCTGAACAACTGATCTAAAGCTTGTCACAATGGGAAGCTAATGAATGAAGGTTATAATGGATGATAATGCTTTCAGAAGTAGATAGAAAATGTTGTCTTCATTCCAACAAATCTTGATATTTGCTTACCCACCAATTTGTAACAAGATTCTCCACTTATGCAGTTGCACCATAAAGGGGTTCAGCTAGGAGTAACACCTAGCTATTAAAGGCATTTCACCAACAATGGGTGCTTCACTCGTTTCTATTCACTTGGGAATGGATGGATGGGAGATTTATCATGTATTAGTATCTAATTGCACATGTATGTATGCACTGCAAGCAAACATGCAAACAAGGTGGAATTGATAGATAGGAGACAATCATGTGTTGCTCTCTCTAATAGGAAACATATATATATATATATATATATATATATATATATATATATATATATATATATATATATATATATATATATATATCATTGTCATTGTCCATTTGTTCTTTTATGGTATTGAGTGATCTGCTGTGGCCTACAATGAAGCAAATCTGGCATCCCTCACGCTACAGATACACATATACAAACAGAAACTATAAGAGAGAGCACATATAATCCATTTGCTCTTATATGGCATTGAGTGATCTGCTGTGGCCTACAATGAAGCAAATCTGGCATCCCTCACGCTACAGATACACATATACAAACAGAAACTATAAGAGAGAGCACATATATTGTTATCATATGGGATCGGGTGTTCTGCAGTGTCACACTGTAGGTTGGCCCGCCCATGCAAACACAAAAGCTGATGTCATCCCTTTCACTACTAGGGATTTTTATTTTTTATTTTGAGTAAATAAATTGTCCACGTTGCACTCTGGATCGGTTGCAGTCTAGTGGTGGGAAGGGTTACTGACATGCTATGTGAGCTCCATCCTAAGCTGCTGCTTTCAATGTAGATCCCTTTCCCCATATTTTTATATATTAATAGATTCTTTAATTAAATATAAGGAGGCTCTACCATAAAAATGGACACAAGCAAGCTTCTAAGTTGGACATTTTAGCTTGAGGCCTACCTCCAAAAGCAGGCAATTTACTTCCTAGCAAGGGATATAGGCTCATGACGCATTTTTTTTTTTTTTTTTTCTATGATAATAGTGAAAATGAGCTGATAGCTCACATAAGTTTCCTAAGCAACAATTCATTTCTGTTGTCACTTAAATTTTTTTTTAAAAATATTTTTTTCCATTATGATCTCATTTCTTTAGGTTTTACTCATTCTGAATTTCTTGAAATTTGATTTTAATTTGGCCTTTCATCAAGTAAATACAAAATTAATATTTTGTGTCCACTTGATGGAATGTCAAACTCTAAAATCCATGAAATTTAATCTTGAAAAAGGTATAAAAGTTGAGATCATGATCCCGAAAAGAATAAAAAAAATAATGGGAGTACTATTTTCTTGTTGCCGGTTCACGAAACTTATCTGAACTAGCGGTTCATTTACAATAAACCCTTTTTCTATACATTCAGAACTTTTTTGAGTTTTTTCTATGCAGGTAATGTGAAACCCGTCACCATTGCATGTATCATATAACTTGGATCCTTTCTTCCTAAAACTATTGATGCTATTTCATCAAATATCATGCACCCTGGTCCTGTACACGTCTGATAGCATTTATGTCAGCTGTCCTGCAGTCTTATTGCTATTACCTATTTTGGAGATCTTCATTGCAACAAAGTCGGTGCTGGATCTCCTTTCACGAATGGTTTTATTACGTGATATGTTCACCTTAAGTTGCCTTACTGAAACCAATCATAGTGGCACTTTTTTAAAGTTCAAATTCAGTCGGTGTTTAATAGTATCACTAAGTTTGTGCACTTCTTTTACCCGCTTAAACGTGTGATTCATTTATATTTGTTGCTCTCTCCTCGCCATCACTTTTTTCATGTTTCTTGGACCTTTTTATTTACGTTCTGACCATCACCTACCTAAACACCTGTTTTGTGTAATCAGGCTACCTGTTCGCTGGGACAAGACAGTCATAGTTGTGATGAATGAGGTTCGAGTTAGCAGCCCATATCACCCAGAAAACGTCAGTGGAGGAACTCCAGCTGCCAACGATCGTGTGAAGAAAGTGGTTAGTGGACCTTTTTCTTTAGCAACTACGATTGCATCAACTTTCTTTTGCACGTATAAACTCAACTGAAACTCATCCTCCTGTGATTTGTGTAGCTGGATTTTGAAAGGAAAAGGCTTCGGGTTTAATAGGTCAGGCGGGGTTGCTCTTGAAGACCGGAGAATTAATGCTTATGTGCCTCAGTTTTAGATTATTTACAAGCTTCTTAACTTTAGTTCTTCGTATGATTATTGAGAATTTACTATGACATATAGGCCAATGTTGAGTTTGCTGATATTGATTAGTGTCATAGGTACAGGGACTTGGTAATCTTTCTATTTTGTAATGGCAATTTATGCTTTCTCATGTGTGCATAAGCCGTTCACAAAGCTATATTGATTTTTGCAGGATGTAACCATTTCCAAATATTTGATTATGATACTTAAATATTCTTGAGAAAACAGTGTGTTTATTATGTTTGATAGACTTCAAAGCTTAATTACATGATACTGTTGCTTTTATCAGAGTCTTAAAAATTTTCAACCCATCATATTTTTGTCTCGGTTATTATAGATAAATACATGATCGATGTGATGAGATCCTTTCATCTTAAAACTTTACTAATCATTCGAAGTATGGTTTATGTTGAGTTAGAATTAACTTTTGGAGGTATATAGTGATTTTTGTTATGTAGAAGTCTCCTGAATGAGATAGCAATGCTTTCTTTGTTTGCCTCGTAGATGCAGGACTTTTGAAGGATTGCTAATTTGGATGGTTGGTGCATGGGGTCATCAAGATTTTAGCATTAAGAGTGTATTTGTCTTTTTGGGCGATTGGTCTCCCAGTATCTACTATTAACATTTTTTTTTATACTTTGAGTGACGTCATATATAATTATTTTATTGGGTTACCTAAGTGCTAACTGCGCTAGTGAATTTTCTGTTTTCTCATATATATATATATATAGAGAGAGAGAGAGATGGAAATGAGCTGACAGCTCATGCAAGTTACCTGAGCTGCAGTTTATTTCTACTATCTCTAATAATCTTTTTTAAAAAAAATCTTTTGGATTATGATCTCGATCCCCTAGGGTTCATTCATACCCAATTTCTTGGGATTTAGTTTTGATTTGGTCTCCATCAAGTTAACAAAAAATTAACGGTTTTTAATGAATAAAATATTTTGTATGCACTTGATGAAAAAGTAAATAAATTCCAAAATTTATGAAATTTAATCTGAAAGAAGTTAAAGAAGTAGAGATAGTAATTGTTAAAAAAAATTGAAGAAAAATCATTAATCAACGACACGTAACTTTTCATGAGCTGGCAGTTCACCTATAGTAATCTCATATATATATATATATATATATATATATATATATATATATATATATATATATATATATATATATATATATATATATATAACCCTTTGAGTGGCATTACGTATAATAATTTTATTGGTTCACCTAAGGGATAGTGAGGGAACTTCCTTTACCACTGGTGAATTTTCTATTTCCTCTATATGTGTGTTTGTGTGTTGAGAATCAAGTTTCACTATTTATAAATCAATTATCTAGTAAAGTGATAATTTGGCCAGCTGATCTCCCAGCAGCTTTGTATATAGGGATTTATCTCTGATAGTTTCAGTAATTGCAGTATCATTCTTTTATTTATGCAATTTGTCTAGTTATTGTTTTTTATATTCTAATGCATTATCGCATGTTGAGCGTTCTATTTAACAAAAATCTAAGTTTTATATAACGGTATTTAATTTTAAAAAAACTACAATTAAACATGTGCACACAGTGAGAATTTGAACCTAAATCGCGTTCACTATACCAAAATTTCAAATTATGATAAAAATTAAAAGTTATTGTTATATATACTAATGAAGATCAAACTAGTGAACAAGTATGAACCATCCGAAAGGTTAGAGAGAGTTGAAACTTAACAGACCGAAGCATGTTTAATTTCAATGTATTGTTGGTCTAAGCTTGAAACTTAAGTGCCAACTAAACTCATCTTTGTGTCCAAAACGCCTGGCTAGGCTTACATCAACTTCTGTCTCCTGGCATAGACCTATTTGGAATTATTAAGCATTACTTTTTTTTAAGACATAAACGGCAGAATAATATTTTCGTATTTCATTAATTAAAAATTTAACAAAACATGGCGTAAAATAAAAATCAATCAAGTTTTAAATGATAGAAGGATAGAGAGCTCTAGCAAAAGAAACATCACGTGGTGTAGGACACTTCAGCGACCATCTCAGTTTGGTCCAAACTCACATCATGCCTTTTGTTAGGGCTCCATCTTTATCCTAGTTTAATACATGGCTCGAATGTTTACTTTTTAATTTATCCATAATTAATTTATGAGCAAGTATATATTAAATCAGAAATTTTAATTAAATCATTTTGATGAAGAAACTTTCTGACTTTGTTAAGCCTTAGCTGTGACAAGAATTAAGCCCTTGCATTTTCCTATACACAATTACAAAGAGTAGTAACATGAGGACTTTATTATATTTATTATTTTCTTTCAATTAATAAAAAAAATTTCCAAAAGTTGACATTAGAATTTTACTATATATGCCATATTAGATTCAATAATAATCCTAATTAATTAAACTTAGTTGATTCGTAATTAAAAATAAGCTTAGAATATTTTAATATTAATCAACCATATTTTTTTATGCAATACACAACATAAAAAACTTAGCAAATTATATTTGTGGGGTCATGTATAAAATACATTGATTAGATTTACAGGAGTTATTTAAACTAAACAAGAACTTGAGGATTATACAGAGAAACACCTTTCTTATGCTCTATTTATTTAATGGTTTAATTTTTTTTAATTACTAGTGAGAAATCCCTGCTTTAAAAAAAATTAGCTTCATTATACTTGCACAATATATAGAGAAGTTCTAAATGAGCACATCACTTGTCTCAGTGAGCACACCATCTGAGTTGGGATAAAACGGTTTTCAAACAACAATTCGAGATTTGTTCCGAAAAAGTTTTAACGTTGATCATGAACTAATTGTCGAGCAGAATAAAGACAAGATCACAAAAAGAATAAAGACAAGATTACAAAAAGAAATGACAAACTTATAATGTTTTACAACTTTACGAGGGATGACTAAAACCAATGATGTGCTCATTTAGAAATTCCCAATGTGTATAGACATCAGCACGGGGCAAGCTTTAATACATTTGCCAATGGTGAAGTGGCAAAGGTGCCGAATTATTCGGCTTTATATTATCCCTATTAGCTCAAAATTCCACATGTAGAGTTGACATTTACAGAATATTTTTGTTATTTTAGGCCTCATTCCCAAAAACCCACGTGAGCAATGTTCAATTGGAATATTAACCGGGAGTTTCTAGATGGGCACAGCATATTTCCGTGAGCTCACTTTAAAAGTTCTCTTTTTTTACCCATTTACCATTTATTTTTTTTCAAAACTGTTCTTTAAAACTCCATCCGGGACTGCTAATCCGGATGAGGCAAACCCATCCGGGTTAGTGGTCCCGGATGGAGTGGACAGGTCCGGGCTAGCCAGCCCGGATCTGTGCAGTTGATCTCCTCCGTCGCCGGCGAGGTCTCGAAGGTCGCCGCTAGCGAGGACGACAACCACAGCCTCCTTGCGGCGGCTGACACCCACGAAAATTGCCGGATAAAAGAAGAAGAAGACGATGAAGAAGAAGAAGAAGAAGAAATCAATCGGAGAGAGAGAGAATGATAGTTTAGGAATATTGGTGTGCTCACTAGGAAAAACCCTCTCTTTTCAACAGAGAGAGTGTGCCCACTAGGAAAAGTGGGTTCACTAGGAAAAAAGTTGTGCCCATCTAGAAATTCCCTATTAACTTTATATATATTCAATAAAATGTTAATTTAGTATTTGCAATCTAACAACTACAAACACATCATGTGTATAATTTCCCTTTTTTAAAAAAAAAAAAAAAAAAAAACTCTGATTCTTGAAAATTATATCTTTTACGCAATCCAAATTATCTTTTGAATAGAAATCTAATCCATCCGAACTCAATTCAAACCTCCGAAAATAAAAAAGGTAAAAGTTAAATTTTGTTAAGGTGTATAGTTTGAAATATGAGTTGTTGATATTTAAAAGAGACTATAATACAAGTTGTGCATAGAAAAAGATTTTATATAAAATTGATAAAAACCCCATTATAAAGTAACTTTCTTTCGGCTTATAACTTTCTATTGTTCTTATCTGAGGATTTTTCACCTATATAATATTGAGATAAGTAGTTGAAAGTGTGAGCATAACAAATAAAAATAAAAAGAATATAAGATTTTGGGTTGGTTTATGTTCGAGTCCAATCTCATGATCAATAATTTCTAAAAGCTCTAACCTAATCCTATTCAAGAGATAAATCGAGTTGGTCTGATTAAAGGCTAAGCCCGCATCTAAATGTGATGAACATGGGTTCGCCTAGTTTGGATATCATATTTAGAAAATTCTGGTTTTACTTCAGTTTAGCAAAATTTGAGTTCGTATATCTATAAATTTTAGTTTTTGAGAATTGGAGTTTCACAAAAATTTAGATTTAGCTTATTTATAACGTATCAAAATGAAGTTTCACGTCATTTTAGTTAATCATTATACATAGAACTTTATAAAATTGTGGGAAAATCCACTTTAAGTTGATTTTTTTTTATTTTGGAGATTTGGAGGATACTAAACTCTACAAAACCGGAGTTTTGGAAACTCCATTTTAGATTTCCAGATAGGATATAGTTTTAAAAATAGAACTTTAGGTAGAAAACTCTTCGAAATGGTGGTTTGATTATGTGAAACCTTGTATCTAGTTTTATATTTATCTGCTAGTTTGTGCGCTAGTCTACTTCACAGCCAAATGCACTTACAAGGGATTATGACATATAGAGTCCTTTTTTCTTAACAAAGGACATGATATTACTGTTTTTCAATAAAAATGCAAATAAGTCACTGTAATTTTTTAAGTAGTTTTTCATAATGATAAAATTATTGTATTATATTACTTTAAAGTTTAGTCCCTTACTAAATACACTTTATATGAAGTTCAAAAACATGAATTTTTTAAGGGGTTTTTATTTTTTTTTAAAAACAAAAAAAATTGTAGTTTCTTTCAATTTTCATTAGGTGGGGTCAGATTTAGGAATGATAATGGACTCATTCATGAATCAATTTTTGTCTTGTTTTACACAAAATTTTAAATTAAAAATAAAAATTTTATTTTTTTAATTGAAAATTTTATATAAAAAAAGATCAAAAATTGATTTGAAAATGTGTACATTGCCATCTCAAAAGCTAGCAAACTAGAGAGGCGGGCAAAGCCAAAGGTTAGCTAGGTACACGCACACAAAGCGTGAGAGTGCGAGGAGAGCACGTGGAAGGTTGGAAGGCGGCGTGCATGGCATCGATCCATTAGTGACCGAAAGCTGCACCCACAAAATATTAACCACTTACTGATGAATCTTGATCGGTGGGGGTGCCTCTAGCTGTTTGTTAGAGATGTCCGCCGGTTCTGCTCAAAATTTAAAATTAAGAAAACAAATATTATATTTTAATTCAAAATTATTTTGGAGAATTTCTAAATGCGCACCATATTTTTCTTAGTCAACTCGGAGATTAAAAAATAAATAATTATAAATTTATCATTATTAAAAAATAAATAATTATAAATTTATCATTATTTTTTTTGGACAAAAAATTTTCGACTTTTTTTTTTGATACGGTGCTGCTGTCACTGCTACAATCCTATTGCTGCGGCCACTGCTATTGGAGGAGGAGGAGGAAATGAAAAGAAGGATAATTCTGAAAAAAAATAAAGAAGAAAATGAGACTCATTAAGAAAAAATATTCACATTTTAAATTTTTACAGGAACCACTAAAAAATTGGGGCTCGAGCACATCCAGATATTCCCAAATTTGAGTTGAGTGAATGAAAAAAAATCTTTGATATTGGCGTCGTTGACGAAGATCTCATGGAAAATCTTCTAGAGACTGGGAATATAGGAGATGGATCAGCTGACCATGCACCTCGCAGTTCTCTAAGACCCGCAGGATGGCTGTGTGCTTCCCATGTAGCCGTTGTGGGTGCCGGCGGCGGAGCAGGATCTTGCCTGATCCTGCTGTCGTCGTCGGCGGTGGAGGTAGTGGAGTTGTGGGCAGTGCTTGATGGGAACAGTTTTATTCATCAGTGCAAACTCAGTTCCTCTTCTGTCACTTTATTTAGTTATTCGCAAGGGAACCAAAAAAAAAGAGGGGTTCATTGTTATACATATAATTCATTATCAAAGGGTATTTCGCTCAGAAATTTGTCCCATTAACTAATGTGACAAAAAAACACTAACTGCCCACCAAAGAGAAATTTGACATCCCCCATCTCTTGTCCGAATTTGGAACCACTAGGGCTCCATGGTCTTATGCTTGAACCTAAATTACCGAAGTGGGTTACATGGAATCTCCCACTGAGCAGTTGGTATAAACTTAATTTTGATGGTTCGATTTTGGGTGATAGATCCGGTATTAGATTTACTCTCTATATTGATATCGAGACATTGATTGAAGCTGGTAGTATCCTTACTGTAGTCTCGTCAATACCAAATACTTTAAGGAGCTTGTGAGGAGCTTTCGTGTGGGTCTTGGTGTAATCTCCGAAAGCGCATTGTGTTGGAAAGGAATGCTCATGACATAATTTATTTTTTTCTGAACATCTAGAAAGAGGATGCCAACCTCCATGATGCCCGATTTCTAAAATCCTCTTTTATGTAGATTACATACTTGGAACTAGGAGAATATCTGCAATGACTTTCTAGCTACTGAGAATTTTATGGTGGAATTTGATCCGGTGTGGAAAGTGATTAACTAGAATTCTAGCGAGAATATCATTAAAAACATATGAAAATTTGATCCTAAACGAGTTAAAAAGGTAGGGATCATAATTTCTAAAGAAAAAAAATTAAAAAATAATGGAATTATTATCATTTGCTGTCAGTTTACATAACTTATCTTAGCTGGAGGCTCATATAAAGTAATCAAATATATATATATATATATATATATATATATATATATATATATATATATATATATATATATATATATATATATATATATATATATATATATATTCTTTAAAATGTTTTAGAATTTTAATGAAAATGAATAAAGCGTTAATGACAAAAAAATTTTTCCTGTACAATGGATTAGCTTAAAAGCCAATGGCCTTATCTCAAGTGGCATTGCTATTCTTCAATTTATGAGAGGTTCTGAGTTCGACTTTTAGTTGGGGCAAAATTTAGTTAATACTGTCAAAAAAAAAATGAAAAAAAAGACTTCCATTAAAATAATTAAGTCAATGTTTTTATTAATTTCCACAAATCACTCCCTCACCTGCCCCTAGCTTTTCTAACGACCAAAGTATTTCTCACAAGCTTCACAACCGGGTAAGGAGGCAGGTAGGGGCGGGAATTTCTAAATGAGCACACCATTCGACTTAGTGAGCGCTCACTAAGGCGAATGGCACAGCAAGTCGCACATGTTTCCTAGGACTCGTACGTTATCACCCAACCTTCGTCCAATTTGGCTATTGTTTCTAGCCGTGCATACATGCAATATTTGACCCGAAAATGTCGCTGCTAAATTTGATAAATAAAATAAATAAACGGAAAGAAAAATTTTGACTATAAAAAGCATGTTGTCTTCATGTTATATTTTAGTCTACCTTTAAAGATTCCCTGAGCCTTGTGCCCATCAATCTTGTGTACACTGAAAATCCTTATTAAAAAGCACACCAAATCAGGACATGTGAGGGGAAATTCTATTTGAGCACACCACTTTGATCAGTTAGCCCAACTTTAATAAAAATTACAAATTTATTATTATTATTTATACCATATTTTTTCCTCTGTTCGGAAATTAAAAAAGATATTAAAAACTAATTTTCGAACTGTATGAAAAAAATTTGGGAGACTAATTCCAATGAGAAAGATGCGCTCATTAAGCAAAGTGGTATGCTCAAATAGAAAACCCCACGATGTGAGTCTAGAAAAATGAAGATGGTTTGCTCATTACAAGTATGCTGTATTTACTTGAGTTCCCTTTTCTTGGACTTAATCCTTGAGAATGCTCAATAAAAATTCTTGTTGTTCTCCACTTTAAGTAATAGGTTTTTCTGCCAGTGAGTCTTGGCTCAAATTGTATCACCCTTCTCCAATTTACGAAAGATTCTGAGTTCGATTTTCTGTGGGGACTCAACTTGGGTAATATTGTCAAAAATATGTGTGTGTGAGTTTGACTAGAAAAAACAAAAATAATAGGTTTTGCTTTTATCATACTAATGTTAAAATATGTCTGGCATGAAAAAAAAAGGTAATATGGATATTATTTGGACTTAATGAGATAAGGTGGTTATTGGTTTTGGAAAAGAGATGCACGGTTACTTAATAGTGAGAGATAATATGGGAAGTTATTTTTCTATCTACTTATTTTTATGGGGAGTATGATAACTGTTTTATTTTGTACGTAGGAATTGTCCTCTCTCTACCCACACTTTTCAATTTTATCAGATTTTTCCATATATTATGGTGAAGTAAAAAAGAAAATGGGCTAAGTGAAAGAAATAATTTCTACAAACTCTCTTCAAGAAGGAAATTTTATTATGACTGATTCCGGTATGTTTTAATAAATATTTTATTTCCGCATAAAAGATGATCTTGTGATTTTCATGATAGTTGAAGATTCTATTTCAGCAAATTAATATTTTTTTTACATGTGGTATCAGAACCATGGTTGAAACTATCATGATTTTCCTTTTAATATAGAGATCGATTTCATTAATATCGATTTCATTAATATTCTTCACTATTGTTTCATGTGCATGTTTTGTGTTCGTAATGTTCAGAATTCACTGTTTACTGATGCCGGAATTTCCTATGATGTTTGCCTGATTTAATTGGATTTAATGAAATCTTGATGAAATCATGTAGTGGCCGGACTTATTGGGATTTTTCGTTATTGGAATATCATGATTCTGTATGGATATGTATTAGCATGTGTCGGCTTGATTTCGTATGGGTTGATTCCGAATTTGTTGCCTACCTAATAGTTTCATCTACTCACAATTGAAACTGTCGAATGACATAAATGTTCCATCAATTATTTTGAGTCTTGACATTTGCTGGTCATTATCTTTATTTTATTGGGCTCACTATTTTATTTAATGATTACTTTTGGTGAGCATATTTGTTGGGCCGTGTGGTTTAATGCATGCAGACCACTTTTTATTGTTAGGTTTTGTATGAGCTCACTTGTATTGAAATCATAATTGTATTTATGATTGCATGGGCTGAACTGTTATAGGCCAGATTTTGTATGTAATTAAGAAGATTACATGCAATGCTTACCATTTGAGCTACTCTTTTCTTCATGATGATATTTTTATTTTGGGATATTATTTATCTGTTCTGAACATGGACCGATTTTCGCTTGGTTATTTATCAATCAATATTTGTATTATTGTTAGCATGTTATCACCAAAGTGATCTTGCTGAGAAAAGTTATAAATATTGAATTGAATTGTGACTTTGCAAAATTATTATGGAATGATTATTTGATTATTATGGTTTGACCCAAAGGTGTACCAACTTTCAAGTAATCATTAAATTATTAGTGTATTGTATTAGTTAATTCAAAGATTGAATGCAATATTACTAATAGAAATGATTTTCTCAAAGTATTAATATTATGATGATTTTATTGCAGTGTCTGTTCCTATTTCGCTTCATTCGCTAGCTTCTTCTGTTCCGATTTTTAGTGGAACTAATTTCTTTGATTGGAAGAAACAGATCCAATTTCACATTGGTGTTCTGGATCTTGACTTAGCATTGTAAATTAACAAACCGCCTGCTATTACTGAAACAAGCAGTTCAGAGCAGCGAGTTTTGTTTAAGTCATGGGAAATATCAAACAGATTAAGCATCATGTTTATACGAATGTGCATTGCGAATAATATTAAGTCAACACTTGCTCAAATTGAAAATGCAAAGGAATATTTCAAGCCTGTGGAAGATCGATTTCGTTCAGCGGACAAGTCTCTTGGAAGGAGATTAATGGCTGAACTTACCACCATGAAATTTGATGGTAGCCGTGGAATGAATGAGCATATCCTTAAAATAACCAATCTAACTGGCAGACTTAAATCTCTGGATATGAATGTTGATGAAAGTTTTCTTATTCATTTCATTCTGAATTCCTTACCTACTCAGTATGGGCCATTTCAGATTCACTATAACACTATTAAGAAAAAGTGGAAAGTGAACGAATTGGTGAGTATGTTAATTCAAGAAGAGACAAGGTTTAAGCAAAAAAAAACAATATTCAATTAATGTTATGAGTCATGGAGTTGGAAGTAAAGAAAAGAAACCAAAAAAAAGTTTCAAGAAAGATCCATTAAAGGTTGCGAGACCTTCTCATGTCAATGGGGCTCGCAAGAAGGAACATAATGGACCGAAATGCTATTTCTGTCGTAGCTCTGGGCATTTACAGAAAAATTGCCTGAAACGTAGAGCTTGGTTCGAGAAGAAGGGTAAGCTATTGGCTTATGTATGTTTCGAATCAAATATGACATAAGTTTCTTCTAATACATGGTGGATTGACTCTGGTTCTACTGTTCATATTTCAAATTCGATGCAGGGATACCTTTCGATCTAGAACATAAAGGAAAATGAGCATTTTTGTAGTTTTGGAAAATGGAACTAAGTGCCAGTTGGTGGTGTTGGAACTTTACGTTTACTTTTAGAGTCAGGCCACTGTTTGAACCTATTTGATACTCTTTATGTTCCTACTATTTTTAGAAATTTAATTTTCATGTCAAGACTTGATGCTTTGTATTTTGAACATAAGGGTTTTTGTTTATTGAGAAATGACTCATTTGTTGGTTCTGGTATTTTATCTGAAGGGTTATATAGATTTAATCTTAACAAAAATTTTGCTAAAACACTCTTTACCCTGCATCATGATGTTGGAAATAAACGTAGCAGAGTTAATGAAAATTCTTCTTTTTTATGGCATAGAAGACTGGGTCATATATTCAGAGAAAGAATGGAGAGATTGGTAAAAGACGTGATTCTTTCGAATCTTGATTTTACTGATTTCGATGTATGTGTGAATTGCATTAAAGGAAAGCAAACCAAATATATACAGAAAGGCGCCACAAGAAGTGAAAATTTTTTGGAGATTATCCATACTGATATTTGTGGACCTTTTAACTCACCGTCTTTTGATAGAGAAAAGTATTTTATCACTTTCATCGATGATTTTTTACGTTACGGTTATGTCTATTTGTTACATGAAAAGTCTCAAGTAATAAATGCTTTAAAGGCATATATTACTGAAGTTGAGCGACAATTAGATAGAAATGTGAAAATCATTCGATCAGATAGAGGTGGTGAGTATTACGGAAGGTATGATGGAATAAGACAATATCCATGACCGTTTGCTAAATTCCTAGAAGAGCATGGTATTTGTGCACAATACACAATGTCTGGTACGCCTCAGCAGAATGGTATGGCTGAAAGCGTAATCTTACTCTTATAGAAATGGTTACGAGTATGTTAAGTAACTCCTCAGTACCAATTTCATTGTGGATGGAGCCCCTTAAGAAAGTTGTTTATTTGCTTAACCGGGTTCCTAGTAAGGCAGTTCAAAAGACTCCTTTTCAATTGTGGACGGGAAGAAAATCGAGTTTGAGATATTTTCATATTTGGGGTTGTCCAGCAGAGGCTATGATCTATAATCCACATGAAAAAAATTGGATTCTAGAACTGTAAGCGAGTACTTTATTGGTTACCCAGAGAAGTCTGAAGGATATAGATTTTATTGCCCTAACCATAGTATGGGAATTGTTGAAATCGAAAATGTCAGATTTCTTGAGAATGGTGAAATTAGTGGGAGTGATGTATCACGTAATGTGATTATCGAAGAAGTTCGGGTGCCTATCCCGATACCTGTAACTTCAACAGAAATTGTTGTTTATTCAGTTGTCATACAGTATGATAACAGAACAACAATCTAATGATCAGTCACTCCATAATGAGAAGGTCACTAATGAATCAATTTCAGAACAATCACAAGGAATAGCATTAAGGATATCTCAAAGAGAAAGGAGATCAGCTATTTCAGATGATTATTTGGTATATTTGTAAGAATCTGATTATAATTTAGGGATAAGTAAAGATCCGATTTTATTTTCCCAAGCCATTGAAAGTAGTGATTCTGAAATGTGGATCAATGCTATAAATGATGAGTTGAAATCAATGGAACAAAATGAAGTTTAGGACGTCGTTGATTTGCCTGAAGGTTTTAAGACAGTTGGGTGTAAGTGAGTTTTTAAGACCAAACGCGACTGCAATGGCAATATTAAACGACATAAAACTAGATTTGTTGCAAAAGATTTCACTCAAAAGGGAGGTGTTGATTACAAAGATACGTTCTCTCCTGTATCAAAGAAAAACTCTCTTAGAATCATAATGGCTCTGGTGGCTCATTTCGATTTGGAGTTACACCAAATGGATGTGAAAACTGTTTTTCTGAATATGAATTTAGATGAAGAGGTTTATATGGATCAATCTGAAGGTTTCTTGATTAAAGGAAAAGAGCATATGGTATGCAAATTAAAGAAGTCAATTTATGGATTTAAACAAGTTTCCAGACAATAGTATCTTAAGTTTAATAATACCATCACGTCCTTTGGATTTAATGAAAATACCGTTGATCAGTGTATATATCTAAAGTTTAGTGGGAGCAAATTTATTTTCTTGATTCTATATGTTGATGATATATTGCTTGCTAGTAATGATTTTGGTTTATTGAATGAAGCCAAGAGATTTCTTTCTATGAACTTTGAAAAGAAAGATATTGGTGAGGCAACTTACGTGATAGGAATTGAAATATTTCGTGATAGATCACGTGGATTATTAGGGTTGTCTTAGAAGGGATATATCGATAAATTTCTTGAAAGATTTCATATGGCTGAATGTGCAGCCATTCCTGCTCCTATTTGTAAAGGGAAAAAGTTCAGTGAAAAGGATTGTCCACAGAATGCATTAGAAAAGAAATGGATGGAAAATATTCCTTATATATATGTTATTGGAAGCTTGATGTATGCTCAAACTTGTACAAGATCGGACATTAGTTTTGTAGTTGGAATGCTTGAGAGATACCAAGATAATCCCGGGATGAAGCATTGGAAAGCTGCAAAGAAGGATTTAAGATACATGAAGGGAACAAGACACTACATGCTCACGTATCGAAGATCTGATCAGTTGGAGATGGTTGGCTACTCCGACTCTGATTTTGCAGGTTGTGTTGATAGTCGAAAGTCAACTTTTGGTTACTTGTTTCTATTAGCTGGAGGAGCAATATTATGAAAAAGCGCCAAACAGACTATCATAGCAACATCTAGTATAGAAGCTGAGTTTGTGGCATGTTTTGAGGCCACAGTTCATACTTTATGGTTGCGGGATTTTATCTCAGAACTTGGAATTGTCGACAATATTGCCAGGCCGCTGAGAATGTATTGTGATAATTTTGCAGCAGTCTTTTTCTCCAATAACGACAAATATTCTAATGGCGGTAAGCACATGGAGCTCAAGTATTTGGCCATTAAGGAGGAAGTTCAGAAACAAACAATATTTATAGAATATATTAAGACTAATCTCATGATTGCAGATCTTTTGACTAAAGGATTAGCACCAAAGACATTTAAGAAACATGTTGATCGCATGAGTTTTTATTATAATCTCTGAGCTATGTTTGTGGATCTTTATATTTTTGTTCTATAACATCTATAGAGATATCACTAATTGTGTTTCTGATATTTTTTTCCTTCCTACCATCAATTACGTAATTATGAAGATGGATTACTGTTGATAGGAATCGTTTTTGACAAAGACATTATAGGGACATTACGGTTACATCCTATTATGGATTATAATTAAATGATTTGCTAGTATTGTAGTGCATGGAAGGGAAGATGTCGCTTTATTGATATTTACCGTTATGACTCATGTTGGTAAGTTATTTAATTATGATATTATTGTAATCTCACTAAAGTACAAATAAGCTAATGTTATGCGCATATTATATTTACCTTGTCAATCCAAATAAGTGTTATTCATATGGGAGCCAAGTGGGAGAATGTTAAAATATGTCCCACATGAAAAAAAAAGATAATATGGACATTATTTGGACTTTACGAGATAAGGTGCTTATTGGCTTTGGAAAAGAGATGCACAGTTACTTAATAGTGAGATATAATAGGGAAAGTTATTTTCCTATCTAACTACTTTTATGGGGAGTGGGATAATTGTTTTATTTTGTACGTAGGAGTTGTCCTCTCTCTACCCACACTTTTCAATTTTATTAGATTTTCCCATATATTCTGGTGAAGTAAAAAAGAAAAGGGGCAAGTGAGAGAAATAATTTCTACAAGCTCTTTTTAAAAAGGAGATTTCATTATGACTGATTCCAGTATGTTTTATTAAATGTTTTATTTCCGCATAAAAAATGATTTTGTGATTTTCATGATAGTTGAAGATCCTATTTCAGCAAATTAATATTTTTTTATAACTAATGTAAGAATGATGATTTATCGGAATATATAAATTAACAGCAAAAGGGAGAGGGGATTGTAATTTTGAAAGATTTACTGTCCTAATCATAATATTTGCAAAATTATTCAAGAACTTAGGCTAGAAATGAATATATTCATGTTTTTATTAGGCCGGATATTAGTTCTTCAAATAGTTTGCAATATATTTGTGAATGATTTGTAAAAGATAGTTCTAAATGCGCCTCCGACTTTGTAAGTATCCCTTTGAAATGTTCATTTTTTTTTTTATAAGTTTGTCATTGATTATTTAGGATGTTTTTCTATCTAAATATATCTCTTCAGTTTTGTGGGATGAACTTTTTTTCTTCTTATATCTTTTAGAATGTTTCAAATATTATATCGATAATACTACCAAGTCATCAATAACTTTTTTCAGTCTTCGCCAAAACTAAAATTATCATATTATCTACGCATGCACTAGTAGAGGTTAACCTTGCCGGCGCAACAAAGGTTAGCATCGTAAGTGCAGCAAAGGACTGGCTTGTCAGTGCCAACTGAGGATAGTCTCGTCAGTGCAATAAAATAAGCCTCGCCAACACTAGAAGACAAATCTGCATTGGATCGGGTGGTTATTGAGAACATGTATATGGTTATTCATGATCTCTCAGATCATGCAGTTATTGAGATTATAGATATGGTTGCGCCATAATCTCTACTCTTCAAGAGAGAGAGTTGTAATTCCCTGACTTTAAAAATAAACTATGAGGATAAAAGAAGAGTGTCAACAACAAGTGAATTATTCTAATCTTCCATATCTATACGAAAAACAATTTGACGAGCGAATTCTTCTGATCTTCCAAAGCTACACTAACAGATCAAAGAATCACCCGCATCAGCATTTCACAAGCACACTTCTCCAAAAAAAAAAAAAAAAAAAATTAAACTACCCATGTACTTTGCGTCCTCTCTTTTTTAAAGTAAATAAAGAGATTTAAGTTATTTTTTTAGTTTTCTTGATACGTTATCCTAATTTCAAAACACCTAAAAACAGAGATATCTCTTAAAAACCTGCATATATTAGAGGGTGGCAGTGCTACCACAATCAGAGAGTCTATCTGCTACTGATATTTTTAAGAGAATATTAGTACGATATATCTAAAGTACATTGATAGTTTCTGCAATTAACCCATTTAATTGAAAATATTAAACAATTCGAAAGAAAATTATCAATAAAATTGAATTATTTAAAATTGAAATAAAGACTTTTATTAAGAAAAGTTTGATGGTTTATTTAATTTTTTCCACAAATTCTATGTCTTATCAGCAAGGGAAATTCTAACCATTTGAGTTCTTAAAAAAAAAAAAAAAAAAAATCAACGGTAGATCTAATAAGAAATAGGTAGAAGTTCCAAACTATAAAAATCAGCGACCCAGATGTTTTTCATAGAAAAATAAAGAATGATTTATCAATAAGACCATTTTTTTTAAAAATATCGATTGCCAAGATGATGGATCAAATAAAAAATGTATCAAATAAACAAATAAATGGGATATCAAATGAAGAAGGGAGACAGGCTCCAAACTACCTCCTCCTAAGGATAGTAATAGATAACAATAATGCATATATACTATGTACATTCTTATATTTCCAACAATTAATGTATTATTATTATTTTTTTGAATCTTTTTCAAGCTTCAAAATATTTTGCTCCCGCCCAGGTATTCGGAAAATTCTATTTACACACGGAAATTTACACTTCACGTACGGTTTTAAAACTTGTAAATAATTACAAGTTTACCATTTATTTTTTTGACAAATTTACCCTTTTAAATAATAAATTAAGACTTTTTAAAATTTAGAATTACAACTCACCGTCTTCCTCCTCTGTTTTTTTTAGAACCTTTACAAATATTTTTTAGTGAAATTTAATTTTTTAAAAAATACATCTCCCCAAACCCATTGATTTAATTTCTTAACCTCTTAAATTTTTTAAATTCATATTCCTAAAAAGATTTGGAGAAATTTTAAATTCTTCGAATTCACTGCAACAAGTAAAATTAGGGTTTAAAGTTTTAGTTTGCGTTTTTTTTTAATTCAAATAGAAAATTCTAACATGCAATTGGTATCGGAGGACATATCTAAGTTACAATTTAAATTTATTCTTAGTTTTTTATGTGTATTTGTTTGCAATTTATTATTACTTATGATTTTTTGTGAGGGAGACGTCGGTTGCTGGTTGGATTTTAATACCCAACCAAGCGATTCTTTGGTCGGGTATTAATACCCGACCAATATATTTTTAGCTGGGGAATTAATATTTGACTCGAGAAATTTGGGATCGGATGACATAAGGAGATAGAGAGAATGAGAAGGGTTAAACTTCAAAAAAAAATTTAGGTGCATAGAGTAAATTGGTGACATTTCAAAATTAAAGTTTGGTGTAAAGAACACTCATGGCGTCAAAAGTAAATTGCAGTGTGTAAATAGAATTTCCCCATGTATTCCCCTAACTTTTGGTACAAGAGATACCAATTGGGTGTACCTATTTCGTAAAAATTTTATGAATTGTAAAGCAATATATACAATTAATATAAACTTTGCTTGACCCTTTTTTTTGGAGAATATAAACTTTGCTTGTCTTGCTTGAATTTGCTTTCTTTCTACAGCTTGCACTCTCCAAAAATTGAGCACTCTCTTAGCCCCATTGACAATGGAACTACGATCTAATCACTTCCAAATGAAGACTTATCAAGTCTAAATCATGATTTAGCAACTCAAACCCAAATTAGTTCATATTTGTCACTTTCTCTCATTGTTCATGCAGTAGAGAATCCTATTTGTACACTTTGTTTTAGTATATGATAAATAACTAAAATAATTGTTTTAGATCATCTTCTTTCTTGTTGGCAAAACAGAAATTATGAATTATTAGAAGTTTTAGAATTAAAATCAGATTACAATATTTGTTTAGAAAAAAAATCATCTAGCTTCCTACAATAATGCTGTCTTAATATATCTAATACACAACTATAGGAAAAAGATTCTGGAATTTTCTTTAAATGGATGAAGATGAATCCAAACCAAATGAGAGTACACTCATAGTTCAAGAATAATACTCCACCACCTATAATTATGATAGCAACAAATTCTCATAATAATTAGAGCATATTCACAACTACTTGCACACATAATTATGCTGAGTACTTCCTTTTTTTTTTAAAAAAAAGGACAAAGAATAATTGTAAATAAGTTCAAGATTTTGATTTTAGAGGAGATTCCAAGAACTTGGATGGCAGTTGATAAAGTTTATTTATTTATTTTATTTTTGGATTGGGTGGAGAGATGCCATTGTCAACAACGAGAAAAAGACATTCTCCCACTAATAAAGGCCACATACAAATATATATATATATATATATTTAAAGTCATTACAAAGAGCACGGCTTACAATTTTTTTTTTTTTTGCAATATTTCAATTTTTTTTTTATACATTTCATACTCTAAAATTAGTACTAATTCTAATATCGGTAATGAAAAAAATAGTAGTAATAGCTAGTATCTGGAAAAATGATATTAAAAAAAAGAGAGGAAAAGATGGAAATAGTATATATATATATATATATATATATATATATATATATATATATATATATATATATATATATATATATATATATATATATATATGAGAAAAATAGAAATGAGCTGACAGCTTACGCAAGTTAGCTGAGTTGCAGTTCATTTCTACTATCTCCAATAATATTTAAAAAAAAAAATTTGTATTATGATCTCGATCCCCTAGGGTTCACTCTTACCCAATTTCTTGGGTTTTAGTTTTGATTTGGTCCTTCATCAAGTTAACACAAAATTAACGGTTTTCAATTAATACAACATTTTATATGTAGTTGATGAAAGGATAAGTGAACTCCAAAATTTATGAAATTTAATCCGAAAGAAGTTAAGGAGATAAAGATATGAATTGCAAAATTATATTGAAGAAAAATCATAGGATCGTTATAGTTTAGCTGCTAGTTCACGTAACTTTTTCTGAGCTGGCGGCTCACCTACAGTAATCCATATATATATATATATATATATATATATATATATATATATATATATATATATATATATATATATATATATATATATATATATATATGAGAAACGGAAAATTCAAGGGAGTTTCTTTCACTAGCTCTGAGGTGGCCGAGTAAAATAATGATACGTGGTGCCACTCAAGATAGTTATGAGAGAGAAAAAAGATTTAGATTTAGATTTGTTATCTTAAGTTGCTTCATATATTATTATTTTATTGGATCATCTCAGCGCTAGTGAATGAACTCATTTCACCATCAAGTGAATTTTCCGTTCTCTCTCTCTCTCTCTCTCTATATATATATATATATATATATATATATATATATATATATATATATATATATATATATATATATATAAAACGGAAAATTCACCGACAATAAAGGGAGTTACTTCACCATTGTTTAGATGGTCCAATAAAATTATTACACATGACGCCACTCAATAAAAAATAAAAAACCTCACTTAACTATTCTTTTAGTAACGCTACGTGTAATAATTTTATTGGGCCACCTAAATGGCGGTGAAGGAACTCTCTTCACTGTCAGTGAATTTTCCGTTTGCTCATATATATATATATATATATATATATATATATATATATATATATATATATATATATATATATAATTACTATAGGTGAGCCGCCGGTTCAGGAAAAATTACGTGAAATAGCGGCAAAATTATAATGATCAATGATTTTTCTTTATTTTTTTAAGCAATTACTATATCTACTTCCTTAACTTCTTTCAAATTAAATTTCATAAATTATAGAGTTCATTTATCTTTTCATTAAGTGTATACAAAATATTTTATTTATTAAAAACCGTTATTTTTGTGTTAACTTGATGAAGGACCAAATCAAAACTAAAACATAAGAAATTGGGTATGAGTGAACCCTATGAAGTCGAGATCATAATCCAAAAGAATTTTTTTAAAAAAAATATTGAAGATAGTGGAAATGACCTGCAACTCAGATAACTTGCGTGAGCTGAGTGAAATGCAACTTAGATAACTTATGTGAGCTGTCAACTCATTTCTATTTTTCTATATATATATATATATATATATATATATATATATATATATATATATATATATATATATATATATATATCCATCTTCATTTTTCTTCAAATTAATTTCTTTTTTTTCTTTTTTTTAATTTGATCCTATGTTGAATTAGCAATTGCAAAGAAGCAAGTGTATCTCATCACAAGAGCGAGATTATGAGAATCGACCAAAGCCCACCTCAATCATTCGTTAATTGAATCTTACTACAAGTGTGAGACAGATCGTTCGTACATCTCAAATATTCATTATTAGAGGTGTATATTTGCTTGTAACTAGAAATGAAGAGGCCAATCTTCTAATTTATGCATTTGTTTGGCTAATAACTTAAGGTGTATCCTATACGCACTTTAACTTTTCACATTTACGTGGATTTTGGATAAAAAAATTAAAAGTAGAAAATATTAGTATTTTTATTATATTGTGCTTTATTTTTTTCTTTCAAAAAATAAATATTTTATTTTATTTTATCACTTTCTTATTTCAAAATGTAAGAAGTAAACACTAAAGGTATTAGAAACGTGATAATTTTAATTTTTCATTTTTAAAAGTAACTTCTTATTTTCTCTCTTACTTTCACTACTTCCAAATATCCAAATACACCTAAATTGGTTAATGAAGTTTTTTTTTTTTTTTTTTTTTATAAATTAATGCACATCATACTCTATAAATTGCAGTAACATCTACTTTATGCTCAGGGAAATCTTACATATCCACCAATTTAATGGACGATCAGAAACAAATCTTTTTTGGAAAATCTGGATCTGTAATTAAGTGGGGTTTGCAAGGGAGTTACAGCCTTACAGTTGAGAACCCCCTCCCCCCGCGGGAAATTCTAAATGCGCACCGAATTTCTCCCAGTGAGCACCACATCCTAAAGTAAAGTTATTTACAACATTGGGGAAAATGGAGCTCACTAAGTAGAGTGTGGTGTGCATTTAGAATTTTCCCTCCCTCCCCCACTCCAGTCTTCCACCTCTCAAACATATACAAGAAACTCTTTTCGGTGCCGGCTGCTCTGCTCCTGCCCTTTCCTTTCCTTATTAAACTTAAAAAAAAAGAAATTAACCAATAACAAAAAGTAATTTTACCTTTTTCCTTTGTTTTTTACTACTACAAACCTTCAACCTTTTTTACTAATTAACTACTTCATCATTTGCTCTGCAGCAACTGCATCGTAGCGTGAAACCCACTGCAGCATTCTGTCTGCTCAAAGTTGAAGGCGAAGAAGAAAAGGGGTAATTATTACTGCCTCCTCCTATTATTATTATTATTATTATTTCACAAAATTACTGTTCATTTTATTTATTTAATTTTTTGTTTTTTATTTTTATAGGCTTCTCTTTCCCTTTCCTTGGGGCTGAAGCCAGCCAGCTGAGAAAGAGATAAAGAGGGTGAGAGAAGGTAAAAAGAGTGCTCGTGCTCGAGATTCCCTCTCGAGTCTCGTCTCAGAGGTTAGAGAGAGAGAGAGTGAGAGCTTTATTTTTTTAAATTTTATTTTTGTTTTTATTATTTCAGTACTTTTGTTCTTCTCTACCTTTTTTAGTCAATTTGGTGAGCTTGCCTCCTCCTCTCTTCTTCTCTGATCTCTTACATTCTTCAGGTCACCTTCTCATATTTCTTCTTCTTCCATCGGATCTTTGGATTTTAGGGGTTTTATTTTCACCATTCAAGGATCGTAAAATATTTTTTTTTTAAAATTTTTCTACTTCTTTATAGGACTTTTCTAGGTGGGTTTTTTTCGTGTTTTTTGTCTTGCTGTCAGTTTCAAGGGTTTTGATTGTGATTTTGGGAGAGTGAGACTCTTTTTTGTTTGTTTTAAGTTGTTTTGAATTCTATTTTCGGTAATTTTTGTAGAGAGAGATGGCTGGAGGAGGAGGAGCAGCCCCACCGCCGAAGCAAGATGAGTTGCAGCCGCACCCAGTGAAGGATCAGCTCCCCAATGTCTCCTACTGCATCACCAGCCCCCCGCCATGGCGTAAGCATTTCTCTCTCTCCATCTATTTTTCCTTCTTCCTTTGTGTGGGACTGTTTATTATTTTTCATTTAGATGCACCTATTTCTACTCTCTTTTTATTTATGTATATTTTTTTTGCGTTCATTTTTTTCATCAGTTTAAAATGTGGCCCTGCTGTTGGAATTGTATCAAAATCGAGATCCAACCAATGCATCGTTTTTTATATACTTTTGTTCCTGTATATTTTGTTTTTATTTTATTTATTTTTTTAAAATTGTAATCTTCTTGTTGATTAGTTACCTCTTTAAATTAATTACACAATGAATAGACTGCAAAGATTTGTGATTAGTGAAAATCTCAATCGCATTGTGTATGAATCAGCAATCCTAAGCTATTTGATGATTATTCTGAACTGCCATATTAACATATTCATGTATGGAATTAAATTAGGAAACCAATTTGTAACGTCGCTTAGTCCTCTCTGTTGGTCTGCGACAATGTTTTTCTTTCTTTTTTCCTCTTTGACAATTGCTTGCCCCTAAATGTTCTTACTTTCAATGTTCCAGTTTATAATATTATAATGCAGTTTTAGTTAATCTGCTAGATTTCCAACGTTAGAATGGTACTGCAATCTCAATGTTTGTACGGAATTTTGTAATGCAGTTGAAGCTGAACTGCCTTAACTTCAGTATTTGCTAGTTTGCAACAAACATTTCTCATAACTTAGGTGGAGATGAACACCTCTCACATATTAATTTAATGATCGACTCTCACCATTTATTTGATTTCTCTATGACCAATCTCGGATATGAGAGGCATGGCACTCTCGAAGGGTCGCTATCCTGATCTATGTGTGGTTCTCTCTTTTCATGTAATTTCGATCTCTAATGCAGCTGAGGCCATTCTCCTGGGATTCCAGCATTACCTGGTTATGCTCGGCACCACAGTTATCATACCCACTGCACTTGTTCCTCAGATGGGTGGAGGCAATGTAAGTGCAAAACCGTTCAACAATTACAAAGATTACTTTTTTATAGGTGTAATGGGTTGCATCTGATATGACCCTCTCGATGGAACAAACATTTCAAATTCTCATAGGATGAGAAAGCAAGGGTAATTCAAACTTTGCTCTTCGTTGCTGGCCTGAACACACTCTTCCAGTCCTTCTTTGGAACTCGCCTGCCAGCTGTGATTGGAGGATCCTACACTTTTGTCGTGCCTACCATCTCGATCATCTTAGCTGGTCGCTACAGTGATATTCCAGACCCTTATGAGGTTGCTAGCAAAGACTGGACATTTAATTGGCATACTTGTAGTTTAAATATTGACTGTTTATATTCACCACCAGAAATTCGAACGCATCATGCGTGGAACCCAAGGTGCTCTAATTGTTGCTTCGACACTTCAAATTATAGTTGGATTCAGTGGGCTTTGGCGCAACGTCACAAGGTCAGCGTGAATCTCCGGCATGTGCTTAGTTTATGCCAATCTACATTTTTCTTCTTATAAAAGTTTTTCATTTTTTGATTGTTTTTGTAATAATCAGATTCCTGAGTCCACTCTCAGCAGTTCCTCTAGTTGCTCTATCTGGGTTTGGTCTCTATGAGTTTGGCTTTCCTGGGGTGAGCATTACACTTTTTCTTACTTATCGTTATTTCTTGGCAGTCTATGGGCTTGTTATTAGCTTATTATTATTATTATCAAATTTATACGGTGGAGCTGCCGAATTTACTTGTATCATATGAAGTGTAGCTTCTAAGCCATATCGATGACATCTGACAATTGGTTGATACAGGTTGCGAAGTGTATTGAGATTGGGCTTCCACAGATAATTTTATTGATAATATTTTCACAGGTATTGGCTTGTTGTAAAATCCATTGAACTAGCTAAACATGGCTACGACATGATTAGTTGACATATTCAACTTTTCCTTTCACAGTACATACCCCATGCAATACACTCGGAGAAACCTGTCTGGGATCGTTTTGCAGTCATATTTTCAGTGGCAATTGTGTGGCTTTATGCATACTTTCTCACAGTTGGTGGGGCATATAAGCATGCAGCGCCAAAAACACAATTGCATTGTAGAACTGATCGTTCTGGACTCATTGGTGCAGCTCCTTGGTTTGTTTTGTTGCTTGCTATGTTAATTAGTTCTGTAAATTAGAATTTAGAATGACAGTTTAATATATAAGGCTAAGTAACGTCTTTGTGATCTATGCTAAGTACAATGTTGTGTTTGTAGGATAAGAGTTCCATATCCTTTTCAATGGGGAGCCCCCACATTTGATGCTGGTGAAGCTTTTGCAATGATGGCTGCTGCCTTTGTTGGCCTTGTAGAGGTTTGGTTATGTTTCATACACCCTTAAGGATTAAAAGCTAAGATAACAGAATTTTTTTTAGGGGGAGCCTTTTGACGTGTCTAGAAGCTTAACTATCTTAACTTGTTTTTTTGGGTTATGTTGCAGTCCACCGGTACTTTCATTGCTGTTGCAAGATATGCAAGTGCCACACCATTGCCTCCATCGATTCTGAGTCGCGGTATTGGGTGGCAGGTACAAAATTTACCTCCATATGGGTTGTTATCTCGCCAGTTTTTCTTGTCCACTCCTTAATTGTTTTGTTTTGTTTAGTTCTTGTTGACCATGCAAGATCTTAATTTCTGTGTTGATTTCAGGGAATTGGTATCTTATTGGATGGGTTGTTTGGAACTGCGAGTGGATCGACAGTGTCTGTGTAAGATTAATATGGAAACTTTATGCAAGATTAATATGGAAACTTTATGCAGAAGATCATGATTATAATAAAAAAAAAGAGTTCTCTTGTAGTCTCAAGTCTTCTCGTTTCGTTTCCCACAGTGAAAATGCCGGTTTGCTAGCACTGACACGTGTTGGAAGCCGAAGAGTCGTGCAAATATCTGCAGGATTTATGATTTTCTTTTCTATCCTGGGTTAGTCCTTAGCAGCTTTCTTGAATATAATCGTTGTTGCAATTAATCTCTTATAGTTAACTAGTTTCTAGAATGATAAATGACTAATATAAATTTCCCTCACCACGCTGGATCTAGTCCACAATGGATATCTAAATGCCAGCTATAACCCGTGGCCGTCAACCTGTGCAACATGGTAATCTGAACTTGGAAAGCAAAGTTCAATAATTGTGAATAATTGTGCATAATGAGAATGGGCAAGTTCGTTGGCCAACTTTTTGTTTGCTCTATTCAAAATTTTGAATTAGAAAAATGAAATTTCATTTTTAATTAAAAATTTTGAATAGGGTGGGCCAAAAAGTGATCACTGTGCATACCTTGAATTACATATATAATACATAACTTATTATGCATTCATTTCCACCCGTGAAATGGTTGCAGCTAGGAATGGTAATGGACGCGTTTACGGATCAAATTTTGGTCCATCTTATATAAAATTTTGAATTAGAAAAATAAAATATTCATTTTTAATTCAAAATTTTGTATAGGGTGGGCTAAAATTTAGCCCGTGAAGGCGTCCATTACCATCCCTAGTTGCGGCATTCTTTTGCCCCTTTCATAAAGAAGTTATCATTAGGAGCATCTATTTGTCGATTTCACATATTTGGAAGTAAATTGCTAATTTAATGAACAGAAGGTTTTCTATAAATGTATCAAGTTTTATGAGTAACACAAAGGTCTTAACTGATGCACATTGTTCTTTATCAAATTGGGATTCAATGGTCAAAGTTTTTTTTTTCTTTTTTAGTTGCAATGACGAGCATTGGAGGATTCTCTCTGTGTTCCATTAATAGTCATAATAGAACTTACTACATATAGAGTAGTTTCAAGTAACCACCAACCATAGAGTCAGGTTATTTATAGGATTAGCATCTGAATCTTGGTTAAGCTATCATTTCTTGTGTTAATTTCAGGTAAATTCGGAGCAGTTTTTGCGTCCATTCCCGCACCGATCGTTGCTGCACTGTACTGTCTTTTCTTTGCATATGTTGGTATGTAGTATTGCTTGAAAAATCTCCTCATTAAGTTGCTTATCTGCTCGAGTTCAATGACATATTTGCTTTACACAGTACTTCTTGCCTTGAAAAATGAACTTCTTGCATGAATAGGTTCTGTGGGTCTCAGTTTCCTGCAATTCTGTAATCTGAATAGCTTCAGAACGAAGTTCATCCTAGGGTTTTCGGTTTTTATGGGTTTGTCAGTTCCCCAATACTTCAACGAGTACACCTCAGTTGCTGGTTATGGTCCGGTTCACACTGGTGCAAGATGGGTACGTCGAACGTCTACAATGATATCTTGAGGCTCATTCTAACCTTGTTATACTCTGTTATTACTGCCAAACTGAGCGTTTTATCTTTTTCTTTCCAGTTCAACGATATTATCAATGTCATATTCTCATCGGAACCATTTGTTGCGGGCTTTGTTGCGTTCTTCCTGGACAACACCCTCCATAGGCGTGACAATGCAACTAGGAAAGACAGAGGTTATCATTGGTGGGACAAATTCCGGTCCTTCAAGACTGACACTAGGAGCGAGGAATTCTACTCCTTGCCCTTCAATCTCAACAAGTTCTTCCCATCAGTCTGAGTGTGCAGATTCAACGACAGTTACTGCTTGCTTGCGCTCCTCAAGACTAATCTCCGACTTCACATCTGCAGTCTAGGAAAAACTTTTATCTTATAAAAGAGTCCGTATGGATCTGTCAGTTTCATTTCTTTTTTTTTTTAAAATCTTTAATCTGTATATTCGATCGCTAATATGGATTAAGGTAGGAAGGCTGTTATCATCCAATGACACATCTAGCTATTGTTCGTCTTTCCTCAAACATTGTAACTTCTCCAGGCTTCCCTTGATTAGTTTTGTTTTGTTCCTTAAGTTGAACTGTAATTCTGCTTCCATCTCCAGTAGCAAGCAAGTCATTCTATATCTAAGATAAACTTTCATTTCCGTATTTTGAAC
The DNA here is from genome assembly GCA_036321105.1 of Dracaena cambodiana. Taxonomy (NCBI): domain Eukaryota; kingdom Viridiplantae; phylum Streptophyta; class Magnoliopsida; order Asparagales; family Asparagaceae; genus Dracaena; species Dracaena cambodiana. The sequence goes on from JAYEPQ010000008.1 coordinate 31,977,403, forward strand.
ATGTTGCATTGTTTTCATCGTTCATACAATATTCTATTTGTTAAGAGGTTTTTTTTTTTTTTTTGTTCAACTTGAATGTCCATTTATGGTTTATACAATCCTGATTGTGGCCTTAGAATTCATTATTTTAGGACGATGGTATTATAACATGTGATGTGCATGCAGGTTTGTTGTAATTCTCAGCCAGTGGTTTATTCAAGTGTATATAATACTCTGGGCATAGTCTGATGCAACGATTGATTTGTAGGATCAAATTATATTTCAGTTTTGGAGCTTTAAATATTTTTTCCTTAAATCTTAAAAAATTAGAATTTAGTTCCTCAAATCTTTATATTTATAATTTATTCCTCCAAATTCTTAAAGTTACTCCCTATTTAGTTCCTCAATTATTTTTTATTTTACCTCAGATATCCCTTCAGTTTTTTAACTTTAGGGTCATTGGGCAGTTTTTGCTTTATTAAAGGCTTGGACATTCTCACAAGCTAACTTTGATGTCAAATGATGTGGACTATAACCTTATTCTGGTCAGGTGTTGATGTTGAAAACGACAAATTGCATATAACCGAATCAAGAATCATGGCAGCAGAAGAGTTCTTTGTAGTAGACTTTCCTAGTTAACCACCACAGCATTCGATAAGAATGGAGGTGGGAAACATACCACTGTCACAAACACAACAATATAAGATCTCAAAGGACTAATGACATAAAGAGATCAATTTGGCGTAGGTATGCCCCAAGCTCACCGGGTCCAACTCCTTGATGCTATATGGAGTCGTCCATCCTCCTGCAGCAAAGGCCGGGCCGGTGTGATGCAAGGAAACGCGCTCAACTTTCTTTAGATAGCAGCAGTCGCTAAACCTGTACAGTAGGAAGCAATAAAGGTTGAATATTAATAACTGCTACCTTGAATTGTTCTAAGCCATCTTTGTAGATGCACACAAGACTTGGGGATGGTATGCCATCTGCTTTGCACGGGACACTAACTGCACTTGGTTATACCTGTTGCTTGTGGTACAATATTGTCAGCTATATACTACGCCAACTCGAGGTTGGGCAAGAAGATGATGAAAGAGAGACAACTTCCAACGGCCAACGCACCGCAAGCTGAACAAAATGGTGCTTTGATGATAGAGGCAGGGGAAGCTAATGTTCCTGTCAAGGATCTGATCGGAAAGTTAAGGGTTAATTTTAGTCCGTTTTATTCAAAAATTAAAATTAAAAATAGTAATTTCATTTTTAAAATTCAAATTTTGAATAAGATGGTTAAGGGTTGGCTCTTGGTTCTGTTCATTCTCATTCCTAATCGAAAAATAAGAAACAATAGCTTCGGACACCAACTTGCTATGCGTGATCGAATTCTTCGATCATGCATATGAATCCGGACGACTTGCCTAGAATACTATCAACATGTGAGGTATCTAGTAGGCAGCTGTATGAAGAGATTAGAATAGATAGTTTCAAGAACTATTTCACACTGTCATTTTCAAAATTTTAAATTAAAAAAAGAATTCTTTCAGTGGTTATAGTTAAAAAAGAAAGGGTTATAGTTGCTTGAGTAACCAGCATCACGACATGTGGCAGTTTGAGCATCGATTCAATCACTAATTCCGCGGAACTTGGTGATCATGTCTTTCTAAATTCCATCTGATCTCAGCATGAATTCTAAATGCTCAAACCGCCGGCATGCAATTTGTTTAAATTTCTACTCTCTCTCTCTCTATATATATATACACACACGAGAGAGAGAGAGAGAGAGAGAGAGAGAGAGGAGCTATTGAATTGAACCAAAATGGGGAATTGCTATGCAGCAGAAGTAGCAAATACGGTTGTGGTTCAGCACTTTGGTGGTAAGATAGAGAGATTGTATTGCCCTACTACTGCTGCAGAGGTCATGAAGGCCAACCCCGGCCACCACGTCGACCTCGTCACCCTCTCTATGGCCGTGCAACTTGAAGAAGACGGTACACGAGTTAAATTCACCCGTGCCAGGCTCCTGCGGCCAGAGGACGTGCTGATGATCGGACGAGTCTATCGACTCGTCACCTCCAAAGGTGATCCCAACTCTTTCCTTCTTTTTTCGTAGAAACCAATTAATATTACTCTTTCTTGTTAGTTAATTAACTCGCACATTACGCATCCTCATTGACGATGGATGCAATCAAGAAAAAAATGATTCATATCTTGGTAAACATAAACATCTACGTGTTTTTAATTAGAAGCGCGAGTTATTTAATGAAGTTGATTAATAGAAATTAATGGTTTACTTTCTTATTTTACTTTGCTAGATGTCTCTTCTTCTTCTCTTGGAAAGTATCATGGAATTATGCTTATAAATCATTTGATATTTTTCAGTGGATGTGCATATACCAATATAATAAGTAGATCTAAAGTTTATTTCGTTGTACAACAGATGTATTTGATATATTTTTTTTTCTCATTCATATATATATATATATATATATATATATATATATATATATATATATATATATATATATATATATATATAATCTCTTTTGAATTATGATGTCGACCCAAAACCTTTAGGGTTCACTCATATCCAATTTTTTGGATTTTAATTTTATTTGCTTTTCTATCAAGTTGATACAAATTTTAACGGTTTTCAATAAATAAACATTTTGCATACACTTGATGAAAGTGTAAATGAACTCAGAAATTCATGATATTTGATCTTATTAAACTTAAGTTAAGGAGGTAAAGGTCCTAATTATAGAAAAAATTTGAAGAAATATCTTTAGATCACTAAATTTTTGTCGCTAACTAACATAATTTTTCCTGAATTGGCGGCTCATCTACAGTAATCCCTAAAATCTTATGGAAAAAGGTAAAGAGGAGAGAGAAAAAGAGTGCGTGCAGATTTCTTTACAGATTTCTTTTGTAAAGGTTGTGGAGAATTGGTTAGAAGAGAGAGAAAATTGTTAGTTAATTTTGAAAACTACAAATTAAAGAATATTTGTCAATTTATTTTCTAATCTTTGAATATAATCTTTCGATCTAACTATATTACTAAGCGAAGAAAAGAGAGAATATATGAATTTAAAATTTTAAGAAAATTATGAAACTGAGAAAAAAAATTGTGTCATCTGAATTTTTCTGAATTTTCAAATAAAAAATAATTTTGTTTCAAGAAAAACGATGAAGACATATTAGTTTAAACTTATTATTATCATCATATACTAAACGGTTAAAAAATCCTAAATTTTAGGGATGACTTTTTAACAACTACCAACTTACCCAATTTAAAATGTGAAAGAGAGAGAAAATCTCCTATTTAAAAGATAAATAATTAAAAAAAAAAGAAGATAAAAATCGGTTTCCTCTTTTTTTTTTTGTTTGAGTTTTAGAATTTTAGAATTTTTTAATTCTATAAATCATTTTAAACTATCAAATTTCCGCCTACAATAATTTCTTGTAAATTATATTTGCATAAGAATATTTTTTGTTGTAGTATGCAGTGAATGAAAAAAACTCTATCTTTTTCAAAATAAATACCTCCAATTATTATTAAGCATTGCATGAATTTCCCACTTGTACGGGTCTAAGGTAACAGAACTTGGATGAAAGCAATTTAAAAAAATTGAATAATTCAATGAAAGAAAATATTAACCGATCCTAAAATATTGAAATAAAAGTTTTATTGTTGTTTAAGTTATATTCAATACAGGAAAATATTAACCGATCCTTTTCCCCCAAGTATTTTAGATTATTCTGGATCGAACACACAAGTCATTTATTATTATTATTATTATTTTCCCTTTTTCTTAATTTAGAGGTGACCAAGGCACTAATGGCGGGGAAAGATGAGAGGGCTGCAATGAACCTAAAGAAGAGGGAAGAAATGGAGAACACCAGTGTTGATCAGGTACATTCACTCTCGACATAAGTAGTTCTTGTTATTCCAGTAAAAATTGAGAGAGAGAGAGAGAGAGAGAGAGAGAATGACATAATTTTCTTAAACAACTCCACTCTAAAGAGTGTAGGTGGGCGCCTCAACATCCACGGCCGACATGGGCGGCCGGTGGCAGCCATCGCTGCGAAGCATTTCACAGTGTGGAACCTGAGTGATGAAGATCAGGTTGCAGTTAGCTAGAGAAGAGAAGCAGAAAGACGTATCCATATATTAATTTTTAGTCTATCATATACAAAATTTTAAATTAAAAATAAAATTTTTATTTTTTTAATTTAAAATTTTGTATAGAGAAGCCAAAAATTAACTCGTGAACGTATCTATTACCATTTTTAGTTATTATATATCTCTTTCAATCCGGATCTCAGAATAATTTACAGGTCAATGCCAATAAAGTGGAGTTTAAGAATAGGAAAAAGAGATCAAATAAAAAATCTAATGGTGCCCAATAGTTATTTAAAAAGCTTAACTTTATTTGAAAAACATAATAAAATATCCAAGTAACAGTTTTATTTATAACAAAACATAATTAAGTATGAACATAAAATGTAAGAAAATCATACTTATCGCATTAAAACAAGAAAAGACTTGTATATGAGAAGGTGACGAATTTGTCAAGCTCCTTTATATTCATAAACTACCTGAATAGAAATTTTGCTTTTACTTAGAACTTGAGTATAATTGGACGATAATTTGAGGTGTAAAATAATTGCTGGTGGCATTAATATTTTATTCAGATGATGACAAGTAGTTATACTTCACTTTAGCAAATTACCTTATTATTTTTTTTTTCCAACCTGAATGGTTCTTACATTAATCAATGATTAATAAACAATAGAGTTAGTATAGGGCCACTTAGGGCCAAAATATGGAAAAAAAAAAAAAAACGAAAAGATAGGTGCCAAAGGCTATAACAAATATCACTTATCAAAGGTGTGTGCTATGCTCTAAATATTATGTTATTTCTCTCTCTAGGACTTGTTAGGTTTGAGAGAAAATAAAGGAAAAGAAAAAAAAAAAATTTTACTGCTTGGTTTGTGAGAAAATTTAAAAGAAAAGAAGGTATTTTCTTACTAATCAAGCATCGAAGAAAAACCAATTTCCATCTCCTTTTTTTTTCATTTCTCATTTCTTTTTTTTTTCTTTCTTTCATTTTCTTTCAAACCAAACACAGCCTAAATGTTACAGTATAGAGAAGCAACCATGAACAAGATGATAGAGAGTGTATGCTCTGTTGCTCCCATTCTAAGCCATAGATTATCCCCTGCCATCATATCTATTAGGAAATTGAATAAACTACCACACGACAACCACGCTTTCTGTACAAAACAACCAAGGCAAAGCAATTCTTGCAGAGGACACATAAATTAGGGCCCGACCATTCTCCCTCCTCTAAAAGTTCAGCCAAGTTAAAATAATAACTTCAACAAATAGCCATAGAAACACCCTAACCTTCAGCAGACATTTAATACTCCATGTGATGTTGGCACAAGCCAATCTAAGCCCCCTTTTATAAAAGGATAATAGTGGAAACGAACTGAGAAGATACCATATTTGTCCCATCTCCAAGCAGATAAACCTTCTTTCTGTTGGTTGCGGTTCCTAAAATACGGAAGATTGAGATGTAACCATGTATAGGCGGCTCAAATAGAAAGAGAGACTCGCGTTGCATTTGGAACGATATATGAAACAAAAATATCCTCACCTAATTCGAAGGGAAATTCTAAAGTGAGCACCAATGTTTAAAATATAGATAACGTTAACGCTTTGTCTTTGTTAAATTATATCGCATATAGCGTAACGCATAACATAAATTATACAATTTCCTATTTATTTAATTAAATATTAACATAAAACTGTGTAAAATATTTTTTATAAATTGAAAAATAAATTTAAAATATCTAAAAAAGAATATAAAATTATTTTGTAATAAACAATCTATTCTAATTTTATATTAAGTTTCACAATAATTTTCACATTTATCTTCATAAATTATATTAAGTCTGAACCCATAATTTCAATCATCATTTAAATAAGAAAATAAGATTCTAATTTTTTATTTTAATTCCAGTTATTATTATTGTTGTAATTTATATTTTGTAATATTCAATCTATCTTATTTGTAATTGTTGATTTCAGTTCAGTTAAAAATTCAATAGAATCAATAAGTAAGATATTTTAACAACCAGAGAGGAATTATAACAAGCGATAAGGAAATAATCGCAAAGTAACAAGTTAGCAATTTCACAAAGCAATCAAACAAGTCAACAATTAATCAAGTTAGAAAATTACATCAATTCACTAATAATCAAAATAATAATTAACAACAATATAGAAATTAGTAAAAGAAATAATTGTAAATAACGTAATTTAACTTAACGTTACGTAATATAACGTAAAATAATATAAAAATGTACTGTTATGGTGCACTGAGTTATTTCCAGTTGTTACGTAGCGTTGGAGTTCCGTTAGATTACGTAACGCAATATAACGGGTTTCATAACGCGTTATTTTCAATATTGGTGAGCATCATTTGCTTAGTGAGCATCACCTCTTTTTTAAAAAGAGTGGATTTTTCTTAATGAGCACCTCTTTTTTCCAATTTTAACCCTCTTTCAATCGAAGTTCCCCATCTTCCCTCACCCTAATACTTCAAATCACTACCAGACACTACTTCAACTAGAAAGTGAGCAAGTTTTAGTAGAATAGAGCATGAAATTTAGAGTTTAGAAGTATAAAAATTTGTTTATTTATTTATTTATTTATTTTGGTTTGGGCATGCTGAAGGAGATATGCTTTTTGATAGGATGAAAAAGAAGAAAGGAGGGTGAAGAGTAACTTTGTCAAGAAAATAATAAACTTGTAATTATTTATAAGTTATGATATTTATAAGTTAGGATATGATGTTAAGTCAAAATTATGTGCTCATTTAGAATTTCCGGAATTCGAATGCTCTCTGCGCCTAGAGGTCAGGCTCTTTAAGTTCTTCCCTTCTCCAAGTCACATGACCCGGATTGTTGGAGGGCCCACGAGCTAGGCTTTCAACATGGGCCCAAGTGCGGATGAAGGCCCGGCCTACAAAAAAAGTTTTTATTCATGATCCAAAACTTTCTTGGTCTTGAGCCTCGTGCGGCATGAGTAATTTTATCCTCTATATATGCATAGTGGCCCGAAGATAATAACAGTATGGAGCCCATTAGACCTGATTATAGTTTCATGAAAACTAACCTACAACATATAAAAACCTTTCATATAAGGACTACAAATAATTCATATGCGATCTATATTAATAAGAGAGTGACTTTAAGGATTGGAACATCCGGAAAGAAAGGAACAATAGAATTTTCAGGAACACATCACGCTTTATGCATATGTGCGATGAAGGGTCAACAACTTCAGATTTTTAACAGGTCTTCAATACAGAAGGCCATAAGAAAATCTGAGGATGATAGCAACCGTGGCGGTCGCATGGGTGGAGGACAACAGCGGAGCCGGTAGGGAGTGACAATATATATAACACGATCGAACCAATTGAACGGTCAGGATGGATTAGTTGTATCATCCTTTTTGTATTTTTCCAGTTGTACTTTTTTACATATTTTTAAAACTAAGGGCTTAGTGGTTCCTCCTGAAACTTCTACTTGCAATGTAACTACATAAGCAACAATGTCTATTCACACTTTAATATTAGAAAATTAACTTAAACAAAATAAAAGCGATACTTAGTCTTAAAACAGACAAAGCCAATACATAAATATTTGAAGCAATATCTAATTATTTACTCCATTGCCATGTCCAAATGTCTACAACGGCCATGTCTCCATCCAAAGTCTTCTTATTTTTTTAAGATAGAACGGTGGATATAGTCCTTGTGATTCCATCCAAAATTCTTTTGTTTCGGAATGCGAAACCAACAAAATTTCTACCAAAAAAAGTTTACGTCTTCGGTTTTATATTTAGATCTCTAACTCGTCAGCTTAATTATAATAGGCTTTGATTAATCTAATGGGCATTGGAAGAATGAGCTTGTGAGCTTAAACTTAGTAGGTGCCTGTATGAATGCACAGCTCATTATCATAGAGTTAATCAATCACTATTCAATATGCTAGAGGAGGTTAGATTGGGTGAGTTTTGAAATTGTGAATAGCCTCTAATCTTAAACGAAGGTTATTAGTTGAGTAATTGCATAACGGACAAGAATGTGCAAGTTCAAAGGTCAATTTTAGATCCGTTTTATTCAAAATTTTGAATTAAAATATTAATTTTATTTTTCTAATTAAAAAATCTCAATAATATGGGTTAAGAATTGGCTCCAGAAACGGCCTATTTTCCTCCCCTGGAGCAATAATCATTAATTTAGTTGATAGGCAATAATTCAAGCTTGTCTAGTAAGTGAAAATAATAGAATTTTTCTTTTAATTTAACTCCTGCTAAACACATAAAAAACAACACGAGTCATCTGGATGGAACTAGAAATTAAGCAAGACTAGCGAAACAACAATCGTTCTTAACTTGTCCTTCCTGTTGCTCTCTTTCCAGTAACTCCTTTTATATATATATATATATATATATATATATATATATATATATATATATATATATATATATATATATATATATATATATATATGGGATTACTGTAGGTAGGAAAAGTTACGTGAATTAACGGCAAAATTATAATGATCTAATGATTTTTTTTTTCAATCTTCTTTTAACAATTACTATATCTACCTCCTTAACTTCTTTCAGATTAAATTTTATAAATTTTGGAGTTTATTTACCTTTTCATCAAGTGCATACAAAATATTTTATTGATTGAAAACCATTAATTTTACGTTAACTTAATGGAGGACCAAATCAAAACTAAAACCCAAGAAATTAGCTATGAGTGAACTCTACAGGGTCGAGATCATAATCCAAGAGATTTTTTTTAAAAAAAATTTATTAGAGATAGTAAAAATGAACTACAGTTTATGTAACTATCAGCTCATTTCCATTTTTTTTCTCTCTATATATAGAAATATGAGTGACCCTATTATATCATTATTCCTCGGCTAATGAGATATTTTTCACAAATTATTTATGTGCATTACATGTAAATTGCAACTCTATTAACAATCCCAAAATTAGAATATATAATTAAATGCTTAGCCGTGGAGTTTCTACTCCATATCCAATACAAAAATGGATTTGGTCAGACAAGGGGGAATTTCTAAAGGAGCACACTATTTTTCCTAGTGAACCTGACTATCAATGTATTTTTAATACGGGCTTTCTGTTGTTAAGTGGGCTTATTAGGAAAAATGGTGTGCTCCTTTGGAAACTTCCGACAATGAAGGATCCGACCGGTACTTAACAAGGGCATGGTAACTTCCAACAATGGAGGATCTGACCGGTACTTAACAAGGGCATGGTTGTGTGTTCTTAAAGCAACACCACTATAAAATACACATAATTTATCATAATTAATTCTTAACATACCAAATAAATGTTATATACATTAGGGTACTGTGATAGTAGGCTGGTTTACTACGGAGGGGAAAAAAAAAATATTGTGACCGGGGAGAAAAAAATAATAAGTTTTGAAGATGAAAAACAAAAGCGTTAGTTGGTTTTGTTTTGTTTTGTTTTTTTTTTTTTTTTTCCAGTTTATATGATTCTTTAGGTTCTATATATTCCCATGGATTGATTACTACATTTTAACTGTCATCGGCCAATAAAATTTAAAATTTTAATAGCGCCCGCGATGTTTTCCTAGTTCAAATATTGAGTGGTTAATTTGTCCCAATTCTAACTAACATGAAATTGAATATATTTTTGGAAAATAAAAATAAAAGTACTGCTTACACATGAAAACAATTTATATAATTTGCACATTAGTAGGCTTCGTATATGGAAGCTCAATCTATATCAAGTGCACGACAGAAGACTGATAGAATTTATAATATTAACTTTGTTTTTCAGTTGAGAGGTACCTCTCTTCTCTTTTATAATTAATTTTTTTTTTCTCGAGAGTATAACAAAATAGATAGAAAAAAATATCTAAAAAATTTAAATCTTAGTCAAAAGATAAACTTTAAATAATAATAAAATAATTTATTAAATTTTTTGCATATCTCAATATTTTTATTTTTTCTATATTTAAAAGTAAATTAATATTTTTATGGTGTTTAATATATTAGAATTTTTTTTAGAAAATGGAGATGTTGGGCAAGAAGGAGCGTGGAGCGGTTCATCATATAATTGTGGTTACATAGATATTTTTTATATTAAGATTTTTACTGTAGGTATAAGAGGATTAGCTGAACGAATTCAATTTTTTTTTATAGATATATAATTGATGGAATTACAAATAAGGTTGGCATTACAAGTTTCTTTATAGGAGAAGTGGTTAAATATATGGCAGCCGGACGAGTCTCTTCTTATTTATGCTTGTACTGATCTTATGTATCAATCTTCTTCTTTTCTTTTTTTTTTTTCATTTTTCTCTTTTTTTTTTAAAGTTAAGTTTTACTAATTTCCAATTATCTTGATGAGTATCAAGATAAAATAAGGCGCTAATGGCACGGATCACTGGAGAGTTTAAGGGAAAAAGGAGAAGGATGATATATGAAATATAAGGAGATGTATTTAGGAAAAGAAAGTCTAAAATTTTTTAATTTCATAGGAATGTATTTAGTAGAGAGTATTTAGAAATTTCTTGGTTGTATTTAGAAGTTTGCTTATAATAAAACTAACTAACAAGAAAGGTTAAGTCAATACATTGATTAATTACTAATTTTAGAATTTATTTTCTTTCTTTAGGAGAAAGAGAAATTGCACATGAATTGTACATTTGATATTAAAATATAATAAATATGACTTCTTCTTTTTTTATGTCTCTAACTAGTCAAATATCTAAATGCCACAGAAATTTAAATTTTAAACATGAGACTTTTTCCAGTATATTACATATAAAACATAAAACCTACCTGATGGTGACATTTGGATTGCTCCAGAAAGACATTTGTCCAATTTTTATTTCCCTTCAATTCAAAATTTAAGAACTCTTTTAGTTTTTACATTCAAATGTAATCATGAAGAATCTTTTGGTTATTGGCAAGTGATGTTGCAAATTATAACTTATATTATTGTAATTGAAATTACAGTAATAGAAGTTGATACAATTTATTTTACTGTGTTTAGCTTACAAGTTGCAAGTAATAATTAGAGTTGCAAAAAATTTCTAATATTAATTTTTATTTTCAAGAGGTCTGAGAAATAATCCATTTATAAATAATACAATCTTTTTGCAATAGTGAAAGAAAAAGCATTTTTTTTTTTGCAACTACAATTACTACAAGTGCATAAGTAGTTATAATTATAGTTACAAAATTTTGCAACTTCTACCGCAACCCAATAACAAAAAGCGCCGCTTGTAGCAAAAGTTGTTACAATCACAACCACTTTACACACCTAAGTAAGCAATCAAACACGCCCAAAGTGTGAACTGATAGTCAACAGGTTGTAGCCTCGCCTAAGGGTGTGTTTGGGTCATGCAAGTATAAGAAGTGAATGAAGTATAAGGGTGTGTTTGAGTGTGTTGCAGGTTATCTGCTCACGCGGAGATAATCTTATCAAAACGCGGAGCTAAAGAACCAGAACGCGGAACTAACGCGGAGCTATTGAATAGCTCCGCGTTTCGTTCAAACGTGAGGCTAATATAGCCAAAACGCGGAACTACAGAGTTGCTCCGTGTTCTATTGTGGAAAACTCTATTTACTTAGAAATTTTCACTGCCAACAGAACCCCCTCCAAAGTTTTCAAAATGGCTTAAAACTTAGCAAATTTTGAAATACTTTGGATCTTTAAACGCAGAGTTAAAATACCAAGTTTATCTCGCGTTTCGTTCACTAGCGCGGAGCAAATAGCTTCGCTTTTCAGTGAGTAATTGCTCATTAATTGCTCAGTAATTACTCAGTTAATAGCTCAGTAATTACTTCTGCTTTGTCTTTCGCGCCGAATACCAAGAGGCGGATCATTTAAATAGAGCCTCTAGCTCTTCTTCTTCTTCATTTCATCCGAAAAACCCAAGAGTCTGGAGCTCCGGCGACTCAGGCGACTCATGAGAACGATCAGTTATTTGATCAGACTTCGTTCGATTTTCCATAGATTTTCATCATTAGGATGTTATCTAAGAAGAGTACGGTGTTGCGCGCCTCCTCACCATCGGCGGCCGGCGTTAGCAGCGGCGGCAGGGGCCGAGGCAGTGGTCACAATGGTGAGCCAATCCATGCTGCACCATTGGAGGTAGAAATTCCCAACTTTTAGACTCCTTAGATCAATTTTGGAGTGTTTTGGCTCGGTTTTAATCGGCCAATCATTTCTTTTACCGGCGAGATCGCCGTTCTCCGACCATAAGGCTTGGGAAGAAAGGAGAAGACGGAGGAAAACTCTGGTCTTTTTCTACGCGAAGTTATCGCGTCATCCTCGCGTTTGAAACACGGGGCTATTTTAACTAGCCGTCGCGTTTCAACGCGAGGCTATTTTGACTAGCAGTCGCGTTTCAACGCTAGGCTATTTTGACTAGCAGTCGCGCTTCAATCGCAAGGCTATTTTGACTAGCAGTCGCGCTTCAACGCGAGGCTATTTTGACTAGCAGTCGGGCTTCAATCGATAGGCTATTTCCTCATCTGCGCGCGAAGTTATTTTTTAACTCCGCGTTTTTTATACTTAGAAGATTTTTCGAGTTTTCTCTAACTCTTGATTCTTCTTTTGCAGTGGGGTATTCGGACCAGATCATTTTTTGAAGAGGAGTGTGATGTGTTATATTCACTGCAAGCGCACAGTGTCGTTGTAGCGCTGTACAGGTCGTCTCACAGGGATCTAAGGTGTTTATGCGTTCTTACTTTCTCTATAGTTCACCGGACTAACCAAAGGTCCTAGGTTGATATCGAATTTATCTAAGTAGCCTAAGATTTAGAATCCACTAATTTCCTACCATGTTCTTACTTCTAATATTTTCTTCTATCATAAAAATTCGATCTTTTTAGTTTAATTTTTACTTAAAGTGCCCTAAGCATGAGCTATCAAGTGTTGTGCAAGTATAGCTCATCAAAGGATGCTACTTCTTATAAAAATAAACTAAATATTGTAGATAATTCAAATAAAATAGTAAAACCAGCAACCCCAATCCCTAACTAAGCATAGATTATCAAGAATCCTAATTCAAGTATAACCTATCAAAGTTCTAAACTTCGGGTCCTCGTATTTTAATGTTTCATTTGAAAAATCATGGCTTTTATTAATTTTATTTAAGAAGAAAAATATTAGAAAATAATTACATGGTGGATCTTAGTTTCATCTACATCCTAGGGCTGATCTAATTAGCTACTCATGATTTTTGCGAAGAAAGATCAAATTTTAATTCATACAATGATAAACCCTAATCTAGAAAGCAGTAAACCCTAATCTAGAAAGCAGTAAAATTTATGCAGAACGAAAATAAGAATATCCAGAGCAATGGGTTACCTCTGATCACGGTGTTGTGCCGTCAACCTTCAGTAAAAATCCCAAATTTATTGAACAGAAAAATCGCGTACAAAAATAATTCCAGCGTTCAGAATCTCGTCAAAATACAAGGGTTAGCCCCTAAATAGGCATCCGAAATCAAACCCTATTCCTAGCAGAATCTAAAAACTATAAAATTACAAATAAGCCCACGTAAAAAATATTCGTTTAAACAGAGACTGTATAGCCGCTAATTGGCGGCTTAAACCGCTATTTAGCGGCTCAAGTTTGGAGTTTGGCTCTGTAATTTCTTCCAAGTGAGTCTCTTGTCCTGTAGACTTGATTTAATGGACTGTATTTTAATATTACTTCCTGAAATACTTTGATATTGTAGTCTCGCCCGCTTTAGAAACTTTTCGGCGTTTGATTTCCTAGTCCAACTCTGGTTTCATGCCTTTTCCTTGTATAATTTGGATTACCTGCAAAAGACACTAAAAATACCCAAGTAGCATTTATTTATATACAAAAACAGATAAAGTATGAGAGGAAAAATGCAATATATGATATTCATCACACCCCCACACCTATCTTTTGCTAGTCCTCGAGCAAAACCTAAACCTAAAAAGAAAAACAAAAATCCTAACTCACTTTCGCAGGAATCGCGATTACACTTAGCACGTGCAACAAGTCTTTAAACCCCTAGGTTACCCTAGTGGACGAGTGTTGTCTCGTGAGGGTTTGCAGTGAATATACCCACAAAATTCAAGAAGAAAATAGATTAAGGAATAAAGAAAAGAAAAATAAGGATAACCGAAAATTAAGAAAAATAAAAATTTTATACAAAAGAAAGAAAAAATCTTTTTTTTTTATATTTTCGTCAATTGGTCTCACTAATATACAAACTTAAGAACGCATTTAGATTATCAATTTTTAAATCGAGCATCATATCAGATACACTTATCATTTTAATCAAAAATTTAAATCTTATCTTTCAATACCTACTAACAGATAATTTATTGGCTCCTATATATCTACGTGCATGTGTGATAGTCTACTTTGGTTTTTGGACTCCAACTCTAACTCATGATTCGTCTCCTCTCTCATAATTTTTTTTTATTAAGAATATTTCACCTTTCATGCGAGTATTCACGCTTGCTTAGGCGCAAAATACCCGATTACTTAGTTCATACTCTTTTTTTTTTCTTTTTTTTTTCTTTTTTTTTTTTTAAGAATATTTCACCTTTCATGCGAATATTCAAGCTTGCTTAGGCGCAAAATACCCGATTACTTAGATCATACTCTTTTTTTCACTCTTGAGGCTATTGCCTTAATACCAGGCGCACCCCATTATTTTATCACTCTCGAGGCTATTGCCTTAAGCTCACCCCATTAATTTATTCTCACTTTTTTTAGAGAGAGAAGACTTACTCATTCGTTATTATCTTTATCCTTAACCTAATAAACTATTGTGAAGTGAAGAATAGATGTATAATTGCCTCAAAACTACTATTAGCGATATTTATTTTTCGGATTTTAATCTTTTTTTTTTCATAAAATTCAAAGTGTATCGTCCAATCTACTCTCATATCCAATTTCAAATCTAAATTTTGTTCCTTTATCTGTAATTAGTTTGATCTATTGATGAAAAAAAAAAAAAAATTTTTTTTAATCTTTTTTAATCTTTTTGTTGGTCACCCTAAAAACTACCCAAAGTGTAAAATAAAGAAACCCAAAAACCTAAAAAAAAATAAAATGAAATAAAAATAAAATCCTAAAAATCCTAAAAAAATAAAATAGAATAAAAATAAAATAAAATAAAATAAACATCTCCTAATACACTCCCCCACACCTAAACTTGTGTATGCCCTCATACACAAATCATTGGTGTCGTCCTCTTTGCCTTCTACTAGATTCACCATGTGCAGGACGTGCTCGTGCTGTAGAAGACTCACCCCTATCAATCTGTTTCAACCGGTGCCAAATTTTTCCAAGACCTTGCCAGACGATGTTGATTTGCTCAGTGGGATCAGCTGGCAAGTCTTGGTCAAAGAAGGCATCATCCTCCTCCTCTTGTGTCAAGTCAGTGGCATATATATTCTCGTTATCAACATGTCTGTTCCAATCTTCTAGAACAGCAGCATGATATGTCACTGAAATATGTTCGGTAGTGATCAACACGCGTGAGGGTGCGTATGCGTCAAATTCGGCACTAGATATAAACTTGCGACACAACTATGTAATTAAACACGGCAGAGGCAAACTAGTCCTCGACCGCATCTTAGCATCAATAATAGTGTCGAGTAGTTGTGTGCACATACAGAAGTGAGTATCTTGACGCATAATACAATCAACAACATAAAATGTGGGCGTATAAAAAGATGACATATGTGTAATGCCCATAGCATTAGTGTTGACCCAGCGGCAAGTTGCGTGAATATTTCGGTAGAGTGTCTTGCTGCTGATCCCTTTATCACGTGTTATTTTGCAGTTTGGGCCCATCTGTGGAAGATAGTCCTCAATCCTACCAGGCGTGTGATTCCCGGTATGAAGGAGGATACCCGTGGAAGTTGAGATGGCCTCTGCGTGCATTTCATATAATTGGCCGCGCCAATGGAGGTTTATGGTTTTGCGATCGTCCGAAATGTCGGATTTCGCAAAACTCGCATAAAATTCCTCCACCAACTCTGGAATGTAGAATGCATTAGATGAATAAATGAGGTAATTCCAACCCAGAGTTTCGATTGCAGCGGCAAAATAAACACTAAATGCCGCAAAAATTTCTCCAAAAAACTTCTCACAAACAAATCTACCCATGATATCGTACTGTAATTATCAATTTGTAATCTGATCAACACAGTAAATATAAAAGAGAGAACTCGTACCTCCCCTGAAGTTTCAGGGGGAAAATCCACAGTTTAGCCTCTGAATAGCGGTATATACCGCGATTTGGCGGCTTGGAATTCACGGATGGCCGAGAGCTTCGGAGTAGTTGTCTATGCCGGTGATATGGACCTTTGAAGCATCTCTGGTAGAAGAAACGTTGAAGATCCTACACTATCCTGCAAAGAGAGAAACAAAAACCAAAAGGAGGAAGTGGGGAAGGAAGGGGGCAGCTAGGGTTTTGGATGAAATGATTTGGGGGAAAATGAGGGCTGCTTGGGTGTATATAGGAATGGAAAATTACCGTTAGCTCCCCATCTTTCCCTAATTTTGCTTTAAAACCCTGCATCACGTTAGTAACATAATATACATGCTATTATACACATGACTACATGCCTTTATGCATAGATTGGATCGTGAAGTGTCACGACCTCTACGTTATCGCTCACTCGAGGTTCTAAAAATGGTTTTAGTCTGTGACCATTTACTTTGAATAAATTACCATTTTTAGGATCCTCGAGATCAACTGCACCGTGATGGTGCACTGTCCGTACTATGTACGGTCCACTCCATCTTGATCTCAATTTTCCTGGAAATAAATGTAGCCTCGAATTATATAAGAGAACTTTTTGTTCAGGTGCAAATGACTTGCGAATGATTGCTTTGTCATGAAACACTTTTGTTTTCTCTTTATAAATCTTGGCACTCTCATATGCGTCCCGTCTTATCTCATCAAGCTCATTAATTTGTAATTTCCGCTGCTCGCCAGCTTTTTCGAGCTCAAAATTTAGAAATTTAATTGCCCATAAAGCTTTATGCTCAAGCTCCACCGGTAAATGACACGCTTTTCCAAATATCAAACGATATGGAGACATGCCTAGATTAGTCTTGTAAGCAGTACGGTAAGCCCATAATGCATCAGCTAGCTTACAAGACCAATCTTTTCTATTATGATTTACAGTTTTCTCCAAAATCAGTTTGATTTGGCGATTGGAAACTTCCACTTGCCCACTAGTTTGTGGATGATATGGTGTGGCTAACTTGTGGGTAATGGAATATTTCCGCATAAGCGCCTCAAATGACCGGTTGGTGAAATGGGTACCATTATCGCTAATAATAGCTCGAGGAATGCCAAATCGAGAAAATATATTCTCTTTCAAAAACTTGATAACTACTTTGTTGTCATTCGATTTTGTGGCTATTGCCTCTACCCATTTAGAAACATAATCAACAGCAACTAATATGTATTGATTTCCAAATGAGTTGGGTAACGGTCCCATAAAATCTATACCCCATACATCAAAGATTTCGACCTCAAGGATGGGTTGCAGAGGCATCATATTGAAATTTTGCCGACGAATTGGCATCGTGTGCATGCTTTGCAATATTCCACGGCGTCTTTGAAAATAGTTGGCCAATAGAAACCACTCTGCAATACCTTTTCGGCCGTTTTCCTGGGACCAAAGTGTCCTCCACAAGCTAGATCATGACAAAAAGAAAGAACACTTTGTATCTCATCGTTAGGTATGCATCGACGTATGATTTGGTCTGGACAACATTTGAACAGATATGGTTCATCCCAGTAAAAGAATTTTACTTGGGATAAGAATCTATATCGATCCTGCTTGGACCAATGGGACGGAATCTCCTTAGTCACAAGATAGTTCACAGTGTCAGCAAACCATGGTTCGTGCATCAATGCAAACAGTTGCTCATCAGGAAATGATTCGTTTATGGGGCACAAATTAGTTGGAACGTTGGGCAGACGAGACAAGTGATCAGCTACTGAATTATCCACACCTTTCTTGTCTAATATCTCAAGATCAAACTCTTGTAGCAAGAGGATCCATCGAATAAGCCTTGCTTTTGCATCTTTCTTGGTTAACAAGTATTTCAAAGCAGCGTGATCAGTGTATACTGTAATTCGTGATCCAATCAAGTAGGAACGAAACTTCTCAAGTGCAAAGACGACTGCCAGAAGCTCTTTCTCTGTGGTAGAGTAGTTCAACTGGGCGTCATTAAGTGTCCTACTTGCATAATAAATCACATGTGGCTGCTTATTAATACGTTGACCAAGGACGGCACCAAGAGCGTAATCAGATGCATCACACATGAGCTCGAAGGGTAAGCTCCAGTCTGGCGCATGAATAATAGGAGTGGTAGTCAGCGCCTTCCTGAGCTGCTCAAATGCTCTTAGACAATCAGGCGTGAAATTGAATGGCCTGGTAAATGTGTCAAAGGCCTAGCAATTGTGCTAAAGTCTTTGATAAATCTTCTATAAAAACCAGCATGACCAAGGAAGGATCGTATATCTTTCACTGATCGCGGAGGTGGCAGATTATTGATGAGGTCTACCTTGGCTTTGTCAACCTCGATACCTTTCTTCGAGATGACATGCCCTAGCACTATGCCATTTTTGACCATAAAATGACATTTTTCCCAATTGAGTGTCAAATGCTTCTCATTACAACGCGTGAGAACTAACTCTAGATGATGCAGACACTCTTGGAATGAATCTCCGAAGATAGAAAAATCATCCATGAAAATTTCAAGAAATCGTTCAACCATGTCAGAGAAAATACTTACCATGCACCTTTGGAACGTGGCAGGTGCATTGCATAACCCAAAGGGCATGCGTCTGTATGCAAAGGTGCCGAATGGACATGTGAACGTGGTCTTTTCTTGATCCTCCGGAGCGATGGGAATTTGGTTGTAGCCAGAATATCCATCTAGAAAACAATAGAACTCATGTCCGGCCAACCGTTCCAACATCTGATCAATGAATGGTAAGGGGAAATGGTCCTTCCTAGTTGCAGCATTAAGCTTCCTATAATCAATGCAGACTCGCCATCCCGTCTGCAAACGCATCGGGATAAGTTCATTTGCATCGTTCTTGACTACAGTGATTCCGGATTTCTTAGGTACTACTTGAACTGGGCTTACCCATGCGCTATCAGAGATAGGATAGATAATCCCATTGTCAAGACACTTAAGAATATCCTTCCTCACAGCTTCTTTCATTACCGGATTGAACCTACGCTGAGGATCTCTTGTAGGTCGTGCATTGTCTAGCAAATGAATTCTATGCTGCACTATAGAAGGACTTATCCCCTTGATATCAGCCATACTCCAGCCTATGGCTTCCTTATATACTTTCAACACTGATATGAGTTTTTCCTCCTGAGCGTCAGTCAATTCTGCAGAGATAATGACTGGTAGTGTGTCGTGTTCACCCAAAAAAGCGTACTTGAGATGACTCGGAAGGGTCTTCATCTCAAGCTCAGGTGGACACTCAATAGATGGTCGTAACTGAACTCGTGGTTCAGTCATCAATGGCTCAGGTGGAAGTTTCCATTGCGTGGAAGACACATAATTAGATGATTCATCGAGCGTCTCCAAGAATACACTCTCATCAACTAAACCATTCAGCTCGTCAAAGAATTTCTCCTCTTGGTGTTCACTGGACAATCCTTGGATCATATTCACTTCTAGGGGCTCGTCATGTGGATCACTCGGTTGGCGCCCTAGATTGAATATATTCAAGTCAAGTGTCATATTTCCAAAGGAAAGTCTCATCGATCCACTCCGGCAATTGATAACAGCATTAGAAGTGGCCAAGAATGGACGTCCCAAAATAACTGGGATACAATGGTGTGGATTCACCACAGGTTGAGTCTCGAGGACTATGAAATCAACTGGGAAGATAAACTCCCCAATCTTAATCAAGACATCCTCAATCTCTCCCATAGGTGTCTTCACAGATCTGTCAGCTAATTGCAACGTAATCCTTGTAGGTCTCAACTCTCCCAGTCCTAACTGCTGGTACACCGAATAAGGAAGCAAGTTGACACTTGCTCCTAGATCTAGTAGAGCCCTTTCAATCACTGTAGTCCCTATAGTGCAGGAGACAGTAGGACTTCCAGGGTCTTTATACTTTACAGGTGCTGACTGAGAGATGATGCTAGATATGTTAGCAGCTAGGAAGACTTTCTTTGGAACATTGGTTGTTCTCTTCTTTGTGCATAAATCCTTTAAGAATTTTGCATAAGCAGGTACTTGTTGGATTGCATCAAGAAGAGGAACATTGACCTTAACTTGCTTGAATAACTCAAGCATGTGCTCCACCTGAGGAGAATTTTTCTTCAATCGATTTGGATAGGGAGCCTTTGGCTTATAAGTATGGTCAATTGGAGGATCAGAATTAGAAGGATCAGATTCTTCTGTCGTGCCAGTGGGTAGATCGTGGGATGATGATGATGAATCATGAGGTGGGGATGGAATCGTGGTATCAGGGAGTGTAGCTTGCCGTACAATAGGAGTGGAATCAGGTGGCATGGCTACATGATTGTCAACCAGTTTGCCAGATCTAAGTGTGTGAATGACATTAATTTGGTTGACATGCGACTGATTCAAATTTGAGGAACTGGCATTAGGATTTGTTATGGGTTGACTTGGAAAAGTGCCCTTGCCACGTTCACTCATTTGATTTGCTAGTTGTCCAACCTGCTGCTCTACACTCTTAATGGATTGAGAGTTTACGAGCATGTGCTGATCTGTTCTTTGAATGAAATCAGTTGACACTTTCATAAGATTCTGCATGTATGTGTCAAGGTTGGACTGAGACTTGAGAAGAGTTTCAACATTCTTCTCAAGTGATTGAAGTCGCTTTTCTTGATCATTATTAGACCCCTGTTGTGGATATGAGTGATTTTGTGCAGGTGGTCTATTCTGGTTGTTCCCATGATTTGAAGTATTTTGGTGTTGATAAGCACCCATATTTGGTTTTGGGAACTGACCAGTAGCTGGAGGCTGCATGTTAGAGTTCGGGGCTCCCTGATATTGCCCTTAACCCCATGAGAGATTTGGATGGCTCCTCCAGCCAGAATTGTATGTTGGAGCGTATGGATTATTGACGGGTCTTTGATACATAGCGTTAGCTTGCTCAAGTGTAGGACCCGTAGGATTTACTAACAATGGACACTCCTCCATAACGTGGTTGGGAATTCCGCAATTAAAGCATGTGAGACTTTGGAGTTGATTCACTTGACCCACTAGTGGAGACTGAGCACTAGGAGTCTCCAGTGTCTCAATTCTTCTCATAAGAGCTGCGATCTTTGCTTCAGCAGCTATAGAGCTGTCGACGTTATGGATCCCACTCTTTTGAGCAGAAGTTGATATACTGGGCTTCTCAGTGGAACTCTCCCACTGCATAGTCTTCCATGATAAGTCCTCAAGAAAGTCCCATGCTTCATCCTCGTTTTTTCTCATAAACTCCCCTTGACACATGGATTCTAGAAGAGTTTTGAATGCGTAATCAAGTCCTTCGTATATGATCTGACACAACTGCCACTTTTCTATTGCATGGTGGGGGCATTGAGCTAATAAATCCTTAAATCGTTCTAAGTATTTCCAGAAGGGTTCTCCTGGCACTTGACGGAATTGATTAATTTGATTTCTGATTCATGCCGTCTTGTGCGTAGGATAATACTTCTTGAGAAATACTGTAACGAATTCATCCCAAGTAGTGATTGAATCAGTAGGCATACTGTACAACCACTTCTTGGCATTATCCTTAAGTGCAAACGGGATGAAACGGAGCTTAATTGCGTCCTCCGATAAGTTTTGCAGTTTAATCATTACGCATACTTCTTGAAATTCACTGATAAAGAGATATGCATCTTCTGAATCAGAACCAGTGAATTTGGGAAGCATACTAATGTACTGCGGTTTTAATTCGTAGTGATTACCCGCTACGTGTGGAAGTTTGATGCATGATGGTAATGATGTACGCAACGGGTAACATCGATCCTGAAGGATCGGGATCGGCTGGTCCATCTTGTCTCCCATGAACAAATCTGATCTCACAAGTCGACCAAATTGATCACGGGTCCAATGTGGCATGAACCAGCGACCGTGAGTGTATGCGTGAACTTCCTAAACTAATGCAAGAAGTGGGGTGTGATGAAGAGATAAAACGGTGGAATGATATGAGCAAATAAAAATGTGGTTTCTACTGTTCCTAATTTTTTTATTTTTTATTTTAATTTTTCTACACAAATAGGAAACAAAAATACAGCAACAGAGAAAATTGGGGTTCCAAACATACCTCTTTGGCCGCCAAATGGCGGTTCTACCCGCTAAATAGCGGCTAAAATAAAGAAGTGGATTCTGATATTTTTTCCACTTGGTTCAGAGGCTCTTTTAAATCTTTCAATCTTCCTGTATCTGCACTTCCTATTTCCTGCACACTCACACACACTGTTAACCCGTAAAATGCTAAAAAAAGCAAGAAAAACACCGTCGATCCCCGACAACGGCACCAAAAACTTGATGTGTTATATTCACTGCAAGCGCACAGTGTCGTTGTAGCACTGTACAGGTCGTCTCACAGGGATCTAAGGTGTTTATGCGTTCTTACTTTCTCTATAGTTCACCGGACTAATCAAAGGTTCTAGGTTGATATCGAATTTATCTAAGTAGCCTAGGATTTAGAATCCACTAATTTCCTACTATGTTCTTACTTCTAATATTTTCTTCTATCATAAAAATTCGATCTTTTTAGTTTAATATTTACTTAAAGTGCCCTAAGCATGAGCTATCAAGTGTTGTGCAAGTATAGCTCATCAAAGGATGCTACTTCTTATAAAAATAAACTAAATATTGTAGATAATTCAAATAAAATAGTAAAACCAGCAACCCCAATCCCTAACTAAGTATAGATTATCAAGAATCCTAATTCAAGTATAACCTATCAAAGTTCTAAACTTCGGGTCCTCGTATTTTAATGTTTCATTTGAAAAATCATGGCTTTTATTAATTTTATTTAAGAAGAAAAATATTAGAAAATAATTAAATGGTGGATCTTAGTTTCATCTACATCCTAGGGCTGATCTAATTAGCTACTCATGATTTTTGCGAAGAAAGATCAAATTTTAATTCATACAATGATAAACCCTAATCTAGAAAGCAGTAAACCCTAATCTAGAAAGCAATAAAATTTATGCAGAACGAAAATAAGAATATCCAGAGCAATGGGTTACCTCTGATCACGGTGTTGTGCCATCAACCTTCAGTAAAAATTCCAAATTTATTGAACAGAAAAATCGCGTACAAAAATAATTCCAGCGTTCAGAATCTCGTCAAAATACAAGGGTTAGCCCCTAAATAGGCATCCGAAATCAAACCCTATTCCTAGCAGAATCTAAAAACTATAAAATTACAAATAAGCCCACGTAAAAAATATTCGTTTAAACAGAGACTGTATGGCCGCTAATTGGCGGCTTAAACCGCTATTTAGCGGCTAAAGTTTAGAGTTTAGCTCTGTAATTTATTCCAAGTGAGTCTCTTGTCCTGTAGACTTGATTTTATGGACTGTATTTTACTTTTACTTCCTGAAGTACTTTGATATTGTAGTCTCGCCCGCTTTAGAAACTTTTCGGCGTTTGATTTCCTAGTCCAACTCTGGTTTCATGCCTTTTCCTTGTATAATTTGGATTACCTGCAAAAGACACTAAAAATACCCAAGTAGCATTTATTTATATACAAAAACAGATAAAGTATGAGAGGAAAAATGCAATATATGATATTCATCAGAGTGCATGTGGCTCTTCCGATCTTCGTCAGCAAAAGTAACTCTAAGGAAGCCAGAAGCATATGTTTTACAACATGGTTGCAGGTTTCAAACTCTGGTTCCAAAAGATAAACTTTTGAAGGAGTTACAAGAACTCTGCGGCAACTCTTTAAGTTTTCTTGAGGACCATTTCTGTTAGATGACAATCTCTGTTGCTTTCCAAAGCGATAGAGATGATCATCTAGGGCTTTTAGCATGTCGAATCTAACTTGTGTATCTTCATTAGGATTCTTGTAGCAGCATCTTCAGATGAACTTTAAACAGATCGTAGCTGACATTTGCAGATGAGATCTTTTGCATGTGAACCAGGAAATTTCAACACTCCAAGGAGGAAACTCGTTGTCTGGTTATTGATGAGTCGATGAATAGGTTGAAGCTTTTGGGAGAGCTATAACTCCCTCTTCTTCTGTAATTTTTTGCTTCATGAATAAAGATAATTCCCTTTCTCTTTATCTGTTGGCTTCAAGAATTTTGCTTGCTCAACAAATAGATGGTTCATAGTTTTGGTAAAACAATCTAAGGCTCATTTGCGTAATTTAGACTTGTTAGTACCTGAAATGATCAGATAAGGATCATTTAACTTAAACAGGGGCGCCTAATTGCACATGCCTTAGTTTGATTGGAGGTGGTTCAAGGCTCTCATGCGTAACTTGAACTGCACATACCAAGATAATCGAGTGATGATTATCAGATTTCGGCAGAGGAGCCTAATTGCGCATGCCTAGTCCAAGTGCTCTCACGCCTAACTTGAACAAAGATGAGAATAATCCAAATCATACTGTCAGAGGCAGGAATTTAACATGACAGAGTTTATGGGATTTTTAGAAAACCACCAGCTATCAACGGATTTGATTAGCCTTTACCAATCGCCGTTTGCGTTGGGCTAGCCATTCTATTCCCCTCAGTATGGTAAGTTGTCGAGAAATTGATTTCCTCTCCCATTTGCCTTTAATCAACATTGGGTAGTTAATTTCATACTTTTACCCCCAGTATGATAGGGTTGGTAAGGAATTTGATCTCCTCTTCCTGCTGCTTTAACAGTATTGGGCAATTGATTTCATACTTTTACCCCCAGTATGATAGGGTTGGCGAGGAACTTGATCTCCTCTTCCCGCTGCTTTAACAGCATTGGGCAATTGAAATATTTTTATTTATAGCACCCAATTAGCCATTCCAATGGCTATTGAGAATAGTAGAAGCATGATGTTTATCATCGTCAATATTTTCGGCACCCCAGCCAAATCTGGCTGTTAACCAATGAGGACAGTTCGATCGCAGCTGTGGTTTGGAGTATACCCAAGGGGCCAACTTGCAAGTGCGGGCTGCCCGTACTTGGTGTCGATATTGACTTCCCTACTGGTACAGGAGTTGCTCTAGCAGGGAACTTATTGGTTCCAAATACCAAAGTTGCCATATTTGCAAACTTTCTTCTGTTCCTCTTTAAGTGTGAGAATCCCGGCTTCTATCAATGCCTGAATTCGGTTCTTAAGAGGATAGCAATCCTTAGTTGGGTGCCCGATGTTCCGATGGTACAGGCAATAGTTAGGGTCGTTGGTTTTACCAGCGTCTCCGGTTTTCCAATTTCCGGAAGTTTTACAAGCCCTTTCTGAGGAGGAGATGAAATAGCGTACTTGTCTGCTCCGTCTTGAATGTATAAGTTCTATCTTGTCGGGGCTTATTTTGACCTGCACCTCTCGGATTCTGAGGTCTTGGCTTTGGATCTGCAGCTGATGCCATTACAGCTGGATATGGCATGTTATTGGTAGATTTTCTCGTGCTACGAGATTCCTCAATCCGACGAATTATATCTTCTACCTGTTTTCCCTGCCTAAGCAGATCTTTCCAAGTTTTGGACTCTACAGCTCCCATTCTTATCAGCACGCCAGTCCTGAAGTTATGCTTGCAAGTTTCTACCAGAGTTTCTTGGGTCATACCATGTCGACAATACACGGATTTTTCTCTAAAGCGTTCAATAAAACTTTTGACCGTTTCTTCTTCCCCTTGTTTCATCACAAGGAGGGAATGAACCGATATTTCGGTATCATTCTCAAAGAAACGTGCCAAGAACTGTTTCTCGACATCATACCAGTTATTGATAGTACCTGGGGGCAACTGCATAAACCATGTAAAAGCAGGCCCTCGCAGGGTGCTCGCAAATACTTTGGTCATTATGGGATCATTTCCTATTAGATGACCTGCCTGCGATAAAAAGTAATAGATATATTGACTGGGAGATCCTTTCCCGTCATATGACTCCAATTTGAGCGGTTATACTTTTCGGGATACAGTGCCAAATCCCATTCAGGCGGGTATGGTCTTGAAACCCCCAATTCTTTTAATTCTTTCTTGTGCATTAGGGCATCCAGTTGGCTTTGCAATTTCTCGATCTTTTCTCCATGAGAATCATGGAAAGAATATTTGTCATCATCCTGATGCATCGAATAAGCCTTTTCTTCTTTAGTTTCTTTATTTGTTTTAGATGGCGGTTCCGAAAAAGTTTTAGCCTTATCATCGACTATCTTCTGGGTATTTTCGACCACTTTTAGAAGCATTAGTTTGAGGTCATTAATGGCCTTTTGCTGACGTCGAATCATCTGCTCTTGGGCTTCAAATCTTTGATCGATGTCGTCAGACTTATCCGCCATATATGACGCTGACCTTTGTAGCCGTGATGATACAGATGAATGAGGTGAAGCTATAGCTGAATTATCACTATCGTCATCATAAGAACCTTTCACGAGTTTCTTATAATATCGGGCCGGGATAGCGCCTGACTTAAGCCGGGTAAAATGATTAGTTTCTTCATCGTCTGCATCTGACTCATATTCTTTTTCCATAATCTTTATGCTCTTGCCGACCATATTTGAAGTCACCGCCTTTACCTCTTTTTTCCTGATTTGATATCTCAGATTATCCTTCCTCCTTTTCGGAGTATGAGACTCAGTTATTCTATTAAATAAAGAAATTCTTTTCTTATCACAGCAGCAATTATTCAGGACAGCTGATATTATTTGCTCGCAATGGCATGTCGAATGTGACTGAGTTTGACTCGTTTTCTTTTTACTCGTCAAATAATCTCTGAGATCAAGTATTTTAGAAAATAGAGAATCTCCAGTTATATTTTGGATATGGGGCCCACTTGGCTGATGGAGGAGTCCAGGAGCCTGCTGTAACCCCCCATGACTGGTGGCGTTATCTAAGCTATACTTATCAGCCTTTATTCTGTATAATGGCTAATTTACGCGGGGCTGGGACATAGCCTCGCTTTTTACGCTAGCCTCGCGTTTTACGCTGACTGGGCGTTTTTGCAGAAGTTTAACTTCTGTTTGTTTAGCCTCCCGTAAAGGAGTATCCTCACACGCTGGCATTATTTTGCGATTAGCGCAAGAATCCTTGGCTTCGCGTTTAACGCTTGGCTCAAGTTTTTGTTCAAATTCAATAGCCTCGCATGAGGAGTTTTTACTACATGCTGGCATATGCTCGCGTTTTACACGAGTTTTGACACTTTGACCAGTTTCATAACTAAATTCAGTAGCCTCGCGTGGAGACAATCTATCACACGCTGGCCTGAAGTTAGCTTCGCGATTTGCTACGCTAGCCTTGCGTTTTACGCTGGCTTGGCATTTCTTCAGAAGTTTACCTTCTGGAATCTTAGCCCCGCGTGGAAGAAAATTCCTGTACGCTGGCTTACTCTTGTGATTAACACAAGTCACAACTTCGCGTCTAGCGCGATTTTTACGATTAACGACAATTTGCCAATCGTCTTCGCGATTTACGCGGAGGTGAGGCATCTTGCGTTTCTCACAAGTACTACTGGCTTCGCGTTTCTCGCTAAGCTCAGTAGTAACCTCGCATGGAAAATCACATGATGGCTTTAAGGAATTTTTATTCTCGCGTTTATCGCGAGTGTCAAAAGTCTTGCGTTTCTCGCAAGTGCTACTGGCTTCGCGTTTATCGCTAAGTCCAGTAGTAGCCTCGCATGGAAAATCACATGCTGGCTTTAAGGAGTTTTTATACTCGCATTTCTCACGAGTGTCAGAAATTTTGCGACTAGCGCAAATCTTACTGGCTTCGCATTTCTCGCTAGGCTCAGTAATAGTCTCGCGCGGAAAATCACACCCTGGCTTTTCCTTGCGATTAACACAAATTGTTGCTTCGCGTTTAACGCGATAATGACTGGTCTCGCAATTAGCACGAGTCAGTTTGCGAGAGACCATAGCCTCGCGTTCTTTAGCCTCGCGTCCAAGGCGGGCTTTGAGGGCTTTTCGCCTCGCTCTCCGATTTCTATTTCGGAGCTGGGTTCTGATCAATCCAGTTCCCAGGTCTTTTTCGGCAGTAGGGAGGTCATCCTCTGCTAGGATTTCCTGCCCGAACACTGGCTCTATGGCCGCAGTCTCCAAGGATCCCCGTTCCTCGATGGATACCTTTTTACCCGTTGCTCGGGTATTGGAGCGCACGCAACGATAGTGTCGTGTGTCGTTCAGGTTACCTGATGATTCAGAGGAGAGGTACTCCTCATACTTCTGCTGGTCGATTTTAACGACCAGCATGTCTACGTCGGATCCGATCATATCGACGTCCGATTGCGCCACAATCTCTTCATCAGTGAAAGAGACGGCTCCCACTGTGGTCACCAGTTTGTTCGCAGCGGAATTTCTTCGCCTTCCTTCCATTGAATAAACTCGAATTACAACAGAAGAGAACAATAGAAAAGAACAAACAAGAGGATTTTATATCTCAATCGCTCTCTTTTACAATATGATTCGTGGGATCTGTGGCGATGGGATCTGTCAAGCAGCTCCTTTGGACGATCTGACGTCGAGCTCTTCTCTCTTGAAGATGACGGCCGTCTGTAGACGATCTTCTCTGGTCTTTCATGAACTCAAGACTCTATGCGTAACTTGAATTCTCCAAGATGCCGAAAAGAAGAAAAGAAGACCTCTTCTGCCGAACCAAAAAAAATAGACCTCTAGGGCTTCCCCAAGAGGGTATTTATAGCCTTAAGATGATTTGAGAGTTTCTATCTAAATAGAATTTGCTCTCCTCAAGGATTCCAATCAAATATCTTAGTTTTGATTTAAATATCTTGATTTAGAGTTCTGATTGGACTTAATTTGGGTATTTGGATAAGCCCAAATCTTAATCTCAATCAATTTGAGATTCTGATTATCTGCTCACGAGGAGATAATCTCATCAAAATGCGGAGCTAAAAAACTAGAACGCGGAACTAACGTGGAGCTATTGAATAGCTCCGCGTTTCGTTCAAACGCGAGGCTAATATAGCCAAAACGCGGAACTACAGAGTTAGCTCCACGTTCTATTGTGGAAAACTCTATTTACTTAGAAATTTTCACTGCCAACAACGTACATCCCTGGCACGTGCGCCTAAGAGCGTGCGCTTCTCTGGCTCACATGTTCAGGAGCGTGCGCCTTCCAAGAGCGTTCTATAGATAATAAAAACATAAATAACGTAGCTTAAGAAAAAGCGATGCGGGACAGCACCGTAGGCCCTCGTGCGTCCCTGGGTCGAGAGCTTGTCCCTGAGTCGCGTGCACGTCACGAGGCCTTGGTGTGCACCATGGACACACACGTGCACCAGGGTGCACAGTATTGGATGCATGCGACCCTTGGCATGCGTGTGACTTTTTGGCACATGTGCGATTCTGAGAGCGTACAATCCTTGGTACGAGCGAGGGTCTGTGGTGTTGTCCCGTGCCCTTCTTAGCCTGTGCAGGGCATCCAACAAGAGGTGCAGATCCATGACGCCTGCGTGATTGAGCTCACGCCTAGTGGTGGGCACATTGATTCATAGCGTGCGCCTGCTTGGTCTTGCACTGGGCTAGTTTAGCTCCACGTCGCGTCTTCTTATACTGCAGTATTTATATTTTCATACGCACTTGGGAGGCGTTCGTTCATGGGAGCATGTGCCAGCGCATGCCATGGATGTGTGCACATGCCTAGAACGCTTGCGTTATGGATGCGCGTGCTCCTGGGCATGCGCGTGCCTGGAATGCGATTGTCTGGGAGGCGCTTGCAGCTCAGTGTCTAGGCACACATTCCTTGGCGCGCACTCCTATACGTGCTCTTGAGCGTGCTCTCCCGAGTGCATGGATCGAACACTTTTATTTCGGCTGATTGTTCTATTTTTCTAATGCCTACACCCCTTGTAACTTGAAGTGAGGGGAGACATAAAAACCGCAGAAATTTAGTTATAAACAGTTTCGATGGGGACGGCTGCGCAGCATGAAGGTGGATTATTGAAAGAAAATATATATTATTTTTAATGAATTAGTTAATTTTTCCTCACTGCACTGCACACTTCTGGAGGTAACCTTATAAAACCCAGCACCAAACACCAACTCCAGTTGGTTGTATGCTAATTTCAATTCATGCTCATTCTTCAATCTCCTCTTCCAAGATAAATTCTCAGTTCCTAATCTCCCCAACTATCATCATTCTTATTCTCTCTCTAAGCAAATAATACCCTTGAGAAAGAGAGAGAACCTAGAGAGAGAGAGAGAGGTAGCAGGCAATGGGGAATTGCCAGCGGGCAGAGGTATCGGCAGTGGTGATCCAGCATCCTGGGGGGAAGATAGAGAGGCTGCATTGGCCTACAACTGCTGAGGAGGTGGTGAAGAGCAATCCAGGCCACCATGTTGCTCTGGTCACCCTCTTCGTCGTCCAAGCAAAGCAGATGGACGGTGGTGGCGACGGTGGTGGAGGCTGCGGCGGCCATGTCCGATTCACCCGCGCCAGGCTTCTCAAACCCAATGATGTGCTCCTCGTTGGACAAGTCTATCGTCTCATCAACTCTCAAGGTACTTGAGTGTTGCTATCTTGCAGTTTTGTGCGTACTTTTTTTTAGAATTTGTCGTATATGAATTCATTTTTTGCCTTGTATACTTAGAGGTGAGAAAAGCACTGAAGGCCAGGAGACTGCAGAAGACGAGCAAGACACAGTCTGAGTCATTTAAGAACACTAGAGTTGATCACAGCATTGAGGTTGGCCTAGAAGCAGCCGAAATCGAGTCAGGAATCACAACAGTAGATCATCATCAGGTAATGATTCGGGTACTTTATCTTAGATGAAAGTAACAGACGATTGGATTATTACTTTACTGACTTGTTCGTCAAGTGATTCAGGAAGATAAGCAAGAAAGGGAACGGCAGAAGAGCGCAGCCAGCGCACGGCTGCGGCATTGGCGGCCGAGGCTGCAGAGCATTTCGGAGAGTGTGAGCTGATCAGGTTATGCATGCTTCTTGAGCGGCAGCTTATGTTTGTCATGTAAATGGAGTTCATGCAATCCTCGTGAGTTGCACAATGGGACTGTAGAGTGAAAAAAAAATCAATCCCTGTGAATTTTGCAACAGTAACTATATGAAATCAAGACACGTTTGATTACTGTATAGTTGGTTTTTTTTATCAAACTTGTAGCCGAAATCGTGATGCCGTCAGAGATGTTGAAAAACTAGACATTATAGATTTTTATTGTTATTTTGTTATTATAACCATTGGTGTTTGAAGGGATAGCTTCAAGTTTCATTGGTGCAATTCATATTAAAACATTCATATCCCCCTTAATATGAGAGTGTATATTTTATTATTCCTAAAGTTTTAAACTTCACTTAGATCCCCTAGCTAACCGTAAAAAAATATATTTTCGTTTGAGTTTTCTGTCAGTTTTTTTTCTGTAGTCCAGGAGATTTAAGTAAGAGTTTTAAACTTTATGGGTAATAAGTTATACACGCCTCATACTACAGAGAGACTGAGTGTAATTAACCTTATTAAAAATGAATAGAGAAACTAAAACATAAATCATATATGAGAAAAAAATTATATATGTGACAGATTCATCTTCAAATTGACATAACAGATATATTAATAACCAAAATGTTGGTGTAAAATTATAAATTTAGAACAGTTATGGTTAATAGGGGGTTGTTCCAGAGCTCGCAGTCCTTGTCAGCTAGTTTGTCGGCCTCTAAGGCTGTGTTTGGATTGAGGGAAAATGAAGGAAAAGAAAAGAAAAGGAAAGGGAAATTGCTTTCCACTATTTGGTTAGAGGAAAAATTAGAGAGAAAATAAAAAGAAAAGAAAGTGAGAGAAAATGTATTAGATTTTTTTTCCTTTTCCTTTTCTTCCTCAAACCCAGGAGAAAAATGAAAGAAAAGCAAAGTTGAGAGAAAAAGGAAAAAGAGAGAGAAATTTTTGCAGAAATTTCCTTGTAATTTTAGTCCCAAGATATTTTTAATTTTTGTGAAGTTTGGACTATTTGGTTATTATATACTTAATTATTTAAAAATTAAAAATTATATCAATAATATATAAATTAATATTAAAATTTTCTATAGTTTAATTAGAATTATATTTTCCTTTTAATTTTCTATTGAGCAACCAAACATAATAAACTACTTTATTCTAAAATTTCCTTGAGATTTTCTTCTTCATTTTCTTTTTAACCAAACATAAAAAAAAAAAATCAATTTCCATATCATTTTCTTTCCTTTTCTCTTTCCCTTTTCTTTTCTTTTCTTTTCCTTCATTTTCCCTCAATCCAAACACAGCCTAAAAGAGGAAAAGAATCTGATTCTTCAAAAACATAAAAAATAAAAAATAAAAAAATAATTTACTTTAATAGATTAGGAAACAGATCTTTTTTAGCTGAATTTTTGGATGAAAGAATTGCCTTATCAATACCTTGATTTGTTATGATTATATTTACCATACCCTAGACATGCCATTAGAACCAAATATCGAGCTCGTTCTACAGAGATTCTTGCAGCAGAAAGGCAAAACAAAAGAAGTGATAGTGACTTGGAATACCGAGTCCTTTGGGAGAATTTCCAAAGGAGCACACCTTTTGTCCCAGTGAGCCCACTTTTCCTAATGAGTCCATATTTCTTTAGAAAAGAGAGAGTTTTTCTTATTGAGCACACTAAAAATTTCAAAAACTATCATTCCTTATTTTTCTCAACAAGTTCCGAGTTAGACGGTCTGTATCCTATATATATGGTGGATTCGGGCTTACAGTCCCGGATTCACCTTATCAGATCCGAATTTCTAGCCCGGATCAAACAAAAATCCATCTTCAGGGTTTCCACCGCCTCCAACTCCCCTCTCCCTCCTCCTCCTCTCCCATCTCTCCCCTCTTCTACCACCTCGATCTCCGACGATATCCCCGAGATCGATTCGATTATGAAAAAAGATTCAATCCTTTGGGGGGTCTCGCCTCTCTCCTTCAAGAGAGGTTGAAGGAGGAGAGAGGTCGACTGATAATTTCTTCAGGGGAGGATTAAGAGAGAGAGTTGAGAGATAGAAGAGAGAGAGATCCACTATAGTGGTGGAGGAGAATAGGGGCAGCGGCGGCGGAGGAGGATGGTCGGTGGGATCAATAAAGAGGAAGAAGGAGATGGAGAGAGAGAGAGAGAGAGAGAGAGAGAGAGAGAGAGAGAGAGAGAGAGAGAGAGAGAGAATAGAGAAGTTGCAGATGATAACATTTTTGTCCTAAAATTTAAATGGTAAAATTATAAGTAAAAGTAAATTTTTAAGTGGGCTCACTAGGAAAAATGGTGTGCCCCTCTAGAAACTCCCTCCTTCAATGGTATAACTGGATAGTGACGTAGACAATAAACTGAACATGAAGGGATAGTAAGTAGAGCAGAGTGGTGAGCAAGGATAGTAAGTAGAGGAGGTGGGCAATCAACATATAAATTTTTCATGGGCAATTAATTGTCCTATCGTATATGTAGCCACAAGTTGTACTATGTAGTAGCATTTGTTATGTTCTCTCTAATTAATGGAATGCGAGGGGCTTGTCTCACCATTTTATGCTAAAAAAAAAAAAAAAAAAGTGGTGGAGGATATGCACAGAATGTCCACAATCTGAATAATACCTCTTGTGTCAGTATTATAGTGCTACACCTACCAGATGATTAACTAGTTAATTGAAAAAAATGATTAAGCAATCTCAACAGACTAAGAGAGATTCCATGTATTTAGTGGTATCACCAATTAATAACTTGAGAGTTATGCATTTTGCTTAAAAGACGCAATCGTACATTTTGACTCAAGAAATGGAGGCAATAGTATATGCATTTTGCTTATAAGTAAAACAATTTGCTTGTGGTCTCAAAACAAATTTGTTGGGCTGTTCCATTTATGCATAATATCAACCGGATCATGTAACAACCTTTTTGAGATAGTTTAATCGTATAAAACAAAGAATTTTTCTCCTAAAACAAATAATGCTGGAGTCAGTTGCTCACCATTTTAACCTAAAAAAAAAAAATACCTTTTCTCCTAAACATATGGCTTTCGTAAAGCAACATGAAAGGGATTGAGTACCAACTTAGGTCTGGTTCTCTGGTGTTATAATGGGATGGGCATGGTGTGGTGAGCCCAGACCTAAGTTGGTTCGGACAAAGAATTAGATCTAGTGTCTGATTAGATATGATTTGGTGATAAAAATGGTGAGGCAAATATTCGAATATCCAACCTAGGATGGATGGATACCCACTAACTTATTGGGTTTGTGTGTCGCATTCTCTAAGTACATAGATGTGATTGGGAATCACAATGAGTACTAATAAGAC
The DNA here is from genome assembly GCA_036321105.1 of Dracaena cambodiana. Taxonomy (NCBI): domain Eukaryota; kingdom Viridiplantae; phylum Streptophyta; class Magnoliopsida; order Asparagales; family Asparagaceae; genus Dracaena; species Dracaena cambodiana. The sequence continues at coordinate 32,011,923 of JAYEPQ010000008.1, forward strand.
TTTGGTCAGATAAGTAGTATTCTAATTGATTTGTAATACCAATTAGATTATGATAATGTTATTATGAAAGGATTTGAATCAGAGATCACAGTGAGTCCAAATTGGACTTGAATTAGTTAGGAGTATTCTAAATGTTTTGTAATGCCAATTGGATTATGATAGTGTTATTGTAATAGGATTTGAATCGGAGATTTTGGATCAGATAATCAGTATTCTAATTAGTTTGTAACACCAATTAGATTAACCAGTATTCAATTAATTTGTACACCATTAAATTATGACAGCGTTATTGTGATCGGATCGTAATTGTAGGATAATACAAATAAAGAAGCCTTGCGCAAGGCCTAAGAGAAAACAAAGCAAGAGAAAAAAAAAACGTGGTCGCGGATGCGAGGTTGGGAACCCAGTCTTGCGGGCACGAGGTCAAAAACGAAACAGAAAAGCAAAAAAAAAAAAAAAACAGAGAGAGAGAGAGCCGCGAGGCCAAAAACCGAAAAAAAAAGGCAAGAAGAGGGTGGCCAACCAAACTCGCGAGGCTGGCCAACCAACCTCGCGGACGGGCTGGCCACCCGCCTCGCGCAGCGACACCCAGCCTCGGGCGCAATGATCACCACCGTCGCGTAATATATTTGTATTAAAATACAAAATAATTTCTCTGAACTCTTATTATAATTTCGGAGTTTTGGTGCAGTAGACTAGTCTTTCAATATGGTATCAGAGCAACCCAGGTTCAATTTCTACCGGGCGCGCATTTAATTGCGGGTTTTAAAAAAAAAAAACTATACCACTGCATAAAGTCCAAGTTTCTGCCCAAAAATGGGCCTCAACTTGCGAAGGCATATTAAAATACAAAATAATTTCTCTCAACCTTCACTCCCTCAACTCTCAGTATAACTTCAGAGTTTTTGTATAGTGGAAGGGTCTTTCAACATGGTATTAGAGCAACCCAGATTCAATTTCTGTAAGGCCCATATTTAATTGCGGGTTTTAAAAAAAAATTATATCGCTGTGTAAAGCCCACGTTTCTGCCCAAAATTGGCCTTCAACATGAGGGTGTGTTAAAAATACTAAATAATTTCTCTAAAACCCTCATCACAAGTTCGGAGTTTTGGTGCGGAAGGATTTTTCAACAATTTGGTCTCTCACCTTGGGCTATTTTGCAATTTCTACAAATTCTAATTAGATCCAAATTCTAATCAGAGTCTAATTGATTTTTGAGTGCAGGTTTCTAATTAATTCTATTTAAGTTTGATAATTCTGCAAATTTTAATCAAACTTTAATTGATTTTTGGGTGCAGGAACATGAGCAGATACAATGAATTTTGGAGCAAATCTAATAATAAGAAAATTCACATATCTCATCAAAATTATAACAATATTTTGTTTCTATCTATAAGGAAACTCGCTCAACAACTTGAGACTTATAAATACCCCTCAAGAGGGACTCAAAAAGTACCTTTGACAATTCAAGTTATGCGGGAGAGTCTTGAAGTCTTATGACCGGCAGAGAAAAAGAAATCTTTGACCAGATCTCTCTATTGCGCAAAAGTCCAAACTTCTTCCAAGATCAGAAGAGAAGAAGAACGAGCTCAAGAAATCTCTACCGCCTCCAATCATCGATGTCGGATCGTCAACGAGAAACGGATCAATCATCATAGTTATCTTGATCCCACGATCTTTTGAACAAAAAGAGAGCAACGTGTTTTATAAGTCCTATCGTCTGTTTTTCTTTTAATTTCATTTTACTGTAATAAAAAAAGGTGAAATTTTTATAATATGTAATTTTTCTCAATAGCAATGGAAAGATCTCCGATTTTTCCCGAAAACAATAATAAAAGCAATATGTGTGTGTGTCTACACACACGTATATGTATGTATGTATATATCTAGCATTTGAGATGAATATGAGAGAGTTTTTGTTAATATGAGAGATATGAGATATGCTAAGTTAGAGAAGTTGAGAGATAATCGGATCTCTTATTGTAACATTTATCTTTCATAGTATATCTCTCTCATTGACTCGTAAATATAGATCGAATTTGGTCAGTCGAACCATATTATTTCTTTATGTACGTCGTGTGTTTACTATATGTTTCTATCATGTTTGCTCGATGCAGTAATTCCATGGTATTTTGAAATCTGATTGAAAGAGTCGATCCAATTGGCATCAGAGCCATCATAATGAGATAGGGCGAACCAAGGTAATTGTGTGTGGAGGGATCCATCATATCACATGGATTAGGAGGGTGCTTTAAGTGACCCAGACCAGAACATTGTCAATGATAAAGGAAAAAGAAATGAAACGAGAAATAGTCCTGAATTGTCTTACGGTTCCTTGAGAAGTAAATAAGAATATAAATCAAGCATTTCAAGCACAAAAACGTGAATGGCGTACTGGAAAGCAGAATTTGAGGTGATATAGAAAAAAAAAAAAAAAAATCATATTCTATCATATTGCCTACACTAAATATAGTAAGGAGCATACTAATCTTCTTCAAAGTTGAACTCTATATTGGTCGACCAATCATTGATTGGTCAACCAATTATGAAATGCACGAACTAATTAACTCTATATTGGTCAATCACGTCGAGCAATTTAGAGCATATACACACAGTGGATTGGTCGATTAATCACACTCCAGATACATTGTTAGCAGCGGATTGTTCAACCAACAAAACGATTGTGACTTTATTCTTTCTTACGTGAAAAAAATAATAATAATGAATACGAGATAACTCTTTCTCCCTCTGTCGGCCGGATTCAATATAAAAAGCGCTAAACGTATACCTCCAACCTCCATGCCAGGTAGGAAAAAGATTAAACTTCCACAACTCCTACTTTTCATGAGTCAATTTATGAAAGATAGAGAAAGTATGGAAAGTTTAACTTTTCTACTTTCAATCACACTTTTTATCCCACTTTCAACAAACTAATCAGTCCCCAGTTGGGTTGTACTTGGATTTACGAAATATGTGTGCGTTCATCATGAGCAATTTAACAGTATTTGAAAAGTTTTTGCTTTTTTTTTTTTTTTTTTTCTAGAAATGAGAAATCCAGGTTGATTATTATTCTCTAGAAACGACATACATTTTCGGTTTGTAGAAACTGTTAGCAAAGAGTAAAACTGCAAAAAAGGGAGAAAAAAAAGGGAACGATCCTATCAAATACAAAACATGATATTGTGAACAGATGGATATTTGTGGAGAGAATGGAAGGGGGAGAGAATAAAAATTGCTAAGTACACAGTAGAACAAACTTATCGAATTATCTGTATATTCAATATTATGTTTCTGACTTTTTCTTCTGAAGTTTAAAATAATTTTTAATTTACATGTGAAATTGTTGAGTAGGCTTCTGTAGGCAAATGCAAGAAGACGGACGACCAAAAAAAAAAAAAAACCTGTAAACATGCAAGTCGAGTTCAAGAAAAGGCCCATAATTTATCAGGCTCACACACCTCTCAAGTTTTGAAATATTTACTATTTTACCAAAGATCTAATTAGACAAAAATAATCTTTCTTTGCTAACTACACCAACCTCAAATTAAAACTCTCTAGTCTCTTCTGACGTTTCCAATTTTCCTTTTCTTTCAAAACCTAAACCCAAATATCGTTTAAAAAAACAGTTTCAAAAATAATGGAGATCGTTGAATACAAAGAACCCAGCTTAACTATGGTAACAATTTTATTGTTTTTATATATATATTTTTTTGTTTTATATAAATGTCTTAAAAAGATAACATAGGTTTGCTCGATATCCAGTTCGATTAATGCTCTGTCCGTAGAGACTGGGCAAAACAACCATGCTTGACCCCAACGTGTCAAGCAATAGTAGCGTTGCTCGACTAGCAAGTGTCGAGCAAAAAGCTTTTGCTCGATAGGTGATAACCGAGGAAGAAACTTCTGTCAATTAGTACTCGTCAAGCAAAAGCTTCATGCGGGCCTAGTACCTGTCAAGCACGAGTTTACTGTTCGGTTACTACCAACCAGGCACGACCCAGTCGGGAGGGGGAGGAGGCCAAGTCGAGGGGAGTTGACGGTGAGAGGAGAGGGCTGTGATTTTGGAATAACAGGAGTATACTTAGTAAATTAGTTCAGATTTGAAAATTTATATTTGGGTGTGCAAAACAGGTGGGTAAGCTGAGTAGTAAGGTGGGTGCAAACAACAACCCTCTAATATCAATTGTTGATGGAAATTAACGAGAAATTCTAGTTTCTCTTTACGCCAAACTCATATTTTAAAATACTGTCATTTTATTTTCTGCGCCCAAATTTTTTTCCAAAAATACCCTTTCTCTTTTTTTCTAACTCCCCACCCGTTCGATTCCATTTAGCAAAAAAAATATTTTGGTCGGGTATTAATACCCGACCAAGAAACATTCTGGTCGGGTATTAATATCCGACCAGCAAGCGAAGTCTCCCAAAAAAATAATTAACGATAAATTTTAAATAAATATGCATAAAACCTAAAAACAAATTTAAATCGTACCTTAGATTTGTCCTCTAACACCAATTACATGTTGGAATTTTTCATTTGCATAAGAAAACTCAAACTCAAATTCCAAACTTAAATTTCACTTGTCACGGTGAAATCGAAGAATTTAAAATTCTCATAATCTTTTCAAGAACGTTAATGTAAAAAATTTTAAGGGGTCAAGAAATCAAATCGATGATTTTATAGGAGGTGTGTTTTTATTAAATACCAAAAAAATCATTTAGGATTTTAGAGAGAAAATAGAGGAGGAACACGATGAGTCGTAGTTCCAAATTTTAAAAAGTCTTAGTTTAGAATTTATAAGGGTAATTTAGTCAAAAAAATAATGGCAAAGTTATAATTATTTTTAAGTTTCAAAACCGTGCGTCAAGAGTAAAATGCCGTGTGCAAATAGAATTTCCCGAAATTAACCGGCAATAAATCGTAGGGGTATTTACAGATTTATCCCTTAAATATTTATAAATTATAATTTATTCTTCCAAATCTTCATATTTAGGATTTAGTCCCCAAATCCTCTAAGTTACCACAATTTAGTCTCCATCCCTAATTTCTGTTAGCTCAGTTTATTTTTTGCCATGATTTTTCCATTTTACCCCTCCTTAATTCCTTCTTCCATCTTCCTTCTCTCTTCACCTTCCCTCTTCCTCCTCTCTTCTCCTTTTCTTCATTCTTCATCATCTCTTCTCCTTCCCTCTTCCTTCTCTCCTCCTTCTTTCTTCCTCCTCTCTTCTCCTTTTCTTCATTAGGTTTATTGGCTTCCCCCCTTCTTCTTCTTCTCTTCTATCTCTCTATTCTTTCTCCTTTTTTCTTCATAGGGGTATTTTAGATATTTCATTATTAACATTTTGGGAACTAAATTTTAAATATGAAGATTTGGAGGACTAAATCATAATTTATAAAGATTTAAGGGACAAACCTGTAAATACCTCTAAATTCTAATAAGTAACAAAAATATCATAAAAGATATGGAGATGCAAGGTATCCATCCACGTGCCCCTAGTGTGCTAAGCAAACCCTCTACAATCTGTGCTCTAAAAAGTATTATGATAGAATTTCTACTCGTGGAAATCTAAAAATAATTTTTATTAGAGATTACCAATTTATTCTCCTATTTTACTTTTGAATAGTTGGAACCTATCCACATAAAAAAAAAAAAAATAGTGTGGGTTTTTTTTTTTTCATTAAGTAACTTTTATTCTGTTATAGACTTCTACTAGGAACAGCGCACCAGAAATAATTCCGAGAAAACCTAGTAGCAGGACCCCTATTGCAACCGACTTATTATCTTCGCCTATAAAAGCCGCTTCTCCTCTCTCATATTTTGTTCTTTCGCGCGGTCCGTCTCCGAGATTGCTAACGGAAAAAACCCTAATTGAGAACCGTTTCCCCTTTCAAAACACCATCCTTTTTTTTTAATATCTCCTAATTAATAGAATTCTTTTTCTCAATTGATTTCGTCGTTTATCTAGTTCGGAAACCCTAGATTCCCAGGGCTAGGGTTAGGATTTCAATTGCGATCATGGATCCCACTGACGACGAGATCACCGAGTTTCAGAAGGAGCGGCGAAAGCTGGAGGAGGTGGCCCCTCTCACCTCCGTCACGTGCGACTCCGATCTCTACGACGGGGACAACCGATTCGAGGGCTACGAGCGATCGATCCCTGTCAATAACGAGGACGACGACCAGGACGGCGGCGGGAGCGATGTCGTCTGTCGGATGGCGTCAATTACCGGCCCCAATTCGCTCAAGGACCTGCCGAGTATCGGCACCAATGCTGATGACGACTCTGGCTTCAAGAAGCCCCGGCGGATCATCGACAGGGAAGACGAATACAAGCGTAAGAGGCTGAACCAGATTATTTCGCCCGATCGGAACGATCCGTTTGCGAGCTGGGAGAAGGCGGCGGATCGCTCGGTGAGGACTTATCCCGATGTGATGAGAGAGGAGGCGCTGAAGAGACAAAGGGAGGACCTTTTGAAGGAAATTGTGAAGAAGAAGGAAGAGGAGAGGAAGAACAAGTCTACTGCCGCTGCAGCCCCTCTTCTTGTGACACGAAAGAGAAGAAATAGATGGGATCAATCTCAAGAAGATTCTGTTTATGCTAAGAAGGCGAAGAGTAGCTCCAATTGGGACATGATGGATTCGACCCCTGGAATAGGGTCGGGGCGTTGGGATGTGACCCCGACCCTGGGTTGGATTGCGGATGCTACTCCAGGTGTGGCTCGTCGCCATCGCGGGGATGAAACACCGACATCCGGCTGGGTGACTGTTGCTGAGAGTACAACGCGTGCAGCGATAACGTGGGATGTGACACCCAAGCTCACAGGGCTGACCACTCCTACCCCGAAGAGACAGAGATCGAGGTGGGATGAGACTCCAGCGAGCATGGGCAGTGCCACGCCACTTCCTGGTGCGGCAACGACTCTGGCTGCTGCTTGCACTCCTCGAGTTACGCCTATTGGTGGTCTTGATCTTGCCACACCTACACCCGGAGCACTTAATCTGAGGACAATTTTGCCGGAGCAGTACAATTTGCTGAGGTGGGAGAGGAACATTGAGGAGAGGAACCGGCCATTGACTGATGAAGATCTTGATGCTATGTTTCCTCAAGAAGGGTATAAGATTTTGGATGCGCCGGCTTTCTATGTACCTATTAGAACTCCTGCAAGGAAGTTGTTGGCTACTCCTACTCCGATTGGTACCCCACTTTATGCTATTCCTGAAGAGAATCGTGGGCAGCAGTTTGATGTGCCGAAGGAGGCACCTGGTAGTTTGCCGTTTATGAAGCCAGAGGATTATCAGTATTTTGGGGCTTTGTTGAACGAGGAAGAAGAGGAGAAGTTGAAACCGGAAGAGCAGAAGGAGAGGAAGATTATGAAATTGTTGCTTAAGGTGAAGAATGGGACACCTCCACAGAGGAAGACGGCTCTTCGACAGTTAACTGATAAGGCCAGGGAGTTTGGGGCTGGTCCATTGTTCAATAAGATTCTGCCGTTGCTTATGCAACCGACATTGGAGGATCAAGAGAGGCATCTTTTGGTGAAGGTTATTGATAGGCTGCTGTATAAGTTGGATGAGCTTGTTCGGCCTTTTGTGCACAAGATTCTTGTGGTTATTGAACCGCTGTTGATTGATGAGGACTACTATGCTCGTGTTGAAGGGAGAGAGATCATTTCCAATCTGAGCAAGGCTGCTGACTTGGCCACCATGATTGCTGCGATGAGACCCGACATTGACAACATCGATGAGTATGTGAGGAATACAACTGCTAGGGCTTTTAGTGTCGTTGCTTCAGCCCTGGGAGTTCCTGCTCTTTTGCCTTTCTTGAAAGCTGTTTGTCAGAGTAAAAAATCGTGGCAAGCTCGACACACTGGTATCAAGATTGTTCAGCAGATTGCAATTCTTATCGGATGTGCTGTACTTCCTCACTTAAAGTTACTTGTTGAAATTATCGAACATGGGTTGACTGATGAGAATCAGAAAGTGAGGACAATCACTGCACTTTCTCTTGCAGCACTTGCTGAAGCAGCTGCCCCGTATGGTATAGAAAGTTTTGATTCAGTGTTGAAGCCACTTTGGAAGGGTATTAGGTCTCATCGTGGTAAAGTCCTCGCTGCCTTTTTGAAGGCTATTGGTTTCATTATTCCTCTTATGGATGCAGTTTATGCTAGTTATTATACAAAAGAAGTGATGCATATACTAATCCGCGAGTTTCAGTCTCCTGATGAGGAAATGAAGAAAATTGTGTTGAAGGTTGTTAAGCAGTGTGTCAGTACAGAAGGTGTGGAGGCTGATTACATCCGTACTGATGTTCTTCCTGAGTTCTTCCATAACTTCTGGGTCAGGAGGATAGCATTGGACCGAAGGAACTATAAGCAGCTTGTAGAGACCACTGTTGAAATTACAAACAAGGTTGGAGTTGCTGATATTGTGGGAAGAATAGTGGAAGATCTTAAGGATGAGAGTGAGCCTTATAGGAGAATGGTGATGGAGACTATTGAGAAGGTTGTCGCCAACTTGGGCGCCTCTGATATTGATGCTAGGTTGGAAGAGTTTCTTATTGACGGGATCCTTTATGCTTTCCAAGAACAAACCAGTGACGATGCTAATCTCATGCTTAATGGTTTTGGTGTTGTGGTGAACTCTCTTGGTCAGAGGGTGAAACCTTATCTTCCCCAGCTTTGTGGGACAATCAAATGGCGGCTGAACAATAAGAGTGCAAAGGTTAGACAACAAGCAGCTGATCTCATATCCCGAATTGCAGTTGTCATGAAGCAGTGCCAAGAAGAGCAGCTGATGGGTCATTTGGGTGTTGTTCTGTATGAGTACCTGGGAGAAGAATATCCAGAGGCCTTAGGTTCTATTATAGGAGCTTTGAAGTCCATTGTTAATGTCATTGGTATGACCAAAATGACTCCTCCTATAAAGGATCTACTTCCCCGCCTCATGCCCATCTTGAAAAACAGGCACGAAAAGGTCCAGGAGAATTGTATCGACCTTGTGGGTAGAATTGCTGACCGTGGTGCTGAATTTGTTCCTGCTAGGGAATGGATGAGGATTTGTTTTGAGCTCCTTGAGATGTTGAAGGCACAAAAGAAGGGAATCAGAAGAGCTACGGTGAATACCTTTGGGTACATAGCAAATGCAATTGGGCCTCAAGATGTCTTGGCAACTTTATTGAACAATCTGAAGGTGCAAGAGCGTCAGAATCGTGTGTGTACCACTGTTGCCATTGCTATTGTTGCGGAAACCTGCTCCCCTTACACTGTTTTGCCGGCCCTTATGAATGAGTACCGTGTGCCGGAGCTTAATGTGCAAAACGGGGTTCTTAAATCACTCTCTTTCCTCTTTGAGTATATAGGAGAGATGGGTAAGGTTTACATCTATGCTGTCACATCATTGCTTGAGGATGCCTTGATGGACAGTGATCTGGTTCACCGACAGACTGCTGCTTCTGCGGTTAAGCACATGGCCTTGGGGGTAGCTGGACTGGGTTGCGAGGATGCTCTAGTCCACTTACTCAATTATGTGTGGCCAAACATATTTGAGACCTCTCCTCATGTTATAAATGCTGTAATAGAGGCTATTGAAGGGATGAGGGTGGCATTAGGTGCAGCTACTATTCTTAACTACTGCCTTCAGGGTCTCTTCCATCCTGCACGGAAAGTGAGGGAGGTGTATTGGAAGATATACAACTCATTATACATTGGAGCTCAAGATGCACTTGTCGCTGCATATCCTGTGGATGTGAAGAACAAAGTGTTCAGTCGCCCAGAACTACTGCTATTTGTCTGAATTGTGTGATGCTCTTTTGGATGTGTGTACTGGTGGCGCACCAGCTTTATAAATAGGTACACCGAATAAGCTTTCATCATTATTGTTATTATTATTAGTTTTTCTTGCTCATTTTGCATGACTGCATTAGGATACGATGTTGCAAAAACACGTCCTATGTAATTTTATCTTCAACAGTTTCTAAACATTCTGTCTGCAGTTATCAGATTAGCTCAGATATACTATTGTTAAATATCTTTTGGCCCTAATTCATAATTTCTTCATGTTTAGCTTGATCTATTGTCAAAAAAGTATATATTTATTCACTTCCATTATCTCATTTGGTTTCCATGAAGTCAGTTTTGCATGATACACGTTTGGCAAACTGAGTGAACTGTGAAGTATGCGTTCTTTATTTGAGATCCAAAAATGATCAAGATATTGTCTTTTTCTGCTTTATGTCTCTCTTTTATTTACTTCATTATGCATGTGGGGAAGGAAGTTTGTTATTATAACTCGGTAGGATTTTGTTTGGATGCCTATTTGAGATCAATATAGGAACCAGCGTGTGCTTAGGTTTGCAAGGTATACTTTAGGACATGATAGTTATGCCCAGTAGATGAAACTTGTTAGCTTGGCGGTTTCAGTCCCAATTGTTTGTTTCTTATAAAAAAAAGAAGATAGTGTTGCGTTGTCGTGGAAACTCTAGTTAGAAAGAGAGCACAGAATTGAGTTAGATTCAAATTACCTCTCAGTTGTATGTTTTGTTGTGGCTAACTTTCAGAGGTGAGACTGGTGGAGATGAAGAGATGTCTCCATTCTAATCTATAATTTCAACAACCGGAGAGGAATTATAGCAATTATCATTTTCATGAGTAATCAAACAAGAAACTAACAAGCAATTAAGTAAAGAAAATGCAGTAATTAACCAACAATCAGAGGAAATAATCAACAACAATATCTAAATTACTTTTTATAAATAAAAAAAACAAATAACTTAGCATAACGATAACATAATGCAAAATAACGTTAAAAAAAAAAAGCACCATTATGGTGCATTGCATTGTTGTTGATTGATAGATGGTGCTGGGTTTGCGTTAATATGATAACGCAATATAACAGTTGCGTAATGCGTTATTTTCAGCATTTTATTGTGATTCTGTACCTGACATTCTGTTGGGGATCTATTTGGTTAAAAACTTGTTATGTACATTTATCTATTTATGTATTATTCCTTTGCTTGCAAAAAATTCAGACATTAGTAGTTTGTAATTTTTGTTGTTTCTGGAGTATTTCATGCAACTGTCAGTTATGCATCTTCGTTCTGCTTTATCTTTTGGTTTATTTCAATTCCTAGTTTTTCTCCATTATGATACATTCTTTAAATTTGCAGGGGCGGGCTCAACTGTGATACATTATTACTCTTCTTGCTTTCGCTGAAGGGAGAACATGAACATTCTACATTTTTCTTGTTGTCTTTTTACAGTATCCCTGTATGTAAACTGATCTTTGCGGAACTGTTTTGGTTTTCAGGTTCTCTCAGGCTTTATGACGGACATAAGGTGATCTCTTGTTATGCCGTGGATGACTATGGATGCCAGTCTTGATTTCATCCCGAGTATTTCGAAAATTGCTTCAGCTTATGCAACCTCTCTCTGGATTTGCACCATGTAGTATTTCTTAATTTTGGCTATGTCAGTATTGTGTTTCTTTTTTTTCATTATGCATGCTAGTTTGAATTGCTGCTGGACTTAACGATGTGATATTTTAGACAAACTCTATTGTTAGATATATTAGTATTATTTTTGCTTTGGTTACTTTGTCTATGTTTTATGTTTTTGATAATGGAATTTTATTTTTCCCTGATTTTGGCAGCGACTCAGCTTATTTTAAGCAGGGCCAGGGGTTGCTTAATGATGCTTTGTGGTTTGCTTCTTTTCAGGTAAGTGGGATTTTGTCGATTTCTTGCTCGTCATGCGATGGATTCAATGCTGTGGCTGGTGCACCAGCGATAGAATTCCATAAGCAATTATGATGTTTTCAAGTTTAGGATTAGCTTCTGTTGTTTCTTGTAGGTTTCTTTGTTGATGTGCTTTTCATTAGCTAATTGGCATTTGATATGTTCCCAAATTATATGTCCTAGAATGATGCCTTTTGCCATTATGACAATGGCATCTGGGGATGAAAATACGTGGGTTCAATTGTCAGTCGTCGGTCTTTTATATTCAAAATTCTGAATTGAAAATAAAATATTTATTTTTTTAATTTAAATTTTTAGATAGAACATGACCCAGAACCGTTCATTCTGGCATCCGAGGATGAGGTTAATGTGATGTCAGAGTTTTAGTTGTTGCGGGTGATTGAGTTTAATTTCTGGGGGTTTGAAGAAGTTAACGTTTTGTGATTGTACAGCCTTGAATATTGTTTTTTCACTATTAAGGTGGGGAAATCAAATCAGAAATAATTCAAAAAAAAAAAGGAGATTTCTGTTCTGTTTACGGTTGCGGAAGAAAATTAAGAAGCAACGTTACTTAGTTGTTTTCAGTATAGAGAATTGTATGATCCAAATATATGTGTGTTGTGTTGAAAAGCAAGTGAAGATACAAAACATCTATTTCTAGACTGTGATTTCACCAAGAATCTATGGAGAGAATGTGGGGGTCGTTTTGGACTGAAGTTCGATTATAGGGAACATGACAGCATATGGAAGAGGGCTAGCATTAATGACTTGGCCTCTAACTTAAAATTCATATTAGTTGCCTCGATTTGTTGGAATGTATGGAATGAGAGAAATAATCAAATATTCGATAACACTTTACACACGAAGTATTACTGCCTTAGATATATTTATTTTGACGTCATTTCTTGGACATGATACGTAGCAGAAACAGAGAGTCTTCTTGGAAGCGCACATCAGAGAAGGTCATCACCACAGTATACAGGGAAATTCTATTTGCGCACGGTATTTTACTCTTGGCGCATTGGTTCCTCTTTACACCAAACTCATATTTTGAAATACTGCTATTTTACTTTCTGCGCCCAAAATTTTTTCCAAAAATACCCCTTCTCTTTGTTTCTAACTTCTCATCCATCCAATTCCATTGTGCAAAAAAATATGTTGGTCGGGTATTAATATCCGACCAAGAAATATTCTGGTCGGGTATTAATACCCAACCAGCAAGTGAAGTCTCCAAAAAAAAACTAATTAACGATAAAATTTAAACGAATACGTATAAAACCTAAATAAATTTCAAATCGTATTTTATATTTGTTTTCTGACATCAATTGCATGTTGGAATTTTCTCTTTGCATAAGAAAACTCAAATGCAAATTCCAAACTCAAATTTCACTTGTCACAATGAAATCGAAGAATTTAAAATTCTTCTAATTTTTTCAGGAATATTAATGCAAAAAATTTTAAGGAGTTAAGAAATCAAATAGATGATTTTGTAGGAGATGTGTTTTTATTAAATACCAAAAAAAAAAATCATTTAGGGTTTTAGAGAGAAAATAGAGGAGGAAGACGATGAGTCGTAATTCCAAATTTTAAAAAGTCTTAGTTTGGAATTTATAAGGGTAATTTAGTCCAAAAAAATAATGGCAAAATTGTAATTATTTATAAGTTTTAAAACTTTGCGTCAAGAGTAAAATGTCGTGTGCAAATAGAATTTGCCCAGTATACAGGACCAGCTGCAGAGGACAGCAATGGAGATCCACTTACTAGAGAGGAGTAGAGCCTTAGAGCAGTTTGCCACCTAAAGAGAATGGAAATTTTCTTACATTATACTTTAATCTAGTTTTCTGTCTTTTTTATTGTTGTACTAAGAACTATTAGTTGTGTTGAGAACCAAGTTCGGTCTATATACTTATTTTATGTTCTGTTAAGGTTTCGTTAATGGAAAATGGGGAAATACGCACCGCTTGCTTAAAAAAAAAAAAAAAAAAAAACGTTAATTAGTTGTTTCCTTTGGGTTTGATTTGTGGCTGGCCTCACCAAGTTGTTAACTATTTAGCCTTCAACAAAAATTAAATCGAATTTCCTAGCTAATCTTATGCTTAACTTATGGTTGGCGATGATAACTTCTTAAGGAGAACAGCTGAATTAAGGGCGTAGTTTCTTTGTTTGGGTGCTGAGATGGAGGCTGTTTTTGGACATTTAACAGGGGGAGAAAAAAAAAAAATCAATCCTATGATCTAAGCGACTGAGTTTGGTTTAGTTTGAAGACAAGGTGGCAGTAACATTATAATTAATTAATTAGCAGTTCGAGTCCTGAGAACTTGTTTTTTTTTTTTTTTTTTCCCTCAAATTTTGAGAATATTGAGAATTATTAGTTCTTTAATTTGAGAGAGATTAAGAAATAAATATGATTATATATATATATATATATATATATATATATATATATATAAAAGTAAATGGGAAATTCACCGACGGTGAAGGGATTTCCTTTACCATTACTTAGGTGGACCAGTGAAACAGGTACATGTGGCGTCAATCAAAAAGCGGTTAAGATAGTTCTTTTATTTGTTATCTTGAGTGGTGCCCCGTGTACCCATTTCATTAGTCCACATAAGTGATGGTGAAGGAAATCTCTTCACCGTCATTAAATTTTCTGTTATATATATATATATATATATATATATATATATATATATATATATATATGTAAAGGGGAAAGCCAAACTTGTAATCCTATAACCTGTCGGATTGATCTTTTTTCTGATTGTTTTACATGAAAAATATTTGATTGGGGACTGGATATATTCTTGATTGGTACGTGAGAAACCATGCACTCTCTATGGGCATTCATATTAACACCAGATATTCTTGATAGAAGAAGAAAGAGACAGAAAAGAGAGAGAAAACAAAAAGTATTATTATATGGCAGTTTACTTTGAGTTTTCTCTTTCACTAGACCAGATGGCTGTACTTTTTTGAATGGACAAGGACTTCTAAACACCTGTAGGCAACTCCACAAATTTATGGTCAACTCCTTCGACTAATTCCCGTGAGTTTTATGTATTAAATTAATTAGAACTGACCTTTTGCTATCATTCTTAGTTATGCAGATTACATATTACTATATTAGTAATCATATATATTAAGAAATAAAAGAATTTTCCTGGACATACTACTGGGTATGCGAATGGACCTAGTTTATTTAAACTAAACCTCTTGTTCAGAATTATATGGTTAAAAACATATCTAATTGAAATTGGATTTATTTTCGTGTTTTAGCAAGTATTCCTGTTTTACAATTGTAAAGTCTCTAGTAAGGTCACCTGCTCATGTATGAAAGAACAATAAAAATAGATAGAAAAGAAAATAAAATTAGGAAGTTGCTTTCTTGTTTCGATAAATTGATAAAAATTTTAGCCAAAGTGGATTTTTTTTTTTTTTTTTTCTAAGAGAACAAACATCTGGAGATTATCATTTATGTTATAAAAAATAATGTATACGTGCTGTCAGAAAAGTAGGAAATGTTTCTATTGCCGATGGAAAAAAATAATAATAATCTTGCAACTTAACTGGATTTTCATCTCTTCTATTTTCATCTATGTCTTCTTAGAACAAGAAATCGGAGATTATAGAACTCACTTTTCTTCTCATCAAGTGGGTATAAAAATGTTATTTATATGTTGTTTATTTAAAGAAGATGAAATATCTTATTGATGAAAAATCAAATGAATGATATATCCGTGCTGTTTACTTATAAAAGATTAAGACATCCTAGACTCAGGACGTAAGAATGGGAAAGTAAACTTTTTGTGCACTGACAACACACTTTGGCATTCCTTTCGTTTTTATTGTTTAAATAAGGACACTCCTTTCATAAAGGTAAGGCTTTAGACCTCTAGGGAATTTCTAAAGGAGCACATCACTCGGATAAGTGGTGTGCTCCTTTAGAAACTCCCAGACATCTATGGGAAATTCTAAATGAGGGGGGAAACTGGCTGCTAGGTGGGCGAGCAAGAGGAGGTCATCGTTAGACTGAGTGGGGTAGGGGGTCAGCGCGGAGAGCGAGCGTGGAAGAGCGATAGATCTGAAAGTATACGGATGAGGGAAATGAGCAATATAGATTTGAAAGTTAAAATAGGAAAAAAGTAGGTGCTCATTACAAAAATCCCTCTTTTTTTATTTTTAAAAGAGATTGGTTGCTCACTCAAGTGGCGTGCTCGTTTAGAATTTCCCCCTTGTAGAGCTTGTATCCCAAGATGTTTGAGAGATTGTCAAAAGAACAAAAACCTTCGATATATAAGCTATGTAAGAAAAAATAATAATAAAAACAAATAAAAATTTACCCAACACACCCATCTGTCCCCGCCAATTCCAAAACAGCAACGAATGAAATGCCCGAAGCCAAACCTCCCCAAACTCAAACACGACACTCCTCTCCAACTCCAAACCCGCATCCTCTCCCTCCTAAAACAATGCAAGTCCATCCCCTCCCTCAAGCAAATTCACGCCCAACTCTGCATCACCTCCCTCAATCACCCCAACCATTTCCTCTCCAAGCTCATCGATCTCCAAGACCTCCCCTACTCCACCCTCTTCTTCGCCCACATCCCCCGCCCCAACGACTTCTCCTACAACATCATGATCCGAGCCCTCGCCACCTCCTGGGGCAACCACCCCCTCGCCTTCCGATTCTACCTCGACATGATCAAGTCCGGCGAGAGACCCAACAACTACACCTACCCGTTCGTGCTCAAGTCGATCGCCAGCCTGCAGTCGTTGCATTGCGGCCTTAGCGCCCATGCATCCATCTTAAGGTCCGGTTTGGATTCGGACGCGCACACTAGCCATGCTTTGATCACCATGTACCTGAAGTGCGGGGAGCCGGGCTCGGCACGCAGGGTGTTCGATGAAATTGCTGAGAGGGATCTCGTGTCGTGGAATTCGATGATATCGGGGTGTGCGGGGATGGGTTTGGTGAAGGAGGCGGTGGAGTTGTTTAGGGGGATGAGGGGGGAGGGGTTCGAGCCATGCGAGAGGACGCTGGCGAGCGTTCTGAAGGCGTGCGGTGATTTGGGGGATAGGAAACTGGGGAGAGAGCTGGAGCGGTTGGTGGAGGAGAGAGGGGCGGAGACAGATCCGTTTGTTGGGTCCGCGTTGGTCAATATGCACGGGAAGTGCGGGGATTTGGTGTCTGCACGGAGGGTGTTTGATGCGTTGAAGTCGAGGGAACTAGCTGTTTGGAATTCGATGATCGCAGGGCAAGTACAAGCTTATCAAGATTCTAACAAATTCTTGAAGTTGCATTTTCAGATTCATTACCATTTATCTTTTTAGAGTATTACAATTTGGTTGTCGGAATTAAACAGATATGCACATAACGGTTCGCCGGAGGAAGCCATCAAGCTGTTCAATGCCATGAGAGAGTCGGGAACGGAGCCAGACAAGTACACTGCAGCGGCAGTTCTCTCAGCCTGCGCATCGGCGGGAGCACTGGACTTGGGCTCATGGGTGGATGATTTCGTGACCGCAAAAGGCCTCCTCCACCGCAACGTCTACATCAGCACTGCTTTGGTTGACATGTATGCCAAGTGCGGGAACATCGATCGTGCCATCCAAATTTTCCAAGCCATGCCCCACAAGAACGTCATTTCCTGGAACGCCATGATCTCTGGCATGGCCTCTCACGGGCACGGGCAGGAGGCGATTCAGTTATTCTCTCGCATGTTAGACGAGGCGGGTGTCCTTCCCAATGATATTACCTTCGTTGGGCTTCTCTCGGCGTGTGTTCACGCTGGACTCGTCGCTGAAGGCCGCCAGTGGTACAATTTGATGGAAACCAAATTCGGAACAGTCCCAAAGATCGAGCACCACTCCTGTATGGTAGACCTCCTAGCACGAGCTGGGCACGTGGAGGAAGCGTGGGAGTTTGTTGAGAAGATGCCGGAGGAGCCTGATGCCGTTATGCTCGGAGCTCTGTTAAATGCTTGTCGGAATTTTAAGAAGGTTGATGTCGGAGAGAGGGTCATGAGGAAGATTTTGGACTTGGAGCCTTCGAACTCAGGGAACTATGTGATCGCTTCGAAGATTTATGCGGGTTCTAATAGGTTGGAGGATTCGGCGAGGATGAGAGGGTTGATGAAGGAGAGGGGTGTGAGCAAAACCCCTGGCTGTAGCTGGATTGAGATCGATGGCCAAGCCCATGACTTTCATGCTGGGGATAGATTGCACCCTGAGGCTCTGGAGCTTAATTGGGTGCTCGACCTTTTAGTTGAAGAGATGAGGATCCAAGGATACGTTCCAAAAATCGATTTATTCTGAAAGATTTATCTCTCTGGCAGTATAAGTTGCATTGTTATCATATAACTATACACAAGTCGGATGAATTCAGAGTTCAATTGGGACATTTTGATAGGATACTGTGATTTGACTGAAGATCTCTGTTTGCTGTTCAACTAGTAAAGCACAAACCTCTCATACAATTATCCAGCAGTGCAGGTTCCTGGTACTCTCAATCACTGGCAATTCAAAAATATCTTATGAAAATTTCAGCATAAGGTTATGTTTACCTGCAATTGGAAAAACATGGAAGCGAAAGCATATAATTATAATTTTGCGATGCTCGAATTTCAAAAAATAGATAGCCAAGAAGATGGCAAAAAACAACCATTCATGAGGATGAAGCGCAATCCAGTAGTTTTTATGCTATGTTTATATTTAATATAATCAAAAGTTGAAGCCTCACATTATTTGCAATTTGCAAGACACATGTTGTATGTCTGTGTTGTGTATTTTTTTCAGTAGAACTATACAGTCTATATTATTATGGACAACATCGATATTTTCTTACACATTATGATTATACCAACACATGCCGAGAGGTTGTGCTTCTCTCTTCTACCGTGAACTCTTAGTAACCCAACCACGTAGATGGTATTGGCTGGAACCTGGCCTTGGCGCACGCCAGCACGTCAACGTAATCCACATGCTTGAAGCAGTCGCGGAAATCTGTGAACAGCTTTTCAAATACCCTCCATATGACTTGGTACGATCTCGAGTATGGGAATGGAAGAAAGAACTGCAAAAACAGTAGGACACCGCTTAATGCCAACTTGAAAGTGCAAGAGCTATGGACATGTAAATATAAAGTATATTCCACATTGTAACTAGGCATATATCCTGTTTGCTGTCTATATTTATAAGCTCCAAGAGATCAACAGCCAAAGTTGACTAACTAGAGCAAATGATTGAGTATATTGTAAGTCATTTGACCATATAGGTTAGAAGAAATAAATAGCCAATCTTTTTCTTTTTCCTAATAAACGCAGCTTTTGGGATAGCTGACAATGATCCGCCAAAGGATCTAGAACTACAAAGAAACAAATTGGTTGCCAAACTTCCATAAATTTATGTCAAATCCTGGACAAGGAGACTAGCAGTAGAAGAGAGCCTTGCTCTAAAACCTATGAAGATAGTCATCAAGCAGAAAAAAAAAAAAATCAATCTAAGAAGCACGAGCATACCGCTGAGATGCCATGTCCATGGAAACGTGTCCAATACAGACGTGCCACAAACATAGCAAAAAATCATGTCGGACACGCCACGCGGCATGTCCAACAAAATAAAGAAAAGAATACCGTGTGATTGTCGTGCCCGAGATTCTTGTAGGTTATGTCTAAAAAAAAGAGTTAAATAGTCTGAAAAAATCGAAAATAAATATTACTAAATTGGTGACACCTATCTATACCTAGTTAGTTTATAAAGTTATACTTTAATGTTTTTTTTAGGGACATGAATCTTGTTTGGTTCCTATGTTTGAATAAATAATTTTTGTATTCACATTCTATATTGATCAATGACCGGTTATCCACACAACGTTTTCATTTTATCTCTTTTCCTATAGAGGATGAGGGAGAGGGATAGATGCATGATTGATGGTGAGACTTGTCCTTTGTAAAGTAATAATGAGATATGAATTTATACATTATCAGTGCTTTCATATTGGATATTTTAGTAAAATTATTATGTTAATAATAGAATAATATATACTTATATTTAGATTTGTTTTCGTGTCATTACCGTGTTCATGTCCTTAATTTTTTTACAAATACCATGTTCTGTATCCGTATCTGAATTCGTGTTCGAATATGTGTCCATATTCATGCTTCCTAGGAAAAAAACCCACTGGTAGTCCAAGAGTGTAACAAATACAGATAAAGAATAACCTCACTCCATTTGCAAAAGGTTGATGGGAGAACTCGACCATGCCATCTCTCTTATTCTATAACATTTTCAAAGCCGAGGTATTCTGAAAACAAAGATAAATAGCCAATCTCAAAACTAAAAACCTCCATAGTTACTGCAAGAACCAAATCTTGGGCCTTCCTAATCTTTCATATATGAAGAGAGACCAAGTCAATATATATTTTATTAGAAGACAGCAATTTAGATGCTTACATCTCCCTCCTGGGCAAGACGTTTCAGAAGCAAAAAAGTGTTCTCATTTTCCTCCAAATTGTTGATGACAGCCAACCAGATAAGTGAAGCAAGTTCATGGGCCTTTTCTCGGGGCTTACCACATGCTATAAATTGATCTGCTCGAAGAAAACAATGATCAGATTAGTAGTGAAAACTATCAGTAACTTACATGGCACAAAAATAAGACCATAGAGGTGTCACTAATTTTATGGCGATAATAAGGATTCTAGCTAAATAGTTGAGCTAGAAAATACTAAAAATACATGATTGTTACAAATATATTATGGTTGGCACTACTATCGATGTAGCTCAGCCTTCAGTTTGAAAATACAGAAAGATGCAACTATTTTGAAACCAATAAAATAAACATCTAATGCCACGAGAAAATACTAGATAAAGCTAGGATCAATAGAAATCTTAAGCTTGAATAATTATAAGGAGAAGGCTAGCACTTAGGAACAGGCTTAACACCATAAATGATGTAGGAGGGTTCTAGAAGGGGAGAACTGCTACAAATCAGGGTACAACAGCCTAAGAAGCATGGACATGGATTCTGAGACCACAATTCCGTCAAAAGTTGGGCACCAGGACATTGCAACATGACACCATATTTTATGTGTATGCGCACGCACTTGTGTGTGTATATGTGCTTGTGTATGTACACAAAATCAAATGTAGCTAGATATGCAAAGAATGCAAATGCCTACAAGCACATTTCTAATAATTCAACAACATTCAATGTTTAACATCACATTATGATGCATTTCTCAACTTTGCACAAGTAAAAGGTCTTAACTCTTTAGGCTATGCTTGGATGTCAAAAGCTAAGTATTTTGGGGTATTTTAAAGTGTGTGTTTAAAGTGTTGGGGTATTCTAACCATGAGTTTTGAGGTGTTCAAATCTCTACTTAGGTGTTTAATTTTTTAGGGATTTTATATACATGTAAAAGACAAATATACCCAAATTTGGGAAAAGAAAAGGATGTGGGAAAGGATTGGAAGGAGGAAAAGATATTGGTATTTTTTGGAAAAAAATTCTAAATATACCAAAACACCTCGATTAGGGGAACTCTTAAAAACACTTCAAAACACCGATCCAGATATTGTGGAATGTTCTAAGAACACCTCAAAACACTTATCAAAAAACTTACAAGCAAGAGTTTTGATGAACACTTCATAACAACACTCCAAATAGCCAAAACACTTCAAAACTAATCTCCCAAGCATATAGCCTTTAATTTCCTATAAAATAGGAGACATACTCCTTATCAAAGATTTTCCGAAACTTGGCATAGTGCTATACCAATTACTCTTTCTGTCCAAAAATAGTAATCAATTTTTGACCAATCACGCACTTTAAGAAAAGCCAACATAAATGAGGACAACTAATAATTAATTGAAGGATGACTTTTGCTCATATTGAAATTGGTTGAAATTAAAAGAAGTCGAGGCATTTTGGTAATACAGAGAAGGTATATTGGTATTATTCACATAAGATGCACGGGGACAAGGGCAAAATAAAATTGGTTTTGGAATTCGAAAATGACAACTAATCGGGGCAAATTCTTGGTTAAAAAAGACCACTATGTCCAGCACAGAGTATCAGCTTTTTTGGGTCAGAAATAGTCATGATATATAAATGTGATTAACGAAATGAGCAGTGAGTATAGATGTGTTTCAGAAATGGAGAACATGTATAGAAAAAGAATCCAATAAATGTCCAGAACTTGGAAAAGTGAGGGCACGTTTGGAAGTGTCCAGTTCGTGCCCGGTACATGTATGACACAGGTACAGCCATGTAGCAATTTAGATCACAATAAAAAAATATTTACAAAAAAGCAAGACTTTGTGGGAGAAAGGATCGAGACGAGAAAGGGCAACTCAGGAGTGATGTAGTCCATTTATAAAATTTCTCCTCGAACTGGAATACCAAGGAATTCCACCCTAAACTAAACATAAGCTCACTCGATACCTCAACCGCACATAACTAGACCATCCTATCTTTAGAATATCTACATCCTTGGAAAGAGGGGGAAAAAAAGAACTCTCCTGAATAGTTGTCTTTTATATAAGCAAGCTCATGGGGATCAGATTCAGAGGGACAGATCCAAGAATTTAAATTTAACCAAAAGTCTAAAACTACTAACTAAACATCCAAAGAAAATTAATTCTAATATCATTAGGACTCCAGAAAGATTAAAAATTGCCATTATAGGATAGCTATCACATATTTATCTAAAAGCAAATAAAGAAACTAATATGCGACAGAATCTGGACTGAACAGAAATTCTATCTTGCAGGAACTTTTGGTTTAGAACTGATGAGTGAAAAAATATTTTCTATACCATGTCAAATTTTCTTTCCAAAGAATATTACTCAAATCTGATGTTTCACGTAGAAGATAACCTGAATCTGTGAAAACATGTCAAACTGGCCAAAAACTGTGCAGCTATGGGATTTGAAGACATTCTTCATATTTTCGTATGTAACTAACTTATTTGTTTCTTCACCTGGTCTAAAGCATTAACAGTTATCCATGCACACATGTAATTACGATTTGACTTGATCCCAGTTCAATATCGACCATCACTATGTTACTTGATATACTGATGCATAGTATTTGATCCTGCCTTCGGTATTGTCAATTAGTCTTAACGAAGAATTTCCTCACCAATCATCCTACTAAAAGGCCAAAACGCACCCAACCAGCACAAACATTAAAGTCTACTCTACATGTCCAAGGCCGGCCAGTTGACTGGTGTACAGGCTGGCCTTCGCCAGCAGGGATGCACTTTATTTTATTTTATCTATTTTTTTGGGGAGAAAAATCTATGCTCTAAAACGTACTTCTCTGTTGCATTCATGTAATGCCCATGAACGTTTTTCTAAAGGCTAGTGTGACACTACTAAAGTATTCTTTATTGAAATTTGATCTCATTTTCTATTAGTCAAAATCACAATTTGACATAATTTAGGACTTGCCTCTTGATTCACCCAGCCCATGGAACTAGGTCTCAAGCAGTCATTAGGTCAAAATTGGGACAGGAAGGTCCATATAAAGGATTTTAAAATTAAAAGTATAATACTGATGAAATGTTAATTAAAAAAATAAAATGAATAATATATTGTTTAAAAATTCCATGGATAGCATGATTTTTTCAACATAAACTGAAGGGAAACACAATGTGGATCTATTAACATAACACAAAAGTGCAAAGAAGCATTTTATGGGGAAATTTTGAAGACCAACCAATTATGGTTCCATGAAGTATGCTAGAAGGAGGCGGCAAAGTTGGAAGCTCAAGCTGCTCTTTCAGAAACAAATAAGAGTGACCAACAAGCTCATCGACTTCACCATCCAAAGCTATAATGTGTTGACTCACATATAATGCCAAATATCTCCTGAAAATGTAGATTTAAGATATTAGTTTATGTTGTAAACTCAAAAATTTCATTTAATTGCACAAATCCCAGAACAAATTGGATCTTCTTAATTTTAGATAAAAGAAAAAAATTGGACATATTCTCACATAATGGTTGAGGAACAATCGAAAGGAAGAAAAATCTCATAAAATTCCATTAAAAAAAACATAAGGCTTCAAGTCTGTCCTAGCTACGTTTCAAAAATTAGAATATTATCGCTTGAAGGACGAGCATACCACTTCCTTTCTTTGGTTTTGCAATATGGGGGGCATTTAGTCTTCTTTTTTTTCTTAGGGTAATGACACTACACAATCCTTGCAAGTGTCTTCTTTGTTGTTAAATAAATATAAGGCCAAGTGTAATCAAATCTGACAAAACGATAAGATGAGATATACTAGGTTGTCAATTATATGGTCTAATTTGTAGATAATAAATTTGTTATTACAAGTGCAATAATTGACATTTTTATTATTTCTTCACGCTGTTAGAAATTAAATAAATGCTTGTTGAATTACATAATATAGTTATATTTTTAATATTTAATAAATCACGAAAAAGCTATAATCGTAGAAATATATTGTTTGTAATATCATTTTGAGTTGGAATTAGAAAGTTGTCTAGTATGTTGGTTCTCTCATTAAGGAACATGCATTGCACGGAAAAACTCCCAGCATCAATACACTTGCATGGCTGATATCTCTATGATGTCTCAAATCAGTAAATCCTTGATGCAATCAATTGTGATTTGTTCAATGAAATATATATTAAACAAAATCTTTAAAACATGTTGTTAACGATATGATCCATATACAAGTAATGAAAACCAGAATTTAGACCTATATGGACTATACTTAAGTAATACTGGATTGGAGGAGAAACTGAATGATGGAAATATACTCTATTTTAGCTATAAACTTGTTAAATTGTATAGCTAAATAATTCGCACATTATGGGTGCGTGATAATTTGCGGGATCATACTTTACTATCATTCATGTTTGCCTAACGACAGGTCCGACTCAGCACCGGATAAACCATGTGACTATTTTCTGCATCTGTACAGGAGACAATCGAAACAGTAGTATTCCATCATTTAATTTTTCCAATTGCAGAACATCCTAAATAAAAATACCCTTATTATAAAGTTGACTTCACTAAAATGACATTAAGTTAACCTAAATCAATTGATATAATTATTACAGACATCTCATTACATATTTTTTTTAAACTTGTATTATTATTAAATTTGGACATAACTGTTACATTACACATTCTTTTTGCATATTTTGTTTTGGTTGTAATCTGACGAGCTAGGTGTGCATGCCCAGACTTCCCGATGAACACACCAAATTTGATGTAGGATCTAGTGTAATTTGAAAAACATATTGAAGCTAAAAAATTATCTTATTTTTTCTTATTTAATTCATTATATACTGTTATTATTTTATTTGTATTAAACTTTGTTCCCATCAATGAAAAGCCAAACTTTTATTATTTTCTATTATAATTATTGAGTATTATTATGGTAAATTTTACTTGAGGCTTTAGCATATTCAAACCGAATATGATGTCGTTATCTACTATACATGTCACATGCTCATACCGTATATCGAAAGCAGGACGTGACAGCTATTTTGAGCCCAGGCTTCTCAAATCAGCTCATGTGACTTGAATTGATTTGGATCCTAGTATAAAATTTTCCCACACTTATATAATAATACTCTTTGAAATATTTGAATTCCATTCTTTTGACTCTTTGAAATATTTAAATTCCATTCTTTTGACCCATTAATTTTGATCCATATCCGAATTTGTTACTGGATAAAGATTTCCATCCCAAATGAGATTTAAATATTTATCATTTGATATCTATTCTTATTTAAAAATTATAAGTTCTATATCTTCCATTGATTCCAACTCTATTCCTTTCTTGAGAAAACTCGCCTAATCTGTAGATCAAGTTTAAGCTCAACAAGAATAATAAAGAGTTGTCCAAATAATAATGAGCAAAAAAAATATTTTCTTAATTTGTTTTATTTAATTTCGAGGACGAAATTATTGACCCTTTATTTTTGATAGGCATAAATAATTTAACAAAAAAATAAATAATCAAAATAATAATACGACATTTCACTTTTTATAACTTCCAAAACTTTTCACTTTCTCTAACTCTTAAAACTTTAATCTTCCTTAACTTCCACGCCCTTTCATTTTCTCAAACCTCCCAATCCTTTTATTTTCTATAACTTCCTAATTCTTTTCATTCTTTTCAACCTCCAACTCTTCACATTCATCATAAAATCTCTAATTTAATTTCCTATTTTATTATGAAAATTAAACCCTCCAAATTAATTTAAAACCTTTCAAATCCTTAACTCCTAAATTGAAACCTATATAAACCCCTAAACCAAAACATATTTTTATCCATTCTCTAAAACTCTTATATCTTTCTCTTACCTCTCATCTCGTCATCACCGCTGGAGTTGTCATCACCGCCGGAGTCATCGCTATCGGGACTGTTGTTCTCATCATTGGAGCTTTGCCGCAAAGGACTACCTTATTCCTTTTCTTTTCACAGACTTCTCACCTTTTAACAAAGAGCTAAGTTATTATCTTTCTTTTTTTCTTGGATTAAATTATTTTAATGAATTCTAGGTTAGCTCATTCACTACTCAATAATCATAATAACCTAAAAAGAAAATCCATCATTTTATAAACCCAATAAGATGGATTCAGACCCATTTTTCAAATTCAGACCCATTAAAACTAAAATCAATTTTGATTGTGTTATAAATATTAGAAAAATATCTAAAAATCATCTAAATTCATATTAATTTATTTTTAATATTCTTAGAATATTTTTAATGTGTAGATAGCTTTGTTGAGCGACATTAGAAAACAAAATCCAGATGAGTTCATTTTGGACTCACTAAACATTCTAGGTTTTTTTAGAAATATTATTTCAATTATATGGTCTAATTTGTAGATAATAAATTTGTTATTATATGTGCAATAATTGACATTTCTATTATTTCTTTATATTATTAGAAATTAAATAAATGCTTGTTGAATTACATAATATTGTTAGATTTTTAATATTTAATAAATCACGAAAAAAACTATAATCGTGAAAATATATTGTTTGTAATATCATTTTGTGTCGGTATCTAGAAAGTTGTCTTATATATTGGTTCTCTAATTAAAGAATGTGAGTTGTACGGAAAACATTCCAGCATCCATATACTTGCATGACTGATATCTCTATGATGTCTCAAATTAGTAAATTTTTGATGTAGTCAATTATGACTTATTCAATGAAATATATATTAAACGAACTCTTTAAACCATGTTATTAACGATATGATCTATATACAAGTTATGAAAATCAGAATTTAATCCTACATAGAATATACTTAAATAATACTGAATTGGAGGAGAAACTGAATGATAAAAATATATTCTATTTCGGCTGTAAACTTGTTAAGTTGTACAACTAAATAATTCGCAAATCATGAGTGCGTGATGATTTGCTGGATCATATCTTACTATTATTCATGTTTACCTGACATCAGGTCTGACTGAGCACTAGACAATCCATATAAGCATTTTCTGAATTTGTACAGAAACAATCGAAACAGTAGTATCTCATCACTTAATTTTTCCAATTAAATGACATCCTAAACAAAAATAGCTTTGTTATAAAATTGACTTCACTAGAATGACATTAAGATAACCTAAATAAATTGACATTATTATTACAGACATCTCATTACATATTTTCTTAAACTTGTGTTATTATTATGTTTGGACATAACTGTTATATTACACATTCTTTCTGCGTATTTTGTTTTGATCACAATCTGACAAACTGGATGTGCATGCCTAAACTTCCCGATGGACACACCAAACTTGATGCAAGATCTGGTGTAATTTGAAGAACATATTGAAACTAAAGAGATAGCTTATTTTCTCTTATTTAATTCATTATATACATTTATTATTTTCATATTTTGGCTCATATCATAATATGTGACAATATTTTACGTTGCCTGTCACTGGCCTACCACACCCCTCCTTTATCCTGGCTTGGAACAAGCAGTGCATAGCACTGGCGGAGTTATTGTTGTCGCCTACTCCAAATACTTGGGATAAAAGGCTTAGTTGTTGTTGTATACAGTTATTATTTTATTTGTATCAAACTTCTTTCTCATCAATGAAAAGTCAAACTTTTGTTATTTTCTATTGTAATTATTGAGTATTATTATGACAAATTTTATTGAAGGCTTTAGCATATTCAAACCGAATATGTCGCCGGTAATGCTACAAGTGCTCGTATACCGTATATCGGAAGCGGAGCGTGACAACATAACTAAAGGTATCCATGTTAATGAGAAGAACGTGTAAGTTATTTGTGACTAACCGACCTCAAATCAGCCATTACAGCGCAAAGATTTCGGAGTATAGAATTTTATTTGCCCTAATCTGATGGTTGATTGATAAGATAACAAAGACTCGACTAGGGTTAAATTTCAACAAGTTCAATAAAACAACGCCAAACTCAAGACAGCAGTGCAACGATTGAATCTAACGTTAGTTCACCAGTGACAATCTAGGGTTAGTAAAGATAGAAGGCGTTCAATCTCCAATAGTGATAGTGATGAAGATATGGTCTTTGGCCCATGATAGGTGTAGGAAATATAGTTGGAGTAACTGTGACGGCTTCCAAACTAAGATGGACTTTCCTTCCTTCAATGTGCAAAATAATAATTTAGATTTTACAGGATTTATTATATTTCCTTTTGTGTTTTATTATTTTTATTTTAGTTTCTTTTCCATTAGGATTTTTAGAGTTCCTTTTCTCCATGTTTTAGTTGTAGGATTTTAGGCTCATATAAAGGCCAATTGCAAACAATTTGAAAAACTTTTATAAAATTACTTCTTCTATAAGAAATTTGTCCTCGTTCATGGTGGATTTTGATTTTATCTCATGGATTCGAGACCCTAGGTGGATTCCGAATTATCATATGACCGAAAGCTTCATATTCAATCATGTTATCACTTCACTATGTGTCATTAGCCAAGATTTATTGAAAAGAAAAAAAAGCCCAACAATTTCGGAATTACCATGTGATTAGGTTTGCAGAAAAACCTAACTACATTGGAAGAATATAGTCAAAAATTCAGACAAACAGTCGTTATTTACAGCAGCTAAGGGATTTGAAAGAATAGAAATACAATTATATATGAAGGCACTGCATCGGTTCCAGGAAAGATAACAAAGCATGTTGTGACACATGCAAAGGAGGTATTGCAATCTAAAGGGGAAACATTGCCCCCATTCTAAAGGTGTTGTGGAAACAACGGGGAATGCATGGGTTGCGCAAACTAGTACCACACCAACTTGGGTTAAATGGGAATTGCCACCACTTGCCTTGTATAAGGTTAATTTTGACGGATCTGTGCACAAAGATAAGGCAGCAGCTGGTTTTCTGAGGAGAAATGATAGAGCGCAAATTCTTATGGCTGCTCAGGTCCCTGTTAACACTATTTCTTTTCCCAATACCTAGAGAAATGACCTTATAGAGGCATTAGTTTGGACTGGAAACAAACTCAAGGGTGAGAGGTTTAGAGTGATGGGTGATGCGTAAAGTGTTACAGTATGTTTCAAAGAAAGGATATAAGTATACATTATACAGTGTCATCTGCTAGTTATAGATGTGAAGCAGATTGCTGGCCTCTTCCCCCACTCTTGAAGCATATCTGAAGGGAGGAAAATAAATCTTTTGACTATCTAAGTAAATAATGGAGTTAACACTCCAATTAAAACGATCTGGATGACTGAGTTCCCTTCCGATATATCGAGGCTAGCAGATGGAGATCAGGATTTGATTTGGGAATAGATTAGATTTGATTAGATTTGGATCTTATTAGGATTTGGATTTTATTAGGATATTTGATTGGATTAGGAGTTTGGATTTTACTATGATTTTGTTTGTTTTGGTTTTTCTATATATATGGGTTTGTATGGAGAATTAAAAAAAAGATGAATAATATTTGAAAATTTATTGAGAAATTTCTGACGCGAATTTCGCTGAAACAAATCTTTCCTCGTGGATTCGTGGAGAGTAGGCATGGATTCGCCTGGTGGATTCTAAAACCCCGTAAGTTCTTCCCCAATTTATCTATTTTCCCCAATTCATCCAAAAAAACCCTAATTTTCAAATTTCTAACCCTAATTTTGCCTCCGTCCTACGTCAAAATTGGTATCAGAGCCTAGATTTTATTCTCCATCACTATCTTCTTCTTCCACATCTCCATCCTCTTTTTATTTTATTTCAATTTTTATTTTTATTTTTGAAAAAAAAACTGAACTTTCAGATCAACAAAAAAAATTGATCTAAAAAAAAGAGAGAGAGTTCAGATTTGGAAAAAAAAAAAAAAAAGAACAGTTCAGATTTGAAGGGAAAAAAAGGAGAAAAAAAAAAGAGGAGAGAAAAAAAGAAAAGTGAGAAAAAAGACAGATAAAAAAAGAAAGAGAGAAAAAAAAAAGAAGAAAGAAAAGAATTTGGATTTTGTTTCAGTTATTGGGTTTGTTTTGAGTTATTAGGTTTGATTCAGATTTCAGTTGGACCCATTTAATTAAACCCACGTCCAAGGAGAAAAGAAAACGATTGGATTTAATTCAGTTAGACCCGATCCGCAACCATAACCAACATATTTACTTTATTGGGTTCAGTATAGCAGTGGATCCGACCCGACAGCAGTGCAGACCCGTTAAGAGCAGCAGACCTATTAAGGGTTTTCTTTTAATTCGGAGCCCGTTTCAACTCCGATTCAAACCGTTTTCGAGCCTCCATGATTCTTGGGTATGTATTTTCTAAACTTTTTGAACTAAAATTTTGAGTTGATTATATATGGAATTCATATTTCATGATCACTACATTAACACCAATGCTAAAATATCACGAGTTGAGCGTGATATGTATGCTACTATACCTATTTTTTTTTATTTTGATAATCGGCTATGAAAATTGGGAGAATCATCTCGAAAATTTCTTTAGATATTTTGATCTAACATCAGCACAGAAATGTCGTTACGCCCGACAAAAGTTGCGTGGAGAAGCTTATATTTGGAGTAGAGAATATAAATTATGCTTGAATTGGGATATCTTGCGACGTTTACTTCGTCATTGGTATACTCAACACCACATTCCAAATTTATCATCTCATCAGTTTCAATCGTCTGAGCCTAAAACAATGACCACTGATAAAAAACTTCAATATATGATTGATGAACTTGAAAAGTGTAGCCGAATACTTGACAAGTTTAACAAAACAGTTAAACACAGGTATGAAAGAAGTCAAATGGTTAACGATGATAGTATCGCCAACAAGATTGAAACAAATATTCATATTGTTGATTGCAAATTGCAGCCTATACTGAATACAAAAGTTCATGATGAGCGACTATTAAAACAAGATAGAACTTCCTTTCCATCCATAAAAGTTGAAGATTCAAAAGTTTAGATTTCTGACGATCTCTCAGTGGAACCAAATGAGAAGTTTCAGCCACATAAAAATATATCTGATGATCATATTCATGAGCAGAAGCCAACAGAAATATCTCCTCCTCTCCTATATCAAATGCCCATAAAACCGACAGTTTCTTTAGAATACCTTCTGCTAAAATTTCGTAAGAAACTTCGTCGACAATTCGTGTTTACTGATAGTATTTGCATATCAGCTGCAGATGTACAGCGAGTATAGGAACTTCCAATCCAAAGCGAGACTTCAGACAGAAAAGAAGTTATTGTTGATGATGAGGTAAAAACTTCAGTTCCTCTTAAGAGATTCATTACAAAAATTATGAAGAAATTACCGACTCAACATACAAATTCATATGGAGTTTCGCTGAAAATTGCTTCTACTAACTATGGCCTGGATATTTTACGGGATCCATATTCGACTACTTCCATTACAGATATCTTTCCAGATCTACTGTGGTTCGACACAAGTTCACTAAAGAAACCAGTTTCCCTTCCACCACCTTAGTTCAGATGTGATGTACTAGATACGGTTTCTCGACCACCACTATGGCCCAATTGGGATACTTCGTAGATGTCATTCAGTTCAACCCAGAAGTGTTTATCATTCTTTATCTCCGCATTCATCGGGGATGAATGCTTTGAAACCAGGGAGAATTGATGGAGATCAGGATTTGATTTGGGAATAAATTATATTTGATTAGATTTAGATCTTATTAGAATTTAGATTTTATTAGGATATTTGATTGGATTAAGAGTATGGATTCTATTATGATTTTGTTTGTTATGGTTTTCCTATATATATGGGTTTGTATGGAGAATTAAAAAAACAATGAATAATATTTGAAAATTTCTTGAGAAATTTCTAGCGTGGATTTCGCTGAAGCAAACCTTTCCTCGTGGATTCGTAGAGAGTGGGCATGGATTCGCCTGGGTGGATTCCCAAACCCCGTAAGTTCTTCTCCAATTTATCTATTTTCCCCAATTCATCCAAAAAATCCTAATTTTCAAATCCTAACTCTAAATTTGCCTCCGTCCTGCGTCACTAGCCCAGAGAGACGTTTTTGACAAGAGAGAGGAAACACTAAAGATCCTAATGGATCAGACCGACTAAGCAAAAAATGAAGAATACAGGCAAAGTGGATTATGAAACGCAATCCTCCACCTAATTAAGGAAACATCAGTGTATGATGGTGCCATATACTCAAACACTCTATAAGTTACTTATATATAAAACAAACTATTCTTATTGAGTGTTGGTAAATATTTAAGTATTGTATTATAATTAAAGCCACAAAAGATAGCATCAGTGGAAATGTAAACCCAAGATTTAAAATTTAAAAATCATGAAAATCAGTCCTCCTACAATATATAGAACACTTCTCCCTACCAAAAAATTGATTATGTCCATCCGTGTCAAACACAAGATGTCAAAAAATTGGTTGTCCCCCTGTATTTGATGCTTACAAGTGTGTCCACGGTTATTACGTCAAATGTATGTACAAGATGAAGTACGTTATGCCCCTTATGACTAAAACTAAATGTTTTATTAATCAATTTTCTATTTTAAATTCTTCCATATGTAAATAACAACTCATTACATATAAATTACATTAAATATGCACATTTATTTGTTTTAGAAAAGCATATATAAGTGTGTCCTCACATCCAGAAATTGGAGGGATGATATGTCTAAGACCTTGTGTTTGGGTCTACAAATCACTGCAATTCTCTACATTGGTGCCCAAATCTCAGCCAAGGAGCCTGATACCGGTACGAAAACCAAGTAGGCCACAACACCTGGTGAGGAGGAAAACCTACCTTCATGGTTACAATTTTTAAGATCATACAACCAATCATGAAAAAAGGAAAAAGGAAAAAAAAAAAAAAAAAAAAGCTTCTACACTAAGAAGAGTATGGAAGAAGGTTTAAAATAAAATAACTTCCTACAGGAATGTTATTTTATCTTCGAGGCATGTTATAAGCAAGAAAGCATATGGAAACACATTTGCAGACCAACAAACAAAGAGCATGAAATATTTAGTCACAGTATGCACCTTTTACCCAAACCTCGCGGAATAGGTCCAGGCCAGCGTTTCTTGGTGCTTGCAGAAGGCCAGGTCCTGGCAATAGCAGTCTGCCACAAGCATTCACCTCGAAATATACCAGCCCACTGCTTATTGACACATGATATCTGAGCCCATTCACATATAGGGGCTCGAACAAAAATTTCTATGAGGAGATGTTCAGGCAGCTTTTCAAATGTTTGATTGTCGTCCTGTGTCATAAGTATTTCTGCAAACACAAGTACAAAATAGTCATTATTCAGCTTCTTTTGCATAACTGATTTTTTCTACAAACCACAAAGTGTATGCAGGATTGATACTTAAGCCGCACAATAGAATCTACAGTGTATCACAGTTATTTGTAATGGTACCAAATTACTAGAAAAACAAATTTCCTTATGTTTACTTAAAGTAATGGGAGAAAATTACTTAATCGATGTCTCCAAAGAAAACAAAAACATGCTCACTGTACCTACTGTAAAACTCTTAATAAGGACTGGCATCTTAATTTTGGTGCTTTTCACGAGTCATCCAACCTTCCCGTTTTCTCACAAATCAAGCATGTCTTAAAAGATAAGCCTAAACAACAAATAAGCTTGAATAGCCATGTCCTACAGGACCATTTATAGTTTTACTTCTGATCACATACCATGTAACTGACAAATTTTGCAAACAAGAGTATTTCCTCTTCTCAAGAGCAGTGCAAGAGGTAATAATATTGCAGTGCCTATTAACAAATACCCAGAACCAAAATAGGCCCTATGTATCAGCTTCTCAAATAAAATCTTAACCAGCTTATGACCAAAGCAAAATCTGACAAACTATACCACAAATGTACGTAAAAAAATTCCTACTCTGAACCACCAAAGAGATTCTGCATATTAATCTGGGACTCAGCTATAGCAAAAAATCTACAAGAGGATGCATATTGCTGGAAACAATAGGACATGATGGTCAAGTGCACGTTAAGCCGAGCTGGATCCTTTCATATGCATTCTAATATTGTATGAATCATACAGAAGCCCCCATAAATTGAACATTATCCAAATAAAAAATGAGGATAATTATCCCTATCTTTTTTGAATATGGATTGCGGCTATAGAACCCTAAGATACTCTTACAATTCTGAGGTAAGATTTATAGAGCTTCATGTAAAAACACTAGACTTTAAAGCTTTACTTAATTGTTTAAGTTGTAGTTAGATTGCAAATTGGTGTTTGCAAACCCTAAGCTAGAGTTCCATTAACTTTAGGACGTGTATGGAATACAAAATGGAGTTTTTCTCCAACCCCATGCTTTTCCTTCTCGCATTCTGGGGTTTTTAAATAAATCAAGTCTGAATGGATTCTTCTAAATATGAGTTAGGCCTATGCTTTAAAGTTGTTAACTTGGTAGCTGACTAAAATTTACTTAACTCTGTAAGTCATCCAGACAAGCTTTAGGCAAAAAGGCTTAAACTTAATAAAATTGCTGTTAAGAAAGCGTAAACAAGCAAAAAGACCATCTGTCATCTCATGCTACTGAAGTTCGTTATGGTTAGATATAGAATAATGGATTTTTAATGTACTACTTACATGGCAATAGTCATATGCAATGAACAAGTTTTTTAATTGTAGTGAGAATTTACATCAGGACCCGCTAGGGATGAGAATGCACGGGGCCAAAGCCAACTCTTGGCCCGCCCTATTAAAAATTTTGAATTTAAAAATAAAATTTTTATTTTTTCTAATTCAAAGTTTTTAATAGGGTGGGCCAAGGACCTGTCCATTCTCATTCCCATGTGCCGGCAAGATATACAATGACTGAGAAATTTTCCCCTTCCCTTTTATTAGAAAAGAAAGGAAAATCATGTCCTGCCACGGTGGTCATGCAATAAAACATTATCCTGCTAAAGCTTTGCTAAAAATATGTATAATACAGCTATGCACATCATCCTTAAATTTATCCCTAAATTAATTATTTTCAAATACATCCTTAAATTAGTAACCAAACAAGGTAACATAGTATTATCCAAACTGTGTTTTTAGGTTATATGATTATAGACTAACACAAAAAAATAGAAACAAAATTTCCATCTTTCAGAATACCTAAGTTTGAAAAAGAAATAATAAAAAATCAGGAAATAATAGCTGAAACCCAAAATTTAGCGAGTGCTCGCAATCAACCAATTCAACTAACTTCTCCTATTGGTATAAAACAATCAAAATCCACCAGCTAATTGAACTACCAGCAGATTACCCAAGATCAAACAAAAGATAAGAGATATTAACGATAAAGTTAGTGTCGTACCTGAGAGAGATGAGAGGAATCTTGGGTTAAGCTCCGAGCTAACCGAGAGGAAAGGAGAAGCCCAGCAGTTTTTTCCCCCTTTCTTTTATTTTATTTTTTTATTTAATTTTTTTAATCTTTTGTGAGTCTGGGGAGTGGGGACATGAGAGGGTATATCGCGAGAGATTTCTTGGTAGATTTAGTTTTTTAATTGCACCTGTTAATTCACCCAGTCACTGACATGTGGGTCTCATTGTCGGCGAGTCACGAAACTGCTGTCTGTATAAGAGTGATGGGTAGTTGCACGTGAGCTTTCGCACGCCAAACTACTGTCTGTATAAGACTGAGGGTTCGGTGCACGTGAGCTTTCGCACTCATGGCTCACATCCGTCATCCGGGACTTGAAATGGGCCGGGCTTCTTATAAACTTGGATTTTAGCCCAAGAGTGCCCTGTTAATGAATTGGTTGGGGAAATTATAAAGGCAACCCACAAATTTCTAAAGACACCCAATTTTAGTTGATTTTAGTTATGAGTTTGCCATTATTTTTTTAGTATTTCATAATAATAAGAGTTAAGGATAGGGTTAGGAGCGGTTGGAAGGGGGAAATCAGAGCTTTTCTAGAATACTTATTTTATTCTACAAGAAAAAATGTTCAAGGAGAATACTCTTGGTGAGCTCTCTCTAAATTAACAACTCTCTCTCTCTCTCTAAATTACCTTTTATAAAAAAAATAATAAAAAAAAAAACACTCTCCCAATAATTCTCTTTACTCTAAAAAAGAAATATGTTTTTTACAAATAATTCAGTAAAACTTATATATCAAACATATCTTTCAAAGAAATCACCATGAAGCAAGAAATGAGAAATATTGCCTATGAGTCTCGAAAATATATATTTTGAGTAACTTTTAAATAACACTGCCATCTTAAATACTCACTTTAGTGTATAAACTTATTTCAATCTTTGTAGGTATAAGAAAAAAAATGATTTCCATCCTACAAGGTGATGGTACTTGACTTTTGAACATCTTAAAAATCGATGCATAAATAATTAATCTTTAATATAGACAAATTCTTCTTTTAAAAAACAAGTTGCATATATATGTTGGATTAGTATAATGTAGAATGTAATTGGATGAATTTGCGTTTCTCAATGACTCATTGGCTTCATAAATAGGAGGGTGATATATGTGCACATGCCTATGATTATAGATGTGCACGTATCCATCGTATGGGGTGTGCATATGTCCATTGCCCTTGCCACCTATGAACCTATGAAGGTTGGGAATGAGATTCAATGTAAAACAAATAAAAAGACAAGCTAATGCACCATCTCTAACTTTATAAACAAGAAAATAGAATTTGAGTATAATGTGTTGAAATATAAATAAGGTTGATTATCGTATCTTGTGTGTGCTTGTTGAATATTGCATTCATGCATTACATGCACACAATGCAAAGGAAGGAGGTGGATGGGAGAAGCAAAGGGATTAATACATATATTCATGTAGTGGGAAGGTTGCGACCGTAAGACTACTAGCTGGGTGCGTTAGTCACAGAAGTTGGGAGAGTAAAAGAAAATTAGCATCCATAATAACCCAAGTATTAGGTGTAGATTATAAATATGAGTTATGATTATTAGATACAAGAAGGCTGGACTTGTAATAGCATACATAACCAAGTATGCCAGATGCAGAAGGATGAGATTTTATTCTGGATGAAGGTTATTGTGGGAGGTTATGATGGGAGGAGTTGGATTGCATTCATATATTTGTGTGTTTCTTATTACATATTGTATCATTGACATTATTTTGTGGATGTGAAAAATTGAAACCAACACATGAGATATACACATATACATGTAACATCAATAATTGAAACCAAAAATAAGATATAAATATATGCATATACATATAATATTATATCAACCATGCTTATGATAGACTGAGTTATATGAGATACGAAGTTCGCTGACACAATCTAAGACATTATGCATTATTTATATACAAATTATGATGCATTGATAATATTGCGATTGGATATTACATACCTAGGGAAACGAGTATGCTAACCTATTTAAAACTCTTTGTTTCATTTGGATACATAATCTATGGGCACAATCAACATGGTGTGTCCTAGACTATAAACAGAGGCAATGTCGATAAATATATATTTGTATGTTTATTTAAAAAATATATATTTATAATGATACCTAGAACAACTAAATTAAAGATCAAGATGGAAATAAGTCTATTGAACCAACACACTGGCCTTTGCTAACTTCTTTTGTAACTCATTTAAGTTATAAAATCGCATTTTCCATATTGTTTGTATACAAATTTCTGTGCACCTGATTGATAAATTTATGTTTACCTGATTGATATATCTTGTGATTCATATCAATATCCTTTTATATTATTTCAAATTATTCTATTGGACTTCTATTTTTACTTTACACACGGGACTGTTTGAGTTTACCTTTATAATTAGTAAACTTTTCAGGAGATTGAGAAAGGCAAAAAGAATCGAATACAGAATTGCTAATGTAATTGCAAAAACGGTGATTTTTTTAGAACTTATCTAATTTGTTAATGGATTTTTATTTAAGAAAAATGTATACTTGTAATAGTTATATGTAGTTGGATCACCTAAACTTATTTAGTGATATCGTTTGGTAATTTGGAACTAAAAGTGATACTCTCAGCATGATATACATAATGTTTTAGTATAATTTGAAAAGACATGCTGTCAAAATTTTTGTGAAATTGAAATAATATAAGATTTTATTTACTGGGACCGTTATCGTTATACTCAATCATCTATATTGTCCAACTCAATCTAAACAAACATTTTGGATCATTTACACCAATTAGCAAGGAATTCAATTAACAATCAGAGCAAGAGATGTACATCTTACAGTAATATGGCAAGATCGACAATCGAAGCTACAATTTTGTAAAGAAAAAAAAAGGAAAAAGAAAAGAAAAGAAAAAAGAAGGAAATTAGACAATTTTAAGATATGACCATTCAGCTGTAGTTATATTTTGTTATTAGTACTTTTCTTTGCTAATTATTTTATAATTTGTTCTGAGCACACAACATCCCCTTTTATTCCTGCCCGTCCGTTCCGGTGGGCGCGCGGTCTCGTTTTCCAAGTTTTTTGCAACATTACATAGCCAACCGTGCTTCGACAGCAGCAGAATACGGACCGACAGCTGTAACCCACGGCCCAAGGCTCTTTCGGTCCAGTCCATCTGATCCGGTTCAACTACAAACCGCCAATAAACCCCCCCAAATCAATAGCCGGTCCACTCCGAAAATCTAACGGTCGCTCTGTTAGTAAAAATAGCAGAATAATACTAATGCAATAACTAGCGGAATCAAATAGTTAATCGAAGAGAAAAATAGCAGAGACAGATAACACGCAGATTTAACCTGATTCGGTAATGTGCCTACGTCCACGGGGACACGATCGAAAACTTCTAGTATATAAAAAGAGAATTACAACTTTCTAGTTCTCAACCATAAGAGAAATTACGATGAAATCGTATAAGAATTTAAATCAAACTCTAATATCTTGTTACAGTTTTCTCTCTCACCCTGTGCTTCCATCGGCTGTAACAACAACCAAAGCAACAACAACTCTCTCTCTTTGTTTGGCCGAAAGAAAACAGTAGCCCTTTGATAGCCAAAGGAATTATATTCCTGCTTTCGGCCAAAAATCAATAGTAGTAGCCAAGCAATTTTTTTTTCTTTTCGGCTGATTCAAACCCTAGCCACAATCCCATATTTATATTATATCATAATGGGTTTGGACCGGTTTTAGACCCGTTTCGGTGTACCAAAACTCGTTACAGCAATAGGGCTCATTAGCAACAAGCTCCCACTTGGAAACCTATTGCAAAAATTGTAATTTCTATACATGATAATTCTAGTGTTCAAAACTTTTAGCTCGATCGTTCAAAGTCCCAATTTCAGCATTCAATACAAATGCACCAAATTTGAGTAATAGCTCAACTTTTTTCCATCAACCTGCTTTGTCAACATATCTGCAGGATTCTTTCTGCCCTTAATCTTCTCCAACTTCAATTAGCCATCTTCTAACAACGATCTAATGAAGTAATATCTCAAGTGAATATATTTAGTCCGTGAATGATACGCCGAGTTTTTAGCAAGATGAATTGCACTGTGATTGCCACTGAATAACCTGCAATCCACTCCATCAAAATCCAACTCACTCATCAATCGCTGCAACCAAATAAACTCCTTACCTGTTTCTGTAACTGCAACATACTCAGTTTCTGTCGAAAATAAAGTAACAATTGATTATAATCTTAAAACCCAGCTTACCGCTGCCCCTCTTACAGTAAAAATATAACATGTGGTATTCCTGCCATTGTCTCTATTATCTGCATGGTTCGAATCCACAAAACCTTGCACATCAATGTTATCACCCCAAAACATAAACAATAATTTAAAGTACCTTTCAAATACTTAAAAATCCACTTCACTACTTGTCAATATTCCTTCTCAGAGTTCTTCATGAATCTACTCACTACTCCCACTGCATGTGAAATATCTGGTCTTATACTCACCATTGCATATATGAGACTCCCAACTGCCGATGAATAAATCGCATTCTTCATGTGTCTCGTCTCTTCATCTGTCTTAACACTTTACTCTTTTGACAGTTTAAACTAACCACCAAGACCTGTAGTTACTGGTTTTGCATTCTCCATGTTGAATATCTCCAACACCTTTTTGATATACCCTTCTTGAGATAACCACAAATTTTTATTTTGCTTATCTCGGGTAATTTGCATTCCAAGAAATTGTTTCGCCTCACCCATGTACTTCATAGAAAATCTCCCTATAATCTCTCTTCAGATCATTAATTTTTCTTCGTGCATGTACCTGCCACAAGCATATATCTACAAAAGTTTAAGCACGATAATTTTATTATACTTACTATGTATGTAGAATTTTCTCTACTTCTTTATATATCTACAGAAGTTGCTCTGATACCATTTGATGGGAATCGAATCCCCTATCAAGATCGTAGAGATTGAGGAAACAACATAACACAAGAGGAACACAAGAATTAATATGGTTCGGTCGACCAAGTTCGACGTACATCCACGGGAGCAACAAGAGAAACATCTACTATGAAAAAAATAAGTTAAAAGAAGAGATTTAAGTATCTCTCTAACTCTTATATCTTTTATAATAAGAGAAGTATCTCTCTAAGTCAAAATTGCTCTCATCTCTCGTATCACATATAAAAAATACATATAGTGTTCCTAACCTAATCCGATTAGAATAGTTCTATCTCAATCTAATTGATATTCCAATCTAATTAAAATTCTAGTTTTCTAACCCAAATCCAACTGAAACTCCTTGTAATTCTTGATTGGATGCGACCAGCACTCTCCGACAGACCACCCCCAACACCGTCGGGCCCCGGTTCCTCCCCCCCTGCCTCTCAAACCAACGGCGCCAATCTAGCCTCGCTAAGCCCCCCAGAACATCGCCCTGCCCGTCCGACACCCACCTCTACACCCCCTCCCTATTGGGCCGACGCACCGTGGGTCCCGCGTGGGTGCGAGCCCTAACACGCTCCTAAATCTCCTCCCGTCTCCTCCCCCCTATTTATTCTCTCAAACACCCCCATCTCCCCTAACATCGGATCCAGATCTGCAGCCAAAAGATGGGATCTTCTCCTCCTCCGCCAT
Organism: Dracaena cambodiana; assembly: GCA_036321105.1. Classification (NCBI taxonomy): domain Eukaryota; kingdom Viridiplantae; phylum Streptophyta; class Magnoliopsida; order Asparagales; family Asparagaceae; genus Dracaena; species Dracaena cambodiana. The sequence continues at coordinate 32,053,161 of JAYEPQ010000008.1, forward strand.
CTCCACCCCCATTCAAGATCTTCATCGGCTACGACCCCCGCGAGCATGCCGCCTACGAAGTTTGCCGCCACTCCCTCCTCAAGCACTCGTCCATCCCCCTCGACATCAGCCCCATCAAGCAGTCCGACCTCCGCCTCGCCGGCCACTACTGGCGGGAACGAGGCCCCACCGAGAGCACCGAGTTCTCCTTCACCCGCTTCCTCACCCCATTCCTCTCCAACTTCGAGTCCTGGGCCATGTTCGTCGACTGCGACTTCCTCTACACCGACGACATCGCCAAGCTCGTCGCGCTGACGGACGACCGATACGCCATCATGTGCGTGCACCACGTGTACCAGCCCAAGGAGACCACCAAGATGGACGGCGCCGTGCAGACCGTCTACCCCCGCAAGAACTGGTCGTCGATGGTGCTCTACAACTGCGCCCACCCCAAGAACAAGCTGCTCACGCCAGAGCTCGTGAGCAAGGAGACGGGCGCTTTCTTGCATCGGTTCATGTGGCTGAACGACGAGGAGATCGGCGAGGTTCCATTTGTTTGGAACTTTTTGGTGGGGCATAACAAGGTGGATGAGGGGGATGTGGAGGGGACTCATCCCAAGGCCATACACTACACCATGGGCGGGCCGTGGTTTGAGAGGTATAAGGATTGCGAGTTTGCTGATCTCTGGTTGAAGGAATTGGAGGAGTGCGAGAATGAGAGGAAGACGAAGAAGCAGGACGAGGCTGATGAGGATGGGGAGAAGAAGAAGTAGATGGATTTGTTTGATGGATTCGTATTATTTAATTTTGTTGTTTGATGCTCTTTCGATCTTGGTAAGATGTTTACGGATGTATTTGGTTTGATATAGGCTTTCATGATTGTATGTTTTCTATGATATGTTTTCTATGATATGATTAGGTATGCTCTGTTTTTGTTTGGTTTTTGTTTGCAATTTTGTTAAATTGCTTGGAGATTGATGGCTAATTTAAGACTTGATCGAAGAGAACTACATCTTTGGATTGCAATTCCTCAGTGTATCACATTATTTACATTTGATAACAATTATAATGTGCTTAATGTTTTTTTAGGAAAAAAAAAAATTTTGTTTGTTGACACGATTGTTTTGTTCATTGACATATCATGACTTAATTTGACGAAGATGAAATATGCTAAAATGATTGATATGCTTTATTAATCTGTTTCAGGTCAGTTAATATTTCCCTGTTACTCTGTGGTAAATTCATTTTATGCTATTAAATTTTGAATATCAATGGCTCTATTTAGCTTAATTGTGGGCAAGCGAGTTTCATTTGGATCTAAATATTTATGTTTCTCTTTTATGCTTTATCCTCTATCCTACCTTGCAAGCAACCCCTTTTCTAGTGAGAAGCATCTGAGTTTTCATTGTCATGACTTCTCTTTACCTGAACAAGAACAAAATTGTGTAGGTATCATGGATTATTCAATGCAAATCCAGAAAAGGAGTTTAATTTTTGTAAGTAATTTTTTCTTTTTCTTTTTCTTTTTCAATCAAGATTTTGCTTTTTGGAACTTTGGTTGGTAATGATTCATTTGACCCACATAGATCTTGGTTATTAGTTGATTATTAGCAATATAATGAATACAAACCATGTGACATTTATTTATTTATTGTTATTTTTATTTTGTGATTTAGTGGAAGATGAAATCTTTTCGTTGAAGTAGATGAATAATGATAATGAGATTATAGAACTTGAGTAAAACAGATTGAAATGTAAAGGTTTTAGTGCTTGCAATGTATCAAACGCTAAGCAAAGCTTTGTGAATGGCTGTTGCATTCAGATACTTCTTCCTTGATTTGGGTATGAGGAGGTTCTTTATCAAAACTTATGGATGGTAGTGGTTTGGTTGGTTACTTTTCTTTGTGACATTTCATTTTTCCTGCCATGAGAGCATCAATTTTGCAGTGATATTTATTTGTAAATGTGCTATCTAAATGCAGGAGTTGTTTTGAGTTTATTGCTTTTGGGCATAGGAGATTTGCAGCTAGGAAGAAAGAACGAGGGGTTCACCTGCCACAGAGCGGGAAAGGGAAATCGATCTTAGCATTCTGATCAAGTGGACAAAGGGTTTTGCAGTCTCAGGGGAATATGAATTTAGGAGTGCACATGCAATTGACAGGTTGCTGTATCTCTGTCTGCAAGCATTCTGATCAAGTGGACAAAGGGTTTTGCAGTCTCAGGGAATATGAATTTAGGAGTGCACATGCAATTGACAGGTTGCTGTATCTCTGTCTGCTTCGATGTGTTTTCTATTTTCATTTTTTTTTTCTTTTTTTTTAATACAGTGACGTGTATATTAACCAAGGTATACCATATATTGGCTGATGACTTGTAGTATCAGAATTTACAATACTGAGTGTGGCATATTGGCAATATCGGTCACAACAAACCAATGTATCACCTATTAGGTACCACAGAATTATATATAGATATGATATATGTGATATATATTGTGGCATATTGGCAATATCGGTCACAACAAACCAATGTATCACCTATTAGGTACCACAGAATCATATATAGATATGATATATGTGATATATATTGTGGCATATTGGCAATATCGGTCACAACAAACCAATGTATCACCTATTAGGTACCACAGCATCATATATAACCAATGTATCACCTATTAGGTACCACAGAATCATATATAACCATGTATCACCTATTAGTTACCACAGAATCATATATAGATACGATACATGTGATATATATTGTGGCATATTGGCAATATCGGTCACAACAAACCAATGTATCACCTATTAGGTACCACAGAATCATATATAACCAAAGTATCACCTATTAGGTACCACAAAATCATATATAGATACGATACATGTGATATATATTGTGGCATATTGGCAATATCGGTCACAACAAACCAATGTATCACCTATTAGGTACCACAGAATCATATATAACCAAAGTATCACCTATTAGGTACCACAAAATCATATATAGATACGATACATGTGATATATATTGTGGCATATTGGCAATATCGGTCACAACAAACCAATGTATCACCTATTAGGTACCACAGAATCATATATAAATATGATATATGTAACATATATTGACAGTGGTCGATGTTTAGAACCTTCATATTAACTTATCATATCATAACAAATAATCCTTAGGTGAATACTCAAAAAAAAAGAGTACTGAAAAAAAAAAAAATTTTGTTAAGAGTGAGTTGGATAGTTAACATCCTTTAGTAGTGATTTTCTTCAGATAAATAGATTTTATATTTACTTCTTATATAACATGTAGAAGTTGAGACATTAAAACATTAAACACAACAATATATAATTTGAGTTCCACTACTTATTGGGACACACAGACAAAGGTTAAGACATTTAAGAAGCATATGATACTTGCAGTAGCATTGTAATTTGCATTACTGTAAGTGAAGTAGGTCTTTGGATTGGGAGTTAAAAGTAGTAATTAGAGTTGCAAAAGTTGTTAATTTTTATTTTTATTTTATTTATATGAGTTATGATAAGTAATATATTTATTAAAACTACAGATATTGCACTTCTTTCATATGAAAAAAAGTGTCACATGCTAAACAAAAGGTAAAGTATCATATGTATTTTTTCAGCAACTATAATTATTATACATGCAGTAAAATAACTGCAGTTATGAAATTTTACAATTACAATCACACAGTAAAACAATAAAAAAAAAACCTCTACGAGGAGAAACTTTCATTTCAAGTCCTCCATGATTAAAAAAAAAAAAAAACCTCAATGAGGAGCAACTTCCATTTCAAGCCCTCCACCATAAAAAATCCTCCACGAGGAGCAACTTCCATTTAGATTAAAGCCCTCCACCTATCAATGCGAGGATGGTTTCCCTATGCCTTATGGAGGGGGAAGGGGGTATTTATATAAGTGTTGATGGTTAATAATAATGTGAATTATAATTGAGGTAGGATTCCTTAAAAAACTGACTGCAGATGAGTTTAGTTGCCTTAGATATAAGCTTTCTTTCTTGTTGGGGATGGATTTAGTATCTTTGTTTTAATTGCATTTTTTGAAGACGAGGCTATCTTTTGTAAATTTGATTTCCTTATTTAATGAGGATTTGACAAGCGATCAGAGTAAGTGTGGGAACTATATACACGTGACTCTACTCTGGGGAGATCACGTGTTGATTACAAAATTTTGATTCTCCAGCTGAGTTGCTTTCCTGCATGGAGGCTAACCGGCTTGATACTTCAAATCTTTATCATTTGGTGACTCTACTTTATTTTCCCAACTCAGGTACTCAAAATGGTTACGACCTCATATACTAGACTCTTCTAACACCCCCCCCCCCCCCCCCCAGCCATAGGCTCAGCGAACGTGGCTAGCAGTTCCCTTGCCATACAATCTTAGAAACATGATTAAGCCTCTCAGACGCATCAAAGTCTGCGTAAGTATTTCCTTCTCGCTGAACGTGGAACTTGGGGAAACACCTACTGATCACCTGTACATTACATAGGAGTTGGTGATATCCTGCTTTGGCTTCATCTTGGAAGTAAGTACTAGGGATAGCAACTAGATCGGGTAGCTCACCGTCACACCTGACCAGGCACGTATCGGAAATGGGATTGGTGAGGCCCACCTAGAGGCGGGCAAGAATATCCCTATCCTCGGTCATGTTTGGGCCCAAGAATTCCGGCCCACAAGCAAGGCCATGCATGTGCCCCGTCCACCTCAGTGTCTAAAGGGAGAATCGCAATTTTTTTTTGCAAAATCCTTGGAGCTTCGCAATTTTTTTTTTGCAAAATCCTTCCCAAATGACCAACAGATAGCCGTTGGGGATGGGTTTTTATTTTTTATTTTTTATTTTTTATTTTTACAGAACACCCCCAATGGCTCTTCCCCAACGGCCAACGACTAGTCATTGGGGAGGGTTTTCTAGCCGTTCAGGATGTTTTGCAATTTTTTTTTTTTCCCTATTTCAATAAATACCCCACCCTCTCATTTTTTTCTTCTTACAAAAAATCTCAAACAATTTGTCATTTCTCTCTAACTCTCATGCACTCTAATTCTTAGAAAAACTCAAGATCAGTGCTCTCAATAACATCATGGCTCTTTCTCAATCTTTTAACGTCTTAACCCCTCTCGACATTTCAAAACTCTTTTTGGGTTGAATTCATTTTTCTTAATTTTGTAATCTTCAATATTTTAAATTTTTTGTGGTTGTTTACATGATTTTATAATGGCTAATCAATGTTAGTTTTAAAAGATTTTCTTGGAATTTTTTTAATTTTTTAATTTTAAAAAAGTAAAATTTTTCCTTTAACTGGCGGGCATGCTCGATTCTATGGGTCTGGCCCAACTTACCCGGGCAGGCAATCAGGCCATTTTTGGGCCAACCCTAAGGGCACGATCGTAACTGGGCCAGCCCACTCGCTAGGTTGACAAGTGGGCCGTGTCAGTTGCGAGCCACCCAAGGCACGCACATGCTCAGGCCTTGGTTATGTCAGTCTACTTGCTGTCCATATCCATAACAATGTGATAGTTTGCAAGATACTTTGATGTCTATCTAAAGGAGCACCTCCCGAAGGCCCCCTGCCCGCATTTCTATCTCGGGCACAGATAGCGAATCAACAGGAATACTGGCTTCACCTATAAACATAAGAGTTTTTACTTATCTGGAAGTAAAAACTATTTCACTTTAGTTCTCCATTCCTTCTTCCTCATCTCTCTCTTCTTATTTGATTTCTCTCTCTATTCTTCTCCTCTCTCTCTTCCCCCTTCTTATTGGGTTCTCCTGAATTACTTCACTTTAACTAAGAGGAAAGAGAGAAAGAAAAAGAATAGAGAGAGGAACCCAATGTGAAGAGGAAGAGAGGAGTAAGAGAAAATGAAGGACTAAAATGAAGTAACTCAGAGGTATAATATGAATTTCAGACCAAAAATATAGCTGAGTGACTAAATTATAGTAAGTTAAAGAATTTGGGAGACTAAATTATAAATATGAAGATTTGGAAAACTAAATTCTAATTTTTAAAGATTTAAGGGACGACAACAACAACAACAACTACTACTAAGCCTTTTATCTCAAGTATTTGGGGTAGGCTACATGAACAAAAAAGTATCACGCCGGATCAATCACTTTGATATTCCTTCTCCATTCATTTCTATCAAGTAATATCTCTTTATTTAAACCTTTAGACTTCATATCTTTGCGTATCACCTCCATCCATGTTTTCTTCCGTCTTCCTTTCGTTCTTTTAACTTGTCCTACATTGATAAGCTCCCATTTTCGAACTAGTGCACTCGTAGGCCTACGTTGTACATGACCAAACCATCGTAAGCGATTTTCTCGCATCTTCTCATCGATGGGAGCTACACCTAGCTTAGCAATATCATTTTGTACTACAAACCTCAATGCCGTTTCATCCTTCGCAAGGGTTCATCGAAATTGAGTTCAAACTAGCCATGCGGGGGGAGTTCCAAGCACACCTAATGGAGCGGCACAGGCTCATATCAAGTCCCTGTAGAATTCTCCATCTCCTTTGATAGAGCAATCGCTTGTCAAGCGAGATAGCAACCGTTGCATTAGGTTCACTTGAATACACCAACTAGGGTGTTTGGTTGCATGGAAGTAATGGAAGTAAAACTACTTTTACTAATTCGTGTATTTATTTGGCCAAGAAGAAAATTAAAAATTACTTCCATTAGAATGATGTGGATCCCATGTGACAACTCTACTTCATCTTTTTACTTTTCCTCATTTTTTATTAGAAGAGCTCTTGAATTTCAAGGAAGTAAGTATAATATTATATTTTATTTAAATCTAATCATTACTTTTCAAATTTAGTGCATGAAACAACTAGAATATTATTATTATAATATTTTAATTAACTATAAAATAATAGTCTTTCTACTTCTTAGTTTACTTTGTACTTCAAAAAATTTACACGCAAATTCAAGAGTCATGTTGAAAATGGTTTTTTCCTAAGCTTCTATTTGGAATCTACTTCTAGTTTTCTTTCAGACTTCCTCCATTTCCAATATCTAAACAAGACCCTAGTGTACGTTAGCACTGTCTTGGGGAATCTATGGATCGCACACATCACACGTCTTGGTCGCGGCATAGCACCGATACGATCAACTAGCATCAGGTGAAAAATGCATGCACTCCAATAATGGTCGATCCCAGGATTGGAAAAGGTTACTAGAGTGGCATACCATATTAGTTGGGACAATTTTGAAGTTGTCTAACAGTGAAGATGTTGTGCTAGTGGCCTAAGCAATATTCTCCATACTTCTGGTGCGACTACGTACAGTTCGCAGCCACCTCGCTACGTTAGGGAAAGGAGCACACCATTTTTCCTAGTGAGCTCATTTTATATTTGTTCGGATTTTGAGTTCGGACAAAAAAAAACACAGAGAAGTGAACTCACTAGGAAAATTGGTGTGCTCCTTTGGAAACTCCCCTATAGTGTCTCTTGTACCCACAATAGTATGTGAAGTTGTTTCATGTCCCAATATCTCGTTGTACCCACAATATATAGTCTGTGAAGTTGTTTCATGTCCCAGGCCAAATCTGTACGTACTAAAATATGAGAGTTTCCCAAAATTGAGTCCCGCATCCAAGTATAGATCTAATTAGGATTAATCAATGGGATTCACTACCGAAGGAGCCAGAATGCAATAGCACTGACTAAAAAGAACTTCGGATCTAGATTCTCTCCAGAGCACAACAACACTAATATGCTTGCGAGTTTAGTTTTGAAGTGTTAATGAGGTGTTTTCGAGGGATGTGCTATGAAATGTTCATAAAGAAAACTGCTTGTGAGTTTATGGACAAGTGTTTCGAAGTGTTCTTAAAATACCCAAAATACTTGAATATGTAATTTGGAGTGTTTTTTAGAACACCCAAAATCGTGGAGTTTTGGAGTGTTTTGAATTATTTATCAAAAATACAATCTATTTTCCTTATTTGAACTCTCTCTAACGTACTTTACTTTTTTTTTTTCTAATTGGATATATTTATATTTTACATGTTTATAAAATCTACAAAAATCCATGGGAAAACTAAAGTCTCAAGTACAAATATAAACACACCCAAAAACTATGATCAGAGCACTCCGAAATACATATCATCAAAACACTCCAAAACACAAACTCTAAAAACACCCCAAAATACTTTGATCTTTACATTTAAGCACAACATAAGACATCGTCCACTAAGTTGGTGGGTGGTTCAATTTTTTTTAATATAAAGTATATATTAGTGCAAATCATGAAGATATAATATGCGTTGATTTGTGAAAAATCTAAACTATCCGTAACTTAATACACCTGAGATTACATTAGAATCGTTTGTGTAATCTTGTGTTTCGGATAGGATCCAAAGCCAACTTTTTAAGTATGATTAGTTCCAAAAGTCTCGAGTCAAGGGAAAACAGGAGCCTTCGTAGTGAACCATGCAGAAGATGCAAACGAGATTATTTGTGCTCTACTCGGGATGGTAATGGATGTAGATATCAAAAAAAAAAAAAAAAAAAAAAAAAAAAAAAAAAAAAAAAGGAAATCCCCGCAGGAGCCAACCGCGGGAATAATTCCCGCGGGAAGCTCCCATGGGGTTGCCTGCCTTGGTGTTTTCGGTTACGTGTTTTTGATACGCGGTTTGACTCGGATTTTTAAGAATTAATTATACATATTTGATCGGGATTTGAAGGAAAAATTTTATCCGTATTTGAAGCGAATGATTACTCCTCTATCTTTAAAAAGGAGGACAAAGTCCAGAGAAAAGGGGATTCTTTTTTTGAAGAGGATTTTTCCAGAGTAGAATCCAAAGGGGGAAGAATTCTCAGAAGAGAGAAATTCTTAGAGGAACAGGAAAACGGGGATTTCTAGAGAGCAGAGTTCTCTTTCCTTCTCCTCTGGTCGAATAAATCAATCGACGTTCGGATCGTCAACGGAGTGTAGAATAAAGGCTCCACCGCTGCCAGACCCACAAAAATTTAAAAGGGAAATCAAATTAATTTTCCATATTTTTATAATCTCAGATTTTATTTTGTAATTTTTCTTTTATTGTTGAATTCAAAATCAAATTGGCAATGTAAAGAAAATTTAATTTTTCGGGTATACAAGAATTGGCGATCACAGTGGAAGTCTCGACGGTACAATCCGATCGTTAGGTTCCTCTGATTTAAACATAGGCATCATCACCGGGTGACGGGTTGTTTACAAAAGTAGAAATACTCTATAAATTACCGAGTCAATTAGATTAAGTAGACTAAAACATAATATTTAATTATTATTTTTTTTTGCATTTTTGCTTACTAATAATGAATAAAAAATATTTTTTAACTTAAAATTGTAATTTTTTTTTATCAACACAAGTTGAAATTCTTATTATTGACCCCCTCTGGTTTAGAATCCTAGTTCTGCGCTTGAGTCAAGCGTCTTCTTCGGCCGTGGTTGTTAAATATATACTAATAGGCACATTGGTCTTTGGATTAAATTCTAAAGACTATGGTGATATGTCATGACTCTTGGATTCACCCTCACTCATGTGCTTTATATTCTTGCGCACATTGCCAAGTCTAACTTAATGACCTCCTAACGACTAATTTGACAATTGATAATGCTTTTTGCAGAAACAGATTGCATGGGTACAGCCCGCGCTCGACGACATCCAAGTTGATGCGGCGACGCCCAAATTGAGGCAAGCCCTTGGCCCGCAAACACTGGCACGTGAACGATCCAGCTCCGTCGCGAGCCTGGGTCGGCATGGGTCCAGTTTGCGCCTGTCCGGGCGAGCTGCCGAACCACCTCGACCCGCTTGCTATCCTACTTCACATAAAGAATACACCCATGTGAGACTTGCTCCTCAAGGTGGAGGAACAAACTTATTATATGGACTTAACCAACTCCGCATTCATGACATAGATTTATCTGGATATGCCAAATTTAGATTCCTCTAAATGATAAATCTGAATGTAACGCCCCACTTTTCGTAGTGTAGAAAGCTGGAACGTTCAGCGTCGAATGATAACTCGACAAGTCTCAGTGAATATTACAGTTATATTACAGCGAAAATATTAGCAAAATATAAAAATAAACAATAAATTTTTTATTTAAAACAATAATATTTTTCCTCCCTACATAATATTCAATAAGAAAACAATAAACTAGAAAGGTTGTCAATCTTGTAGTTTCGTCTGCTTCTAAAAATATATTGTATCATGTTTTGTCTCTGGCGGGTCTATCTCTAGATAATAATCTGCGTCTGCCTATGCATAAGCATGATCGTCAATAAAGCGATTCAATAATATATAGCAAAATATGTGAAAACAATGATATCTTTAAAATATAAAAAGTCATGTACAATTAAAACGATAGAAAATTTTATTTTTAAACACATTATATGACTTATCAATTTGACTCTTTAGTTAACGTCTTTTAATTATGGTATTTGGAAATTTATGAAGATATGAACTTGGCTTGTTTGAACGCATCTCTATGTATTCCGGAGAAACGGAATAGTAATTTGATCGAAGCATATTCCGATCCTTCAAAAAATAGAAAACAGTGGCGCAGTTACGTTTAGCCATCAAATCATATGGATCCTCAATTTTTCCCATAAACCCAGTGTATGTCAATTTCAGTGTCAGTTGTTCAGTTCAGTAAATTCAGCTCATTATATGGATTTGTGATCATTAATAAAATTCAGTATTCAGTAATAGTAGTAGTAACATTAAGAAATAATGTAAGAGTTTAGTGATTAATATTCTATCACCTATCACATATTATAGCAATCATGTCTTATCATATTTTATTCGGTATTCGTTAAGTTTTCACATATATAATTAAATCTTTAATAAAATAAAACAAAGAATATAGAAAATAAAGTATAATCAATAGTATGTCTTTGAATGAGTTAGACTCACTTTAAAATAAAATATAAGTAGTAGCATATTATAGTGAGTTATAAAACTCACCTTGGCCTTGATTTAGGATGAAATATTTGGCCTGAGTGACGAAATATCCAAGATTCTCAAAAACTCTCCTTGGTTGAACCTAGGGAAATATTACTACTAATAGTAGGGAAGACCAATATGAATTCTAATTGGATTCACTATCCTAATTAAAAATGGAATTTCAAAAGTTATGGAACCCAAATAAGAATTCGGATATGGAAACCAAATTTGATTGGGGTGTATGGTGGGTGTGATATGATCAAAATATATTTTTAAAATAAAATATTATTTTTAATAAATTGTAAAATTTAAAAATTTGACATGAAAAAAAAGTGGGTGTTGCAACAAATTTATCAAGTCTGAATTGGTCTTAATTTAAAAGTTTATTTACCTCCAGATTGATTTATGAATTTTTTTTTATTGGCAATTTGTAAAATTATTCTCCTACGTACATTGTTTCCCTAGCCTAGCCTTCTCGTCACCGTGTCACGCCCCCTCATCTCCGGTTGTCACCACCCATTTTCTAAGTGAGCCGCCTGCTAGGCACTTAGAACAGGGACGCCGGCGGGAAATTCCTTCTGGTTTACCCAAATTCCCATCCTACCCCTGCCCTCCATCCATAAATACCATCCACCTCACTCCTCTCCCCCGCCGATCCCTCGGGATGTGCCCACTCAAACGGGAGTTTCTAGATGGGCACAGCATATTTCCTAGTGAGCCCACTTAAAAAGATCGTTTTATTTACCACTTTGCAATTATTTTTTTGGGTCAAAAATACCCTTCCTTCTTAATCAGAAATCTAGAAGTCTGATCCGGACTAACCAGTCCGGATGAAGCCTCCCCATCCGGGCTATCAGCTCCGGACAGGGAGCATAAGTCCGGGCTGGTTAGCCCGGATGAGGGATGAGAGATAAAAAAAAAAATTAAATTTTCATAATATGTATAACTGGTGTAGTGGTATCATACTTCCCTCCCATGAAATTGACCAAAGTTCGATTCTCTGGATGCACAATTTTCATTTCTTCTCTTTTTTATCACCTTGTTATGTTGAATTACCCCCCCTGCTTTGTATATTTAATTTTTGCCATGAAAATGAAGATGAAGATGAAGATGAAGATGAAGATAAAAAGAAGAAGAAGAAGAAGAAGAAGAAGAAGACGAAGAGGAAGAAGAAGAAGAAGAAGAAGAAGCAGAAGAAGAAGAAGAAGAAGAAGCAGCAGAAATGAGAGAGAGGGTAGATTAGGAATTTTGGTGTGCTCACTAGGAAAACCCTCTCTTTTTAAAAGAGAGGGTGTGCTCACTAGGAAAAAGTGGGCTCACTAGGAAAAAAACCGTGCCCATCTAGAAATTCCCACTCAAACTCGTCGCTTTCTCGTGATAATCTCAAGATCAAACTTCACCCTCTCGAAAGGATCGAAACCAATTTAGAGCACTTCTGGAAGGCTTCCAACCAATTCAAAGTACATCTCACAGCTACATGCACCTTCACATTATCAGCCCCTCCTAACTTCCCTCGCTTCTTGCTGCCTCTGTTCTTCCTCTTTAATTGATCAAAGAATTGAAAATCAAGATGGGGAGCAGCGAGAACGCGGCGAGGGCGGTGACCATTCAGAAGAGTTATTTCGATGTGTTGGGCATTTGCTGCCCATCTGAAGTGCCCCTGATAGAAAAGATCCTCAAACCCCTCGATGGAGTCCACAAGGTCTCCGTCGTAGTCCCGACCAAGACCGTCATTGTCGAGCATGACCCTGAACTCATCTCCCAGGATCAGATTGGTATGCAACTTTTTTTTTTTTTTTTTGCCTTCAAGATTTTCATTTTCTTTTTTTAAATTATCTTGTGTAATTTGTGTATCATTGATCTTTTCAGTGGCCTAGTAAGGAGAGGTTGGTTTCAGTCAGTTTCATCTTCAAACCAATTCTTGTATCATATTCTAAACATCCTTATGTTGAATTCATGTATGTTTGAACTTAAATTTTTGAACCAATTCACTAGTTTAAAAATAAATAAATTAGGTGAATGGAAAATGGTTCCAAAGAGGAGTACATAGCAAAGGAACAAAAAAGAAAGAAGAAAAAAATAGTCTCACATTGAATAACGGTTTGTTAGGATGTGGGTTTATATAAGACTGTTTTTTCCATGACATTGCTTATGTAAGAAGAGGAGAAACCTTGAGCACCACGGGTGATACTACGCACTGCCCGCACCCGCACGCGCGTGTGCGAGGGCGAATGGGCGTTTAGGGCGCTTTAGTGGCGCACTTGGTACGGATTCGACCCGCACCCGTTAAGAGTCGTTAGGATTTGTCCGTTGAGATCCAACGGTCGTCTGTTAACCGTTGCTGTTAAATGTTCTTCCTTCCTGTTGCAGACCGGTCGTTGTATCCTGGGAGACCGGACAAATCGGTTTTAAGGAGATAGTGTTCAACATTAGCCTCGATCATCTTCCTGTCTTCATCAATTCTGCATACGTTCATCCTTCTTCTGAATACAGGTTTTTCTTAATCCAGTAATTTTTTATACTGTTTAGAATAGTAAACTAGTTAAAGAAGAACAGTTTAATAGTTTTCTGTAAACAGTAATATGAATATTCTTCTAATTCAAATCTGGAAAGATATAAACTGCTATTATACATAATAATTCGTAATTTTTCTTCTCCAACTTTATTTCTGATTGAAATATAGCACTGAAACATGTGCATAATAACAGAATTAATTCTGTGCATGATAACAGTAGTAATTCTGTACATAATAATAGTAGTAATTCTGTTAACTAATAACAGTAATAAGTCTGCCCATATTAATCTGAAACACTAGCAAATTATTTAACCAACACCTTCTTCCCCAAAAAACTTCACTGATCACGTAGGGGATGAGGGGGTTGCCGCCAGCTGCTTTGCTGCGGATCCTGCCCCCTCCTCTCCAGCCTCCTTCAAAACCAATTTTTTTTTCTTGGTTTGAGGGAAAATAAAAGAAAAAATAAAAAATAAAAGGCTCAGACCTTCTTAATGTGATAAGTGTATAACTTATTATTCTTAAAGTCTGAAATTCTCATATAGCCAATAGAGTTTAGTGGCCATTTGAGGTTGGGTCACGTCATCAATGTCGGATCGTCAACGAGGATCCAATCACGCCTCATAGCTATCTAGATCCCACAACTTCTGTAAAAAAGAGTGACGATTTATAAATCCTCTCGTTTATTTTTTTTTTTATTCTTTTCATTGTAATCGATTGAATCATTATAATAATTTTTCAATGGCAATGTAAAGGGGCCCGATTTTCTCCGAAAACAAACTGACGACTATAGTGGGAGAAACTTTCTACACTGAAGAGGAGATGGTGACCCAATCCGACGTTAACAAAATTGTAGAGACGATGGAGATGTTAGTAATCGAGCTTGACCAACAGAAATACGAGGACTACATATCTTCAGATTCATTGAGTCCAACGAAAAGGAGATCCGTGCGGCAAGGACACAAAAGAGTCATGGACTTAGAACGTCAAAAATCACTTGAACAAAAAGGTGACTTTATAGTTTTGGATAATAAGGAGGGCTTGATCTCTCAAAAACCACTTGGATCTTTAAACCCCAATTCATTACAACAAACGATGTCCTTTCCAATTTTCAAGGAACTTATCACATTCGACATCAAAGGAGAACCTACTGCTGCACAAAAACGGACCCAAATCCGCAACCGGAATCGGAGAAATCATCGCAAGGCACTCAAAGCTCGTTTTCAACGCCAAGCTAAATTTCAGCCTAACGGAAGTAAAGTTGAACGTCATGCTAAAATCCAGCCTAGCGTAAGTAAAGATGAATACCAGGCTAAAATCCAGTCTAGCGTAAATAAAGATGAACGCCAGGCTAAGATCCAGTCTAGCATGAACAAAGTTGAATACTAGGCTATTTTGCAGCCTAGCGTAAACAAGACTAGACGTCAGCCTAGCGTAAGCAAAATTGAAAATCAGACTAAGTCTAAGCCAGTACGCAAGGCTAATTCAACTAAGTCAGTGTGCGAGGCTAGACCAGTACGTCAGACTGATTCAGTATGCCAAGCTAAGTCAGTGCGCGAGGCTGACCCAGTGCGCGAGGCTAACCCAGTGCGCGAGGCTGACCCAGTGCGCGAGGCTAAAGTTAAGTTTAAGCCCCGCGTGAGAACTGTAGAATGTGAGGCTACTAAACAGTCTATGCAAAACATGACAGAACCAACACTGGACATTAGATTAACCTATGGCCTGACAAATATGATCCATGTGACTTCTCAGAGTCATATACATGGACAAATAGACCTTGCGCGAGAAGTAGGGCCCGCCCGCAAAAGATGGTCATATCAACACACCAAGAGGAAACTACAGATTTGCGGAGGTACCTCACAAACAAAAGAAGGTTTGCACAACCCCATCATTCATGATGTTGCGAGGAATTAATCTCAGCAGTTATGACTCATTGCCGCTATGAACCCCGAGACCATCTGTATTTAGTCGACTGTCACCACCAGAATTTAGTATTCCAAAAAGAAGATGACTGCAAAGACAGAATTTTAACTCAGATGAAGACCTCTCAGCCGTCACGTCAAATATGATAAATAAAGGGAGAACATCACCATACACGCCTTAAGATAGGTGCAACGGCTCCCCGAGATTATAAAATGTTGGCAGGGGGTTCAGATGAGGAAGATGAAGAACATAGTATCATTCAGTCATAGCAACGCCACGATCTCATTCTTCCTCTCAGTCTGGGCAAAGAACGTTTCATATGGTCGAACGGTTGGCCAAGATGAATCAAATGATAGAAGCATAAGAGCAGTTTGTCCAAGAACAGCAAAAGAGTATTGAAGAGCTCAAAGCACTGCTCGTAAAAGTCATAGAAAATACTCAAAAGCATACAAGAGATGGAACAGGAGGTTCTTCTTTTGACAAAGGCAAGAAAGATGAGCATAAATCAAACTCAGACACTGAGAGAAAAGGCGGGGAGGAAGAATATATCATTGTTCCTCACGCCGGAAATATGGAAAAGCTTCAAAATCAGATAGAAGTATTGATGCATCGGAAGGGGGTCCATGAAACAGGGATTACGAAACTGATTAGTATCATATTCCTGATGGCGCCAAAGAGACCAATTTCTCGCAGAATATCCTCAAAAGTGGTGAGTACGAAACCCACCATCCTACTCTACCACATATTCTCAGTCGAATAGATCCAGCCAGGAGTTTTGAAATTATGAGCTGGATACTGCCCTCTCTTAGATGATAACTTATTCAAGAAGGTATTGGCTTTTCGGGAGACCTCACTTAGAGGGTAGTCCTTATTAAATCTGCCAGGAAAGAGACGGTGACGGATCTGCTGGGACCATTTTGATAAGCACTCACGTTACCAAAGCTGGCGACAACTACCCCGTCTTGCTCTCTGGTCAAGTTCCAACTGATGGTTTGCAAAACTGATAAGTCCTGAAGGTACGTTAATAGATAGCTCCTAACCATATCTAGAAGGAACATCTGAATACGCTCCACTTTCCGAAGCCACTTATTCTTATACACATATAGAGCTTCATTCAGAACAGTAATCTCATCTCCAAATAAAAATTTAGGCTTCTCCAAAAGACAGCGGCTTGTCCCTTCTACCAGTGTATCGGTAACCAACTCCCTAAGAGTTACTTGACTACCTTGGGAGAATCTTTCAACACGACTCTTGGAACTGCCTGGAGTAAAGTTTGGCACCAGCTCTTCAAAACGGAACTGGACAGTGATGTTGGGCCCACCTCATACCCAAAGTAATTGCGCTTTGGGAGTGCACCATTTGAATAATTGACTTCCAAAAACAGAGAAGACAAAAATGAGAAAAATCCAAAAGAATGAGCTAAAGAAGATTGCTAAGTTGCATGCAAGGCTGGCCAAGTCCCGCGACATGTGACGCTGGCCTAGCCTGGCGTCACGCGAGGCTGGCCGCAGCCTCGCGTCGCGTGCGAGGCCGGCCAGGCCTTGCATCGTGCGCGGCGACCACCACAACTTAAAAAGCTATTTTTCCCTTTTTACCTCGAATCGGCAGCAAAATTTCAGTCAACGATAGCCCTGGAGCGGAGAAATCACCGCCGCGGCTTGAGGAAGAACGTCGGGAAGACATTGGATCAAAGAAATCAAGAAAAATCTACGAAAATCCAAAGAAAAGAAAAATGGGTTTCTTGGGTTCTTGAGAAAAAGAAGAGAAAAAGAGAAGAAAAAGAAGAAAAGGAAAAAGATAAATAGAAAAAGAAAAGGATTTGGCGCCTTAAATAGTTGGGTTTAAAATGGACGGTCCGGATTTGAGGCACTAATCTTGAAGAAAAATCCAAAGTATTTTAAAATTTCGCCAAATAAAAGGAGGAGACAAAATTTTAAAAACTTTGGAGGTGGATCTTGTAGAACAAAAAAAAAATTGAAAAGACCCAAAAAGAGGCTAGCGAGCGAGGCTCACAATCTCGCGGGGGCCACAAGGCTCGCAGCCTCGTGACCAGCGAGGCTGTTTGGCCTTGCGCGGCTCGCGAGGCTATGCCAGCTTGGCATCCAGAGGGACTATTTTATATATTTTGCAAATTCTAATCAGATTACAACTAATTTTGGTGCGAAATCAAAACCAAATACGACGAATCTCCGCATCAAATCTTATCAAAAGGAAACTCAAATATTTAATTAAGTTTACAAAGGGATTCTATTTTTATCTATATGGAAACTCTCTCAACTATTTGGGGTCTATAAATACCCATACAAAGGAACTGAGAAAGAATTTTTGGTAAGATCTCTCTCGTAAAAGAGCTTGCAGGTTCTTCTGTTCAGCAGCAACAAAAAAGAGCCGGTCCTATAATATCCACCTACTACCTAATAGTTATGAGGATCGAATCACGTCTCATAGTTACCTACTACCTAAATCCCACAACTTTTATAAAAAAGAGCGACGATTTATATGTCCTCTATTTTGTTTTCTTTTTTATTCTTTTCATTGTAATCGATTAAATCATTATAATAATTTTTCATAGCAATGGAAAAGGACCCTATTTTCTCCGGAAACATGGGGGCGGTGGACTTGCTCGTGTCGCCGTAGATCACCTGAGTCATGAACACTTTGGAGGTGCTACCGATCCATGTACCGATGAGAGAGCTGAGGGCGACGGACTGAGGCTAGGGTGCTCGATTCAGACATGTTGCTTGTTATCACCTGCAGCGCGAGCTCTGTTTCCTCTGGGGTCGACTGCATCAGTTCAAAAAACAACCAAACAACGGATTATTTTATGTTTGCTTACGCGTAAAAGTCTAAAATTAAGCGGAGACGGAGAAAATTGTGAGATGTATCGATCAACATCTTCGTCGCGCTCCCCTCAACTCTTTGCCCCCTCGCATAATTTTGCAACGGAGAAAGAGAAAGATACCGGTGAGCCCAAATTTCTTTGGAATCCTTGCATTTTATGTTGTTAATCAACTCTGATTGCTTGCATGCTTGCATGAGAAGTGTTTGCTTGCAGTCTAGTTTGTTGTTGGATGAAGAAGCGTTTAGAGAGCAGAAATAGGAACTAATTACTATCCGTTCAGCTTGGTCAATGTCTTGGTTTTTAATGGAATGATTCAAATTGTCAAATTGAAAGCAGAGGGGTACCTCCGTGGCCATTACAAGAAAAAAAAGATTCAGTCAAGAAGGAAGAAGACGGGAGGGAGGGAGGGAGGGAGGGACGGGAGAGAGAGAGTGAGTGAAACTTTTAAGAGGGAGATGAGGATAAAAATGAAATTAAATAAAAAGAGTATAGTTTTGTTTAAAAGATGATGAAATTATATGACCGTTGACTAATTTTGATAACACTCCAGAGGGCCAAGTTAGAGTTTCAGTACATCCCCATACTCCAGGGAGAATGATGTAATTAATCCAAAATAAAATAAGAAAGAGAAATTTTCATTATCTTTCAGGAGAAAAGAAAGTTGAAAGAAAATAATAAACAATAAGGTATAAAATCTTCTCTCTTTCTCTCTCTTAATTTAAGAAAATGAGAGAAAACGTCACTTTGTATTTTTATATCATAGAATCGCGATAGGAGAGAGGATGAAATTTTTCTTAAATTTTCATTTTAGTTTCTTTCCATACCAAGCTACAAAAGGATTTTATTTCTTTTTTCTTTTCTTTTCTCTTTCCCTTTTCATTTCTTTTTCTTTCTTCTTTTTTTTTTTTTTTTTTTCTTTTAAACCAAACATAGCCTTCTTTTTCTTGTCTTGCTCATTTCTTTTTTTTGTTTTTTTTTTAACCAAGGATGCATTTTTGATCGATTTCTCCCAAATCTTGTAGCTAGATATGACTCAAGTGAGTAAGTTTTGGTCAAGATTTGGTGAAATTGAACTTGAATGCGTTGCATGTTTTTCAAATAATTTCTTTCTCTGCGGTTGCGATAAGCTCCTTCTCTGAACTTGGCTTTTGACTAGGCAATGCAATGCACAAAAATGACGACATTCTTTTTTTTTTTTTTTTTTTTTTTTGAATTTGACAGTTAAGGCCTTGAACCAAGCAAGGCTTGAAGCTACTATACGAACATATGGCACACAAAAAATCATGAACAAATGGCCAAATCGTTACATAATGGCATGTGGGTTTTTGCTATTTGTGTCATTATTTCAGAAATTTTTCCATCCGCTACGGTGGCTGCCCATAGCAGCCGTGGCTGTAGGCCTACCTCCAGTCGTATTGAGGAGCATTGCTGCCATTCGAAGATACATGCTTGATGTCAATATTCTCATGTTAATTGCAGGAATGATCATCCTTAAATATGAGATGCTTGTGATTTAATTAGCTGGTACATTTTTGACATCTTGCTTGTTTCTTATATATAATAGTATTATACTGAACTTTTATTTTCACAAAATGTGTCCAACAAACATAAGCATTACATTTAAGTTTTTAATACGGAGAAGTTGTTTGCCATTTCTGATTTTAACGATATAAGCTAGCTCAACCTATTCTTAGACCGGTTATAACTATTTCCCCCATTAAATACACACAAAGTGCATGTTTATTATATATATATATAGATATGAACCAAAGTGATCATAATGAACTTAGATAGCATATATTCTTTTAAAGGAGGCACCACATAATGAAATGTTTATATGTAGATATGAACCAGAGGGGTCATAATAATCTTGGATAGCACACATTTATATAGATAGGAATTAAAAGGTCATAATGATCTTGGGTAGCACATATTCTGTTGTGAAGAGGCACCACATGTAATGGAAACCGTCACATGCTAGACTCTAATATTAGGATATGCAGGATCTAGGATAGGTAGTATCAAAGGTTCTGAGTTTCCCTTACCTGATCAATGTCAAGTAGTCGACTCTCGGCTTCTGGATGACAAAGGAGAAAGGGGATTTAGAGGTGGATGAGGGTGGTGTTGGGATTCGTAATAGAAATAATTTACCAATTGATAAATTCGAAATAAAAGAAATAATTTTGTATACTATTGAATCTCCTGATTAATACCATAAGTACAAAATTAAAAGCGGAAGCATACCTGAATCCATTGATATAGAAATCTTACGGGAAGAGAACCCTTGCGTTATGGTCTTCCAATTCTAACCACCAGATCCTTCCTTAGAATTCTCTCTGAGAGGATTTTGAGAAATCAGAATACGTCGTGGTAGAACGGGGACCATAACCTAATTATAAACTGCTAGGGCAGTTATAATTTTTTACCATAATTACCCTTCTGCCCCTCATAGAAGTAATAATTATCTAATAGTATCTACACAATAATCTCATGACTATTATACCCTTTAAGCCAATTAATCAATTATTAATTAGACCACAAAATTTAGACTTGGCTTAATTAAATGATAGCACACACATTTTAATTGTCTACATGTATGGTCCCAAATTATGGATTAATTACAAAAATTAATCTAACAGGTGGTTGTGGAGATCTCTGAGAGGTCGAAGAGCCGGTGAGTTTTGGAGGAATACTTGTCCATCGCTTCCTATTTTGATCATCAAAATACTTTTTTAGGATGGAAGGAATTGGAAAACATATATTGGAATTATCAGGTTATGTAGTTAATGGACTTGGGTATTGAGTCCAACCTGGGTAACTTAAATTTGATACCTATAAATCCAAATTTCCTCGACATATATCCCAATACTGAGACAATAAGTATAAAAAAAGGGCCTGATTCTGCCTATGTTTAATTTTCTCGTGAATGATAGCTTGGCAATGTTTAGATAATGTGATGTGAGAGGATCGGCAGCCATATAGGATGATGAGTCACTTGATCGGAGACATGATAGCACACGAATCAACCCATTGTGGAACTCCAATTCACCACTTGGTCTTGTGTCCTATTGATCCAAGGCAGCTGAGCTGTGGCCTTTCAAGATCGATTCTATGAGTTCACAAGTATAGCATGTGTTTTAGCTTGAATGCTTTGCATTCTCAATGCTGATTGGTAGGTTAAAATTGGCGTGATGCACATTGTTTAACGGACTATCTAGCAACAATTTTCTGTCAAATGTGATTCTCAGTTGCCTTTTAACCACTTCAAAGGGTGAAAGCGGTAGGATTAGGAATTTAGAAATTTAGGATTTTTGGATAGATTTGGGGAAGAACAAAGTGATTCAGAAATCCATTCACGCGAATCCACGCCCACTCTCAACGAATCCATGAGGAGAGATTTTTTTGAACACAGTGAATACACGCAGTTTCTCAAAATTTAATTCTTTATTCAATTTTCAATTGTCTACAAAAAGAACTTCATAGAGAGCAGCTTATTTATAGAAAAACTCCAACAAACAAAATCTTAATAGAATCCAAAATCCTATCAAATACAATAAACAAAATCCTAATAGAATCCAAAATTCTATCAAATCTTAATCAAACTAAACCGAATCATATTTGATCTCAAAATTATCTCAAATCAAAAATTTGATCTCCATCAATTCTTCCCGATTTCAAAACATTCATCTCCGATGAATGCGAAGATAAGGAATGTTATACATGTCCGGGTTAAACTAATGTGCATTCTTTTACAAACCATTCCAATTGAGCCATAGTGGTGGTCGAGAAATTGTAACTTGCACTTCACATTTGAACCAAGGCAGTGAGAGAGGAATTGGCTTCATGCGTGAATCAACTTTCGATGACCGTAGATCTGAAGAGCTATTTGTGATGGAAGTAATAGAATTGACTTTATTGAAAGTTGAGTTGATATAAGGATCCCACAAAATATCCTGATTATAAATAGTAGAAGCAATTCTCTTTGAAACTTCATATGAATCTATATACTGAATTGGTAATTTTCTCATAATTCCTATAAGGAACCTATTAAGGGGAACTGAAATTTTCACCTCATTATCAACAACAATTTCTTTTCTGTCATAAGTCTCGCTTTGGTCCAAAAGTCTCAATACTCCTTATATATCTGCAACCGATATACAAATACTATCTATAAATACGAATTGTTGACGAAGTTTCTTACGAAACTTTAATAGGAGACTTTCCAAAGAAACTACAGGTTTTATGGACATGTCATATAGGAAAATAGGAAGTATTTCTGTTGACTTCTTTTTATGAACATGATCATAAGGAGCATCCACAGGCAGCTAAAATTTCATAGTTGATTCAATTAAGAGATCTTCAGAAATCTAAAGTTTTGAATTTTCAACTTCTATGGACGGAAAGAAAGTTCCGTCTGGCATTAATAGTGACTTATCATGTTCTATATTTGGTGTAGATTGCAAAATATATTCGCTATCAAAAATAGAAATATCTGCTTCAATTTTGTTGGCGATGCTATCATCGTTAACCATTGAATTCTTTTATCTCTACGTTTAAGTGTTTTGTTGAAACTGTCAAGTATTCGGTTACACTTTTCAAACTCATCGATCACATATTAAAGTTTTTCTTTATCAGTCATTGTTTTAGACTTAGACGATTGAAACTGATGAGATGATAAATTTAAAAGGCGGTGTTGAACATACCGATTACGAAGTAGACGTCACAAGATATCTAAATTCAAACATAATTTATTCTCTCTACTCCAAGTATAAGTTTCTCCACCATACTTTTGTCGGGTGTAAAGACATTTCTGTGATGAATTCATATCGAAATCTGGAAAGAAATTTTGGAGATGAATCTCCCATTCTTGATAATTTTGTTGATCGTCAATACCGTAAAAAAATAGGTATAGTAACATACATATCACGCTCAAGTTGCAATTTATTAGTATTTGTGTTGATATAATGACCATAAAACATGAACTCCATATATAATCAACTCACAATTTTAACTCGAAAAATTTAGGAAATACCCAAGGATCACAGCAGTTCGAAAATGACTCGAATCGGAGTTGAAAATGCTTGAAAACGGCTCTAATACCTGAAGATGCGGAATTTTTAGCTATGATACCAAATTTGACGTAGGACGAAAGCGAATTAGGGTTAGGGATTTGGAAATTTAGGGTTTCTGGATAGATTTAGAGAAGAACAAAAGGGTTCGGGAACACTCAGGCGAATCCACGCTTACTCTCAATGAATCCACGATGAGAGATTTTTTTTTTTTTTTAACACAACGAATCCACTTTTTTGAAAATTTAATTATTTATTCAATTTTTAATTGTCTACAAAAAATTTCATACATAGCTTATTTATATGGAAAACTCCAACAAACAAAATCCTAATAGAATCCAAAATCCTATCAAATCTAATAAACAGAATCTTAATAGAGTCCAAAATTCTGTCAAATCTAAATTAAACCAAATCAAACTAAACCGAATCCTATTAGATCTCAAAATGATCTCAAATCAAAAATCTGATCTCAAAACATCCAAGTAACTTTTAGGAATTGATTTTTGGAGGATTGGGCTATAAAGCACTGATCTCTTTATTGAAAACAATCTTTGGTATTGAAATACACATTTAGAACTGCATTTTGTTTATTTTCCTCTTATGTTTGTTGTAGCTGAGAGTGCCTGTTTTAATTTGATTTAACAACACATGGAATGACAAGAAAATGAAAATGAAAGATTGACCAAGTCTCAGATTCTGATAATCATGGAGGCTAACCAAGTCCCAGTTTCTGATAACACCCACCGGAATCTTTGGTTTTAAAATTGACATACATGATGCTAACTCATGTTTTATTATTAGGATGAATATTATTTATTCATATTATGGCCGTATATATATGCTTACATGCTGATTAAGAATTTCCCCTCCTCGATTTTTGGACAGTTATAGGGGCTGTTGCTCTAAGGGACTTCTTGGAAGCAGGGTTCATTGTTTTTCCTCTTCACTCTGGCTGAATGGCTCGAAACAAGCGCCTGTCACAAGGTCCATCTCTCCTCTCACACACGTCAAGATCCCAAGATCGATTATATGAGATGCGCACATTGGTCTTTGGATTAAATTCTAATGACTGGTGATGTGTCATGACTCTTGCATTCACCTACACGCATATGCTTTAATCCTTGTACACATTGCCAAGCCTGACTGAACTTAAACCTTGTTTTGTGCAACTCATCTTTAATAGATACAGTTGTTGGGTGCTTTACAAGGCATTTCATAAGATCCAAGTTGGAGCATGTTAGGCCCATAAGCGTCATCATGTCTAATGTCTCTCTCTGCATGTTTAATCAAGTCCATGCAGACAAGGTTAACACTAGCACTGGCACTAGTTTTAACTGTTTTGCTCTCGCAGGCCAATGCTGGAATGTCAGCTCTGATGAGCATGGCTCCTCAGAAAGCTGTCTTGGCAGAAAGTGGCCAAGTTGTCGATGCCCGAGATGTGGAGGTGAACACTGTCCTTGCCGTCAAGGCTGGAGAAGTCATCCCAATTGATGGCATAGTAGTTGAAGGAAAGAGTGAAGTCAACGATCAAAGCCTGACTGGGGAATCCTTCCCTGTTGCCAAACAACCCCAATCGTTTGTCTGGGCTGGTACCCTCAATATTGATGGTATTTGTAACACCTATCTTGTCAGTTAGCGATTACATTGAATTCTATGTTTAGTTAGTTGCTCTAATGACTCGTTAAGGTGCATTGCAGGTTATATACGTGTTGAAGACAACTGCTTTAGCTGAGCACTCAGCAGTTGCAAAAATGGCAAGGCTAGTTGAAGAAGCACAGAGCAGCAGATCTAAGACCCAGAGACTGATAGATTCTTGTGCCAAGTACTACACACCAGGTTAGAAGCATACCTAAGAAAGAAACTTCTTTGTATTGCCCATGAAAGTAAGATGTCAAACAATAGCAAGTGACTGTCAAATGAAGAAGTGGAGAATTCTAGTTAACTAATGTCATGTGGGATTATGAATGCTTTCAGAGCACCCTGCTAGATGTGTTCAAATATTTTCAAGCCCAAAATAGTTCCACCTATTGAAGTGGATAGCAATGTCGAGGATATGAGAATACCTCTCAGGGACATGCTCTAATAGGCTTTACAATCATGAAATATTTTGGAGAGTGACAACTCCTTCTCTTGTAGGCATAGAACCTATGATAGGCTAAAACCGAAAACAAAACACTTTATCTGCACTTAGAAGCGATTAAACATAAACGACAATAAAAAAAAAAAAAAATCAATCTACTTGATTTGTCTAGCTTCCCTGTAATAAGGTTCCAAGAAAATAGCAGCAAAGAAAACTTTGGAATTTAGCAGAAGACTACAGATGTGTGGGCTTATCATTTTACCTGATGCATTTTGCAGCGGCAGTTGTCATAGAAGGAGGTGTGGCTGTAATTCCTCTGATACTGCGGGTCCATAACCCTAAGCATTGGTTCCAGTTTGCGCTAGTATTGCTGGTGAATGCATGCCCATGTGCGCTGGTGCTATCCACACCTGTTGCGACCTTCTGTGCACTACTGATGGCAGCAAAAATAGGGCTTCTCATCAAAGGAGGAGATGTTCTTGAAGCCCTAGCAATGACTAGAGTTGTGGCTTTTGACAAGACGGGGACCATCACCAAAGGAGAGTTCCATGTCATGGAGCTTCGTTCTATGAGCTGCCAGATAACCACGGATACACTGGTTTACTGGTAAGGAATTTAGCACTCAAATGAAGTGCTCACCGAAAGGGAAAAAATAATTAGTGTATTTAGGAAAAGAAACCTCTGAATCACTGAACGGTTGTAGACCTTTAAGAATTTTAAGCAGGAAATTTATTTTATGGGCATATATGTTGCATTGGCTGTGTAAGTGTTGCAGGAGTTTGACTCTGCTAATGCCTCTAATAACGCTGAAAACTTTTCTTCTTACCAGTTTTTTTCTAATTGTATACTGAATTGGTGATTAAATTTCAGGATTTCGAGCATTGAGAGTAAATCTAGACACCCAATGGCTTCTGCATTAATAGACCATGCTCGGTCAATGTCAATCGAGCCGAAGCCAGGCAGTGTAAGTGAGTTTCAGATATATCCGGGAGAGGGAGTTTATGGAGAAATAGATGGCAAGGAGATCTATATAGGGAACAAAAGAATTGCAACAAGAGCTGGGTGTGATTCAGGTAGGGAGATCCTTTGCAATGCTTTTTAAGTTTGTCTTGAAACCTTCATCAGCTGCCTATCAAACTCCTTTAACTTTGGTAGAATTCTGTTAACATCCGGTGCTGCTATTTAGATGAGCAAGTAGGCAAACGACTTGTAAGTTCTTCTGATTAGATTTATACTTCAACGTTAAAACAAAATTTCAAACGTCTTGCCCAATTTACTAGGAATAAAGGAAGTTGGAAGTTTGTTGCTGCACAAGCTACTGTAACATATGTTATAAAAAAAGGCCAAGGGGCGGTGACAAAATCTATGACCAGCGTGATGATTGCAGAAAACCTACCAAGCATGGAAATGGACACGGGACATGCATGCGACACAACATAGACACAGTGATACGGGGAGCCTTAAAAGGTAGATACAACGACCCCTAACAGTCAGGGCAAGGTTTATTAGAAGCTACAAAGTAAACAAAATAAAAACATTATGATTTAAATCTGTGAGTTATAATCGAGTAACTACATTAAAGAAAAAAAAAAAAAAATCGTGAATTCAATCCAAGGCTTTGTGTATTGCCTTTAAAGTTTATGAACATGTATTTCTATATTTTAAAAGCTAGGATGGCTCTGAATCTTTGATATGAAATCTTTTTGTTCTTAAAATCCAACACTAGAGTGTCTTTGATATGTGTCATACAAATGTCAATGTCAAGATACTCTCTTTGAAGCATCTGGGCTTTGTAGCAGACAATTGGATTCAATGATAAGCCAATTATTTGCTCCAGATGTAAATGGCAAAACATATTCTTGTGCAAACATCTGTATTTTACCAAGCAAAACAAATATTATTGCATTAACAGCTGTATAAAACCACACTTACAATAATCAAGTGAAATGAATTGTCTCTGGTTCATCTTGGCCCTCCAGTGGAAGATGTCAATAAGGCTAAAGACTAAGTTCATGAATGAGGTTGTAATTGTTGCTTATGATTAGGTGAACTAATCAAGTCAGATCAAAATACATGTTCTTGCATTAAGAGTCGTATGAAGCTCCAACAACTAAACAACGACTACAAGAAGGTCTAGAACGACAAAATAAAAATTACCAGAAAACAAACAGTCCCTAATTTATCTTCAGTCGAAGAAGTAAAGGCTGAACAGTAAGATAGGTCATGTCAACGGTTTCATTGTTGTTTTTTTATTAGACAAACTAATCAAGTCATGAATAAATATGTTTCCATTAGCAGATCCATGTCCTTGTGTATCAAAGTAAATCCACAGGGTTACTAATCTAAAATAAGCCCATATTATATTGTTTCTTCTTTGAGGGACCCTTACCTTATACTTTGCTACTGAAATTAACATAAAGAAACACACATCTTCATAATATTCGTTTCAGTTCAAATCATTTATATACTTTACTTCGAGGAAAAGAAACAAACTTTTTCATAATTCTCGTTTTTTCAAATCATTTATATAGTTTACTTTGAGGATTTCCAACGATCTGTACATTTATATTCTAGTTCCAAATGCAGAGGGTGAAGGCATGAAGAAAGCAGTTACCCTTGGGTATGTGTTCTCAGGTGCAACGTTAATTGGAATGTTCACCCTCTCTGACAGCTGCCGAATAGGGGCAGCTGAGGCAATCACAGAGTTGAAATCCTTAGGTGTAAAAATTGCAATGCTTACTGGAGATAGCACTGCATCTGCCATGCACGCCCAGGATCAGGTACAACCGAGTTTTAAGAGAACACATAATTTTGGTCTCAAAATTTAGAGGATAGAAGCACAACTGAAGAAGCACATGACCTTAAAGTCAAGAAATTAAAATAAAAGATATTGAAAAGGAGGTGTTAATAGCACATGTATATTGTTCTAATCATAGCCTGAATTCAAATCTTCTCAAATCAAGATCAGCATCCTTAAGACTCCGGCTGACCAACAGGAAAATTGAATTTGGTCAAGAGAGAGGCATTGGCAAGTAAGTTGAGTGAAACAAGCCTGATACAGAGACCTGAAAGGTAATGAAATCTCGAATGTGCCTAATCCAGAGACCTGACGACAGCCATGCAACACCTGTATATGAAAGTCAGTACCATACCGTTAAGGACAGGTTTTGTTAAGTTAGTTCATTGTGAGTATAGTCCCACATCGGATAGGACAAAGAAAGTCTATGGATTTAAATACAAAGTTGGGATCTTGACCTAATGGCTTAACCTTTTGAATCAAATTGCTTCTCAGCTTTGTGTTTAGGCCCGTCATGCTCCCCGTTGGATCCGGCGTTCTCCCCAACAAGCTCAGGTGCTCAGGTTTGGACCTTGACCTAATGGCTTAAGATTTTGGGTCAAATTAGTTCTCAGTTTTGTGTTTAGGCCCATCATGCTCTCCGTTGGACCCGGAGTTTCTCAGTTTTGTGTTTAGGCCCATAATGCTCCCCGTTGGACCCGGAGTTCTCCCCAACAAGTTTGTGTGTCAAATGGAAGAATAAGTTAATTGCAACAGTGGATGCATAATTATTGGGAATCTTATGAATCGTTTACTTCACAAAACAAACCACCAGAACCATGAGCAAACGAAATGTATAGGGCATGAGGATTGAATCTTCATTAAAATACAGTCGATTGTTTAAAATATGTGTTTATTCATTTTTTTTTTTTTTTTTTTTCTAAAAGTAATGCGCTGCTGCTAAATGGTTGTTGTTGATGTTTGATAGCTAGGGAACAGGATAGATTTACTGCATGCAGAGCTTCTACCTGAGGACAAGGTGCGAATCATCAATGACCTTAGGTACAAGGAAGGGCCAACAACAATGGCAGGAGACGGAATGAATGATGCCCCAGCACTTGCTGCTGCTAATGTTGGGATCTCAATGGGCATCTCAGGCTCTGCAGTAACAATGGAGACAAGCCACATAACTCTAATGTCTAACGACGTCCTGAAGATCCCTAAATCCATCAGGCTTGCCAAGAGGACGCACTGCAAGATCATGTCCAACATCCTCTTCTCAGTGATCCCAAAGATTGCTATACTGGCACTGGCGATTGCTGGCCATCCACTTCTATGGGCTGCAGTTATTGCTGATGTGGGTACATGCCTAATTGTTATACTCAACAGCCTGACGCTGTTACGGATGAAAACTCCAAAGACAGAAAAGATATGTTATCGTTCTTTGCGCATACCTGCAGATCACTGCAGCACAGGTGTGTGCAGTGTTATAGAAAAACGAGTGGAAAATAGCAAATAACCAAAGAAATAGATACAAAGATTTATGTGGAAAACCCCTTAAAAGGGTAAAAATCACGGACAAGACAGAAAAATTTTATTACTAGACAAATTAATAAATTGCAAAGGAGGGAGAAAATTGATTTTGGGATGCTTGATAAGGGAGGGGGAGAGGCCAATTTATAGCCTTCCCCTCCCTTACCTCTTTCTCCCACTTCCAATGTGGGACTAAACATTCAATATTCTCCCATTTAAAAATTTAATTGAGTTTCAATTAATCTTCACATCATTTCTGTCTTGTCATCATGTTGCTTACGTCTCTGTCAGGCCACAAGAGGATCGACATCAAATGAACTTGTCCGTGTTGACTTCTTTTGTCAAAAAATTTGCTAGATTCTCTTCAGTGTGTATTTTCTATACATCCACCGTTGCTTCTTCCACTTTCTCACGAACGAAGTGATACTGAACTCGGATATGCTTGGTTTTTGGATGAAAGGCTGGATTCTTTGTAAAGTGCAAAGCGCTCTGATTGTCACAAAATAAAGAAATCTTCTCTTGTTTGTGCCCGAACTCCTCCATCACCAACTTCAACTATATTGCCTCTTTACTGGCTTGTGTAGCTGCTACATATTCTGCTTCTGTAGTTGAGGTTGTAACAATAGACTGCAATTTTGAAACCCAGCTTACAGCCCCACCAGCAAGAATGAATACATATCCAGTAGTGGATTTAGCTTTGTCAAGATTACCTACATAATCAGAGTCAGCATATCTACGAACAATTATATCTGATCCTCCATAACATAATGCAACATTTGAGATTCGCTTGACATATCGTAGAATCCTCTTTACTATATTCCAATGTTCTCTACCAGGATTTGCCATGTACCGACTAACCACTCTCACTGCATGTGCAATGTCTTGTCTTGTACAGATCATAGCAAACATTAAACTACCCACTACTGATGCATACGGTACTCGAGACATCTACATCCTCTCTTCTTATTGCTAGAACACATATTTGAGGATAACTTGAAATTAACAGGAAGAGGGGTAGAAATTGACTTACAATCTTGCATATTGAATCTCCGAAGAATTTTCTTCAAATAATTTTTCTGAGTAAGCTAAATATTCATGTTACTTCTATCTCGGTGAATTTGCATCCCTAGAATCTTGTTTGCTGGTCCCAAGTCCTTCATCTCAAACTCCCTAGCCAACTGAGCCTTTAATTCTTGAATCCGATCTTTATTAGGGCCTGCAACTAACATGTCATCCACATACAATAGCAATATAACAAAGTCGTTATCATCAAACCTCTTGAAATATGCACAAGGGTCTGCATAGAGTCTATTGTATTTCAGGCTCAGGATGAAAGAATCAAATCTCCTATACCAACATCTTGGCGCCTGCTTTAAACCGTATAGAGATTTGTTCAACCTACAAACCAAGTTCTCATTTTCTTTTTCTTCAAAACCTTCTGGTTGGAGCATATAAATCTCTTCTTCAAGATCACCATGAAGAAATGTTATCTTTATATCTAATTGCTCTAGATGTAAATTAGAGATAGCACATATAGCCAGAACTACTTGAACTGTAAAAAGTTTAACCACAAGAGAAAATATATCATTAAAATCATTACCTTCCTTCTGAGCGTAGCCTTTGACCACCAATCTTGCATGATAACGCTCCAGTTGATCATCACTGTTCCTTTTGATTTTGTATACCTATTTGTTGCCAATGGGTTTTCTTCCTGGTGATAGCTGCACAAGATCCCAAGTCTTATTTTTATGAAAAGTTTCGATCTCCTCTTGCATTGCTGCCATCCGCTGATATGCATTTGAACTGGTCGTTGCTTCTTGGAAAGTTGATGGCTCTCTGTTTTCAGTTAAAAGGCAGTATGCAACATTACTGTCCACATCATAGTCAGAATACCAAACTGGAGCTTTTCTTCATCGGCTTGATCGTCTGATCTCTTACACACCAGAATCAATAGGTTCTGGAATCTGGTTCTCTCTAACTGCTTCAGAGGAATTATCTTTCATATGTAGCACTGTAGTTTCTGCTTTTGAAGTGCTTTCATCTTGAACCTTCTTTTCTGTAAAGATGACATCTCTGCTGATGACAACTTTGTGGGCAGTGGGATCCCACAAACGATACCCCTTTACACCATCAGCATACCCTAAAAAAATACACTTTCTGGATTTCGGATCCAATTTAGTAGTTTCTTGGGAATTATACATCACATATCCAGAACTTCCAAAAACATGAATATTAGAGTAATCGACTGGTTTGCCTGTCCACATCTCCATCGGCGTTTTCAACTCAATTACTGTTGATGGAGTTTGATTGATCACACAACAAGCGGTGTTGACTTTTTCAGCCCAGAAAGATTTTTCTAAGCATGTTGTTCCCAATATTGCTCTTGTACATTCAAGCAACGTTCTATTCATCCGCTCTGCCACTCCATTCTGTTGAGGGGTGTACGCCGTCGTGAACTGTCTTTTAATGCCTTCTTACTTGCAGAATTTATCAAATTCATTACCAGTGTATTCTCCTCCATTATCCGACCTGAGACATTTGATCCTTTTACTAGTCTCAAGTTCCATCTGTGCCTTGAAAATTTTGAAGGTTGGAAGCACATCTGCCCTACTTCTGATTGGATACACCCAACATCTCCTGGAATAGTCATCAATAAATGTGACAAAATATTTTGCTCCTCGAGAAGATAAACTTCTGAAGAAACGCCAAGCCAGCGTAAAACGCGAGGCTAGCGTAGCAAAATGCTGAGCTATTCTTCAGGCCCGCGACACAAAATGCGAAACTAACTTTCAGCTCCGCGCTCCAAAACGCGAAGCTATTTCTCAGCTCCGCGTAGATCAAACCGAATACAGAGCGTGATATCTTATGTTATTTCATCTCAGAGCGTGATATCTCATGTTCTCCTGTTATTTCATTGCTAAAGTTGTGTATAATTTCTAACTATTTTTCTTTTGCACTTTGGGATATGTTTAAATTTTATGTGTTAACCCTTTACATTGCTTTAATCAGATCTTATGCAGAAGACTTTGGGTCAGGTGCCTTCTCAAGTAGGCTTTACATTTATGAAATAAGCTCATTTCTCTTGTCCTCATCTGAATTTTTTTGATGTATTAAATTAAATGCATTTTCCTAAAATATGTTTATCTTAATTGAATTCCCCTCCAAACACCAAATTGTTGAATATATGCACGCATGGATTCATGCAAGGATTTTTGCCTGGTATAAAGCTCACTAAGAATTTTCGGCCCCAACTAAAGGACTGGCGGAGGATGGAAAAGAGAGCCAATTTTTTTCCCTTTTTTATTTTTTATCTTTTGAATTTATTTGGATTTATTTGTGTATTGATGAAATCTGTAATCGGAAAGGGTAAACTTTGTGTATAAGTTCTATGATCTCAGTCGGTTGATTTTATCTTTCTCATACTCTGAGTTAATAATAAATTACGTGATTTTCTTTACCAAATTATTGAGCTGGTATATTAATATGTTCTGAATCTGTTGGTGATTGTTTTTTTTTTTTTTGGTGTGTCCAGGACTTATTATGTATATTTGTACTACAATTGAATTAATAATTTTCATTTTAACATTTAATTGTTTGATTAAAAATCATACTGATATGGAGTTGCACAAGAAAATATATTTATTTGGAAAAATAAAATAAAGTAAAAAAAATGCAAAAGAAAATGTATCATTATGTGTTTCATCTAATTTATTTTTGAATTGGAATGAAATAGTGACTAAGGAAAAACATTGTTAAATTGTTTGAGTCTGAAATTTAATTAGATTCGTAATAGTTACATTTGTAATAGTTGCACAAGAAAATATATTTATTTGGTAAAATAAAATTAAAAAAAATTGTTGTTGCTAGGAATCAAACCCGAGACACTCACATGTAAGATAGAAATACTTACCGCTATGCTACAACAACTTCATGAATAATCAAACGAAAAAAATTTATTTATAACTGTCCGGACTTCCAGTCCGGACAGAAGCCGACTGTCTGGACTTTCAGTCCGGACGGATATTGGACCGTCCGGACTGTCAGTCCAGACTTTGAGTTTTTTTTTTGTTCATAATTTTTTTTTCAATTCGCATAGTTTCTAGAATTTTTGAGTAAGTAAAGACCTAATAAAATCAATTTTCAAATTTAATTTGTGAGATAATTTAATATAAGAGAAGATTTGATAGATAGTTTTGGGTTTTAAGTTTTTTTTTTTTTTTTTTTAGGTTTAACTGATCTATAGTTTTAGAAGAAAAGGAGAAGAGAAATGGAAGAAAGGGCATTTTAGTCCAAAAAAATTGATGGCATACTTATAATATATATGAAATTTTTAAGTGGGCTCACTAGGAAAAATGGTGTGCCCCTCTGGAAACTCCCATCATCTATGTATAAAAGGCCTTTTACTAGAATACGTTTTTGGGCCTTAAATTTAGATTCCATGCTCCCAGGCTTTCGAAATCTTGGCTTGTAAGCCTATCATCGGTTCTAAACATAAATCTGATGTTTCTAAAATTGACAATTTAATTCAGTGTCATTCTTTCTCTCTATCTTTCTTTTTTTTTTTCCTTCCCTATCTAATTTAGCACAATAATGGCGAGTTAAAAGTTTCATTCTTTATTTTACAAGAATTTGCAATTTGTTTCTTCATCAAGTAGTTCATTACCATTATAAAAAATGATTATAAATTTCCTATGATAATTAATTTTACACGCTATATCTCATGCAAACTTCTGGCAATTTCTCAAATTACAATATAATGATATTTTTTTTTTTTTTTGATCCTGATGCTAATAGCTAGACTTGGACAAAAAGCCTAGTCCGACCAACCCAACGCATGTATCTGGGTCTGGTGAGACTGAGACTGATAAATCAGTACTTTACGCACGAGTCTAATCCAGTTATTTTAAAATTTTGATATTTTTATAAAAAATAAAAATTTAAGAATTTAATATTTAAGAAAAATTATAAAAAAATTAAAATCACCAAAAAGTATAACAATACATATATAAATCTCTTCTATATAAAATAAAGTTTTTGTTCCTCATTAAATTGAAGTTTTTTTTTAAAGAAAATTAATAATTTATTATTCTATTTAGGAGTAAATGGATATAACTTTTACATAATTGTTAATAAGTAAATTGTTCAATGAGGACATTTTTTTTTTATGGAAAGTCAGTTTTGATTTATTGTCAAAAAATGTGATGTAAAGGTGTTTTATTATAAATTGCAATGGAAACGTATTTATTATAAATTATTATCAAAAGTTACATTATAATAAATTATTATGAACAGTTATCTAATTATAAATTGTTATGAAAAGTAAGTTCTTGATGAATTAAATATGCAATATGCATATAATTGTAATCTAATTAAATACAAGTAAAATATCTTATAAAAAATGAGTGATTAATTTTACGCACTATATCTGTTGCAAACTTGTGGTAAATAATCAAATTACAATATCATAGTATTCCTATTTTTTTTAGCCGGTGAGATGCTAATAGCTAGACTTCGATAAAATACCTGGCCTGGCCAATCCAATTAGGAATGGTAATAGATGCGTTCACGAGTCAATTTTTTACTCTTTCTATATAAAATTTTAAATTAGAAAAATAATTTTTTATTATTTTTAATTTAAAAAATTGTATTAGATGTCAAAAATTAACCTATAAACGAGTCTATTACTATCCCTATAAACGAGTCCATTACTATCCCTAAACCCATCGGGTTTGGAGAGGGTGGGCCGGGCAAACTTGGGCCGCTAGGCACGAAGCTGGTTCATTTTTTTTTTTTAAGAATTTGGTTTTTTTAATAAGAACATGAAAATTTTAAAAAATCTATAGTCAAGAAAAATTGGAAAAAATATCATACAATTAACAGAAATATAGAAACATACATAAAAAAAAATCTATTTCAAATAAAGTTTTTATTGCTCATTAAATTTAAAAATTTATTTTAAGAAAGATTAATAATTTACTATTCTATCTAGGACCACTCGGATATATTTTTTTTTATCCAGTGGGAATGTGGGATGCTAATAGCTAAATTTGGACCAAAAAACCTGATGTGACCAACTATATGTATGTATTCAGGCCTAGAGAAGGTGGGCCGGGCAAACCCGGCCCGCTAGGCACGAGGTTCGTCCAGGTTTTTTAAGAATTTGTGTTTTTTTAAATAAAAAATTGATAATTTTTAAAATTTTATATGTGAGGAAAATTTTAAAAAATTATAAAATCAACAAAATGTAACAATACATATAAAAGTCTTCTATTTAAAATAAAGTTTTTATTGATCGTCAAATTGTAATTTTATTTTTAAAAGGTTAATAAATTATTATTCTATTTAAGAACATATGAATACATTTTTTTACAATTGTTAATAAAATTAATTTCTCAATGAAGACTTTTTTTTAATGAAAAGTCAATTTGGTTGATTATGATGTTTATTATCATAAATTACGATGTAAAGATATTTTATTATAAATTGTAGTGGAAATATATTTCTTATGAATTCTTAAAGAAAGTTACTTTAAAGAAAAGTTATTTAATTATAAAATATTATGAAAAAGTCAATTTTTGGTTAATTAAATATGCAATATGCATAAAAAATATCATATAATCGAACACAAGTAACATAAGTAACACTATATCCGGTACAAACTTCTGATAGGGGAAGGAGCCTGATTAAATTTTCCTTAGGAAAATTTTAAATGGCCTCCATTTTTTTCTCAGTGAGCCTCGTATGTTAAAATACAAATAATTACAAGTTTGTCATAATTTTTTTGAAAAAAAACTCTCAATCCATTTTCTTAGTAAGCTTCATTGTCGTCGCCAACAATGCAGAGCTGCTATCATCATCGCCGGCAGCTTTTGTAGTTGCCGTCGAGACAGCAACAGCAGTAAACAACTGCTGCCGTTGTCGCTGCTACTGTTGGAGAGGAGGAAGAGAGAAGGTAACTCCAAAAAAAAAAAAAAAAAGAAAACGATAGTGGTTCACTGAGAAAAATGTCTATATTTCAAATTCGGGGTATTTACATATCCGTCTCTTAAATTTTTAAAAATTAGAATTTAGTATATCAAATCTTCATATTTAGAATTTATTTTTTAAATTCTTTAATTACTACAATTTAATTCCTGAACTGAATCATTCTTTTAGTTAGAGAAGACTAAATTATAATAACTTAAAAGATTTGAAAAATTAAATTCTAAAATCTAAATACACCAAAGATTTGAATAGCTAAATTCTAATTTTTAAAGCTTGAAGGGACAGATATGTAAGTACACCTTCAAATTCTGTAAGAAATTGAAGCTTACCAAAGAGAAAGGCTGGGCCCATTTAGAATTTCCCTATCCGAAGATCAAGTGGTGCGGTCCTCTAGCATTTCCCGGAAACTTTTTATGATATTTTAGCACCTTGGCATTGTCAGCCCCTTCATACTTCCCCCTTGTTGCTTCTGTTCTTCCTCTTTGATAGGTCGAAGGATTGAAAATCGAGATCGGGAGCAGCGAAAAGGCGAGGGCAATGACGATTCGGAAGAGTTATTTCGATGTTTTGGGCATTTGCTGCCCTTCCGAAGTGCCTCTGATCGAGAGGATCCTTGAACCCCTTGATGGAGTCCATAAGGTCTCCGTCGTAGTCCCGACCAAGACCGTCGTCGTCGAGCATGACTCTGAACTCATCTCCCAGGATCAGATTCGTATGCAACTTTTCTTTTTCTAGAGTTTTTTTTTTAAATTTTTTTTTTTTTTTTTTTTTTTTTTTAAAGTGGCCTAGAAAGGAGAAGTTGGTTTCATCTCCAAACCAATTCTTCTATCTTACTATAGACTTTCTTTTTCCCCAAACAGCAAACTTCTTCACAAAACAATCCCACTGTTGGTTGGCTCTGTTCGGCTTGAGGGAAAATAAAATAAAAGAAAAGAGAGATTTTCATTCTTTAGTTTGGAAGGAAATTTAGAGAGAAAAAAAAAAAAAAAAAAGAAAGTTGAAAGAAAGTAAGAAAATATAAAGTATAAAAATTTCTCTATTTTTCTCTATGTTAATTTTAAAGAAAAAGAGAGAAAATATCACTTTGTATTTTTATCTCGTAAAATTAAGGTAGGAGCAAGTTTTTCTTAATTTTTTACTTTTATTTTATTATTATTTTTTAAAATTTTTCTTTCAATACCAAACAAAAAATAATTATTTCGTTTTCTTTTCTCTTTCTTTTTCTATCCTTCATTTCCTCTTCTTGCTTAACCAAGGAAGCCAAAAATTATCACATTGTTAGATCATCTTGTATGTAGCTAGATCTGACTCGAGGGAGGAAGTTTTGGTCAATTTTTTTTTTTGGCGAAATTGAATTTGTATGCATTGCATGTTGTGCAAATAATTTCTTTTTGTGCTTGCAAAAAGCTCCTTTTTTGAACTTGGTTGCACAAAAATAACGTCATTCTTTTTTGGGTTTGAATTGACAGTGAAGGCCTTGAACCAAGCAAGGTTTGAAGCCACTACACGAGCATATGGCACACAAAAAATTATCAACAAATGGCCAAATCATTACATAGTGGCATGTGGGTTTTTCCTTTTCATGTCGTTATTTCAGAGATTTTTCCATCCGCTTCGCTTGGTGTCCGTTGCAGCCGTAATTGTAGGCCTACCTCCAATTGTATTGAGGAGCATTGCTTCCATTCAAAGATGCATGCTTGATATCAATATCCTCATGTTGATTGCAGGTAAGAATAAGATCATCTTTAAATATGAGATGCTTTTGATATAATTTGCTGATACATTTTTGACATCTTGGACAGTTTCTTATGGTCAGAAAATTGGCGTATATAATAATATTATACTGAATTTTTTATAATAATAATAATAATAATAATAATAATAATAATAATAATAATAATAATAATAATAATAATAATAATAATAATAATAATAATAATAATAATAATAATAATATTATTATTATTATTATTATTATTATTATTATTATTATTATTATTATTATATTATAATATATATAATAATATTACACTGAACTTTTATTTTCACAAAACATGTCCAACGAACATAAGCATGTTTATAGATAGATATGGATGTAACGCCCTAAACTATACTCCAAAAGTTTGGCGGTATTTTCTCATTTCTAGATGAAGCATCATTGGTGGGTACCCAAAAACGGGTACACAAGGTGTTTGATAACAAAGAACAACGCAATCAAAGTGCACAACATGAAGAAATTATATTGCTACAATATAAAGTATTACAATGCATTATCCAAAATAATTCTAAAGAAAATTACAGTACAAATGATTACAAGGGACAATGCCAGAGTAAATTATATTATAAGAAGGAAAGATAACACATTGAACAACTGAGATGTAAGGATTACAATAGAAGATGATTCCAACGATCTACTTGTCTGGATCTTTAGCTGACAACCCTCTTCGAAGTTCCTAATACCTAGGCGTGGTGAGGTAATCCAGGGGGCAAATTCGGCAAGAACAAGAATCGTGCACATGATAGAAACTAACAATATCAGAAGAATATTAGATAACATAATATATGTGAAATATGAAAATACCTATATGCAGAGTGTGACAGGATTGTGTCAAAAAAGTATATGACATAATAAATAAACACGTAATACCATGCAAGCGAAGATACAAGTGTCACATGTAACGAGATATATATTAGCATGTGAATTAAATTAAGGCATGCAAGTTTTAATCCTAGGGTAGTCCACATATCTCCTGAATAGTTAGGCAAGCAGAGGAAGTCCTCGTAAAGTATAACGTGGCAATATCATCTATGCAAAGTATCCAATTCTATGTAGTACTAAGTTAACGTTTGATGGAGAAGTTCGCTTGTTATGGAGGTATTCCATACTCGGAACTATGGCTCGTCATGATAGAAGTTGGAATTTTGGTTATAGCTAAAATCGTAATATTATGTCACAGCTAAATTCGTAATATTATGTCATAGCATAAGCTGGAATATCAGGTCACAATATAAACTGAAATATCATATCACAATGTAAGTTAGAATATCAGGTCACAATATAAGTTAGAATATCAAGTCACGACCGCAGACCGGATTAACAGCATCACGAGGCTTGTTGATTGATCAGTCTTTGGTATTCCTAACGTTGACAAATCTACCTTTCATTTATCTTCTAAATCCCAGTTATCTTATTAATATGCATATATTTGAATCATGTTATATTAGCTTAAGCGATATCATGTGGGATCAGTATAATGGTAGTATAATATGCAAGTCAAGTCACATCCGAATAAAGAA
The DNA here is from genome assembly GCA_036321105.1 of Dracaena cambodiana. NCBI lineage: Eukaryota > Viridiplantae > Streptophyta > Magnoliopsida > Asparagales > Asparagaceae > Dracaena > Dracaena cambodiana. Next base: position 32,093,134 of record JAYEPQ010000008.1, read on the forward strand.
TATTAAAGCAAGTCAAGATCTGAGTATATATCCAGGTAGAATAAGAGGCATACCCATGATATGATTCATATATCTAATACAAATAGGATAATTATCAGGCAAGTAAACTGTTATGACTCCATATGATCGAATTAACGTGTTGTGTATTGATTAGTGAAGTCAAGTATATTATTTTGTGTCAAATAAAAATCATCAAGTAGATCATTATCAAGGCCATTAAAATAATTAATTAATGAATAATACATCTAGATAATAAAATTATCTTCACACTAAATCTTGCTAAAATTACTAAATAAGCTTAGCTAAATTTCTAGGGAGAATAAAGTTGCAAGGAAGAGGATCGGCGAAGTAAAGCTATTGGTGGATGTGAGTCAAGTAGTCAAAGGTACAACGAGTTGGTGGGATTGCCGGAGATGAGTAGTGATAGCTCGAATGAGTAGTAGTAGCGGATATTAGTAGTTGGTTGGGATGAGTAGTATTGCCAGTGGTTGGTATTATTAGCGCAATTGGTGAAGACGGGTTGGCTAAGACGGAGTTCGTATGATTAGACAAGAATCAAAATAATATAAAGATTATGTAAATAAAATTGAGATAAAGTTCATAAATGAGTTTCGTGGTTAGGCGAAGTTCTCAAAGGGAACAACAAGCGGGGAGAAGTTTTAACAACTCTGTTGTTTTTTAGCTGTCTTGCAGTTGTTGAGATATTAAATAATTTTTATTTTTTTATATGATAAGAGTTAAGAAGAAAAGTATAACTGAGAGTCATATAGGATTGAATTATCTTTCAAATAAGCCTAGGATGAGGTTAATCAATATTCAAAATTCAGTGTTTTAAATACCGGCCGATATACCAGTATATCGGCCGATATATCGCTAAAATTGAAGAAACGAGACGATATGCAGTTTTTTTTCCGTTTATCGTTTTGGACCGATATGGGCCGATATATCGGCCACGTGGCGATATATCGGCCGGTATCGAGATGAGAAATACCGGCCGGTATTAGGTAATATCGGTTAATGGGTTTTGGTTACGGGTTAAACCCATTAACCTGTTAAAATCCGACTCGTTAAGAAATAAAACGGACCGGGAGGGAGAGAGAAAGGGTATTTTTTTCGTTCTCTCTCTCTCTCTCTCTCCCGACGAAAGAGCGATCGATCCTTCCCCGCGAGTCGCGACCAAACTCTAACCCTAATTGAGCAAACCAGTCCTAAATCTCTCTCCGATTATTCTTCTCCCACTCTCTAGCTCTCTCTCTCTCGTTCTCTCCCAGCGATCGTCGGCCGATCGAGCCGAACCCTAACCCTAATTTCCCAACAAATACATAAATCTCTCATTTTCTCTCTCTTTCTTTTCCGCTCTCTGATTGCTCTTCTCCCACTCTGGGAGTCTTCAAAGGGTCATCGTCGTTCTCCGCCGACGCTGCCATCTCCAGTTCGTCGGATAGTGGGGCAGTGGCCGCCGGCAGGTAAGTCAAGTTTGATTTTTTCATGTTAATTTGTTTTAGAGTTACAAATTTCTTCAATTTCTTTTATAATTGTGCTATTTAGATTTAATTGATTGCGATTTATGTTAGAAATTTTTTTTGTGTAATTTGAGGCTAATACTTAAGTTGGGAGGGTTGAATTAGTGATTGTAGTCTATAGTGAATTTGTCAAGTCACTGATTCACATTGAATCAGTGATTCGGTACACTGAATCAGTGAACCGAATCACTGATTCAGTGTGAATCAGTGGTTCGAATTCACTGATTTTGTGTGTTTGTGCTTCATGGTAGATAAAATTTGTAAATTTGTATTAGTATTTACTATTTAGTAAAGGAAGAAATAGATTATGTAAGATAAATTTGAATTTACTATTTAGTTTTACTATTTGTATGTTAGATAAATTTGTAAATTTGTATTAGTATTTACTATTTAGTAAAGGAAGAAATAGATTGTGTTAGATAAACTTGAATTTACTATTTAGTATTTACTATTTGTATGTAAGATAAATTTGTAAATTTGTAAATTTGTATTAGTATTTACTATTTAGTAAAGGAAGAAATAGATTATGTTAAATAAACTGGACAAAGCAATTCGAGTAATTAGCTAATATAAACGGTATCTGCAAATTCGTAAGTTGAATGTAAATAAGCCAATGTAAGTACTATAAACTTATTTTATGTGTTTTATTATGTTCTATATAACCAATTATATAATTATTTTTTAACTGGTATGACACCGATATGACACTCCGGTATTTAGGGTCATATCGCGATATCCCGCCCGGTATCCGGTAACCGGTATGTAATTTGCTGACCGGTACGAGACTGATATCCGATATTTAGAACACTGTCAAAATTAAAGAATATTATGGATTTATTAAACATGACACAAGAATATTGTTGCTATGCAGCAACTTCATCTTCAATCTATAAGATTTGACTAGGAAAGAGTGAGAATTAAAGGGACAGCAAGTTAATCAAAAGTAGATTATTGAATTTTCTTTTCAACAAATCTAATATCAACTCAATCAGAAATCTAAATCAAAAGTCTTGATGATTTTAATAAATTGGTGCGCAAGCTGGAACTGAAACAGTTTTAAAAACGCAGATCGAGTTCGATGCGTATCGGGTCTAAACGCGGATGACCTCATCCAAATTCTGCTAATGTAACTAGCAAAATGCGGATCATAGAACCGCACACGGGCCTTAGATCTGCATTTGGCCTCCAAGCGGGTCGGGTCCAAACAAGTTGGACCCAAATGTGGATCAAACCATTCAACTTTTAACCTAGTTTTGGGAGAGTTAGAGGTAAAATTAGGAGATAAGTAATATAAAAGTTGTATTAAATTGAATTATCTTTCTAATAAGGCTAAAATCAACTCATTTGGAGTTATAAATCAAAAGTTATGATCGAAAACCAAAGGTGTGTCCAGATGACAGCAGATCCGCATTTGCATAGTATTGACTTTGAACGATTTCAAGGAGTTAAAAGCAGAATTAGAGGGAAAGTAATATACAAATAGTAGAAAATTTAATTATCTTTTAATAAAAAATATTAACTTAATCAGATTTATGATTCAAAATATATGACCGTTTTAGTAATGCTACTATGCTGGATAGCAAAGTTACTTGCTAAAACAATGCAAAAGTGTGAAATTTTGCTAGGGGAATGAGAAGCATGATTTTTTGCTAGAGAAAGTGTGATACACGATTTCTTGATAAAGAGAGTAAGAAGTATGATTTCTTACCTTGATCCATCCAAAAAATTAGTTCTTGGAGTTTGGTGAGCTAGAGAGATTAAAACCCTTGCGAGCGAAGAGCAAAACTCTAATGAGAAGGATAACCATCTAAAGATAAATGGTCTTTATGAATGGTTTTTATGAAAATCTTCAAGAAGATTTTTGTCTTGGAGAAGCCCTTTTTCTTGGAGCTAAAACTTGAAGTTTTGGAGAAGATAAGGAAGTAGGTAGAGGAGAATGAAGAGAATGGGATAAGAAATGAGGAGGAGATTGAGTTTTATCTACTCAAGTAAACGGAATGGAGGGGGATGGTGGTGTGCATGGAAGAGGTATGGGAGTATGTGATAGAGATTTGATTCGGATTTGATTAGAATTTGGTTAGATTTGGTATTATCTTATTGTATTAGGATTTAATTAGATTTGATTAGAGATTGGATAGATTTGGTATTTTGTTACTTTAGAATTCTCTATATATATGGCTTGTAAAACCCTAATTTGGATATGGAGTGAAATATGATTTTTTTTGAGAGCATGTGATTTGCTTTATCAAATCTTTTTTTGAGTGATTCGTGAGAGAGTGGGCGTGTGATTCGCCTGGACGTGAGGTCCAAATCCTAATTTATCCTCCAAAGCCCTAAGTTCTTCCCCAATTCATCCACCACAAACCCTAAATTGCTTCCGTCCTGCGTCAAATTAGTATCAGAGCTCAAGATCCGCATCTTCAGATATCAGAGCTCAAGATCCACATCTTCAGGTATCAGAGTCCAAATCCATCTCCATCTTCTTATCTTTTCATCTTTTTTTTTTTTTTTAGATTTGAGAGAAAAAAATCATATTTCACACCATATCCAAATTAGTGTTTTACAAGCCATATATATAGAGAATTCTAAAGAAACAAAATACCAAATCTATCCAATCTCTAATCAAATCTAATCAAATCCTAATACAACAAAATAATACCAAATCTAACCAAATTCTAATCAAATCCGAATCAAATCTCTATCAATTCTCCCGCGCTTGAAAATATTCACTACCTGGTGAATAGTGATAAGAAGAAAGTCAAGTGCGGTCAACTGAAATTGGTCAATATTCTCGAGATCTGGCAAATCTTTCTAACGAACTAAATATAAGAAAATCGAACAGTTTGGAAACCAAATGTATGCTATCTGACATTTCCATGGTGGCGACAGTAACAATTGTAAAAGGTTTGGAGAGAAGTCAAAATCTTGCGCTTCTGTAGAAAATGAAGAATTTGGAATGTGAGCTGAAAAGTCACTGAAAACACGATTATCATGAACAGGGCAAATAAATATTTCTGTAGTTGGTTCTGGCAGAAAAACCGGATCAACTTTTGGATCTGTGACGGGCTCTATGATGGCTTCAGTCTCAACTTTAACATAATCACCTAAATTTTCGGAAGCTGATGTGTCGATAACTGTACTTTTCGAAAGGCACTGATATTCGTAATGCCAAAATTCTCCACAGGCTGAACACTTAATAGATGGACACTGGTGAGCAGAGTGTTCATATCATTCACATTTAGAGCATTATTTAAAAACAAGATGCGGTGCATATCGTGCACGAGAAAAAAACTGTAACCGTTTCCAAGTTGGACGAGATTTATAATTGCTGAGGTGTCAATCAGAACCTTCTCCAACCAATTTCAATTTAGCATAATTGTATTTCTGCTCTGAAGTCAAAGGAAAATAACGGAAAAAATATTCTAAATTGCTTTCCTAATTTTCATAACCATTAGGGTCATTATAAGCATGAAAATATGGAACTGCATCATATATATCACACTCCACTTGCTTGAAATCGACATCAGTATTGATGTATTTTTCACAAAATATGAATTCCATATTTAAATTAAGTTCAGAAAATACCAAAATTGGAATGTATCGATTATATCTCGAATCCGATGCGAACCGGGCTTCAAATGGCTTCACAATCACCCAAAAAATCCTTAATAGGTCTGGATTCTCCTTAACGGGTCTGGAACAACTACTGCTTGGTGCTGCGCTGCTGCTGCCTGCTGCTGCTGCAGGAGGAGAGGGGAAATTTGGTTTTTTTTTGTTCCTCTCTCTCTTTTTTTTTTTTTACTTTTTTTTCACTCGATTTTTTTTCTCTCTTTTTTTTTCTCTCTCTCTCTCTTCTTTTTTTTTTCTCACTCGATTTTTTTTCTCTTTTTTCTTATCTGTTTCTCTCTTCTTTTTCTTTTTTCTTTTTTTGCTCCTTATTTTTTTATTTTTAGATTTGAGAGAATCCGGTTTTTCTGCCAGAGCCAACTACAAAAATATTTAGAATTCTCTATATATATGGCTTGTAAAATCCTAATTTGGATATGGAGTGAAATATGATTTTTTTTTAGAGCATGTGATTTGCTTTATCAAATCTTTATTCGAGTGATTCGTGAGAGAGTGAGCATGTGATTCGCCTGGACGTGAGGTCCAAACCCTAATTTATCCTCCAAAACCCTAAGTTCTTCCCCAATTCATCCACCACAAATCCTAAATCGCTTCCGTTCTGCGTCAGTATGTACTATACTAACCACCCTCTTGCAATTTGCAAGAATGTCATTGCGTGCTTTTGACTCAAGTCAAAGGAATTTATCATTTGGCAAAGTTTAAATTAGAGGGAAAAAAATGAAAAATGCGGTTTTTTTTTTTTTTTGCGAGCGGGGGGGGGGGGGAGGGTGGGGTTGATGAAGGTGTTTGTTTTAAAATGACAGTCGTTATGATGAACCAAAATGATCATAATGATCTTGGGTAGCACATATTCTTTTATGGAGTGGCACGACATATGACATGCTAACATGACTGTTCAAGATTAAATCTATGATGTGCACAAGTATAGCATATTTTTTAGCTGGAATTCTTTGCATTCGAGTCTCAACGCTTGATGGTAGGTTAAAGTTGGCGTGATGCACATTGTTAACAGACTATCTAGCAACAATTTTATGTCAAATGTGATTCTCAATTGCCTTTTTATCTCTTCAAAACCTTTAAGGAATTAATTTTTGGAGGAACGGGCTATTAAGCACTGTATCTCCTTATCGAAAACAATCTTAGGTATTAAAATACACTTTTAGAACTGCATTTTGTTTATTGTACTCTTTTATATTTTGTAGCTTAGAATGCCTGTTTTAGTTTGATTTAACAACACATGGAATGACAAGAAAATGAAAAGATTGACCAAGTCTCAAGTTCTGATAATCATAGAGGCTAACCAAGTCCCTGATACTGATAATACCCATTGGAATCTTACGTTCCCCCCATTAAAACGTTGCTAGTGATAAGAAATATTCTAAATTGACATATTTGAAGTTTTCCTCTTGTTTTGTTATTAGGATGAATATTATTTATTCAAATTTTGGCATGTGTATAAAGAAATTGTATTTGGATTTATTTCATCAGCTCTATTCTTACATGCTGATTAAGAACTTCCCCTTTACTATTTTGGACAGTTGTAGGGGCTGTTGCGCTGAGGAACTTCTTGGAAGCAGGGTTCATTGTTTTCCTCTTCACTCTAGCTGAATGGCTCGAAACAAGCGCCAGTTACAAGGTCCATCTCTCCTCTCACACTCGTGTCATGATTGATTATGCCAGTCCCACAAGCGTCTTCGCTGTAATGGTTATTAAATCTATAATAACAGGCTTGTTGGTCTTTGGATTAAATCCTAATGACTATGGCAATATGTCATGACTCTTGCATTCACCTACATGCGTATGCTTTATATCCCTGTACACATTGCCAAGCCTAACTGAACTTAAACGGGAACTGAACTTGTCTTGTGCAACTCATCTTTACAAGGCTTTTCATAAGATCCCAGTGGGAGCGTGTTAGTCCCGCAAGCTTCATCGTGTCTATTGTTTATCTGCATGTTTAATCAAGTCCGTTGGATGTTTAATCAAGTTCATGTGGACAAGGTTAACAGTAGCATCGATGCAAGTTTTAACTGTTTTGCTCTCACAGGCCAATGCTGGAATGTCAGCCCTGATGAACATGGCTCCTCAGAAAGCTGTCTTGGCAGAAAGTGGTCAAGTTGTCGATGCCCGAGATGTGCAGGTGAGCACTATCCTTGCCATCAAGGCTGGAGAAGTCATCCCAATTGATGGCATAGTAGTTGAAGGAAAGAGTGAAGTGAACGAGCAAAGCCTGACCGGGGAATCCTTCCCCGTTACCAAACAACCCCAATCACTTGTCTGGGCCGGTACCCTCAACATTGATGGTATTACAATTTCCATCTTGTCAATTAGTCATTACATTGAATTCTACGTTTAGGTAGTTGCCTCTAATGACTTGTGAAGGCACATTGCAGGTTATATAAGTGTTAAGACAACAGCTTTAGCTGAGCAGTCAGCTGTTGCAAAAATGGCAAGGCTAGTTGAAGAAGCACAGAGCAGCAGATCTAAAACCCAGAGACTGATAGACTCTTGTGCCAAGTACTACACACCAGGTTAGAAACATCCCCCAAATAGAACATTTTTGAGTGGCCCATGAAAGTAAGATGTCAAACGATAGAAGTGACTGCCAAATGATATGCAAGAAGTGGAGAATTCTAGTTAACTCATGTCATAAGGAATATGAATTTTTCAGAACACCTGCCATATTTGTTCTAATGTTTTCAGCCCCAAACTAATCCCAGCTGTTGAAGCAGATAGCAATCTCTAAAATAAATGGAGGATATTAGAACACGCCTTCATCTGCGACATGCTTTAATAGGATTTACAATCATAGATATTCAGGGTGATAACTACCATTTCTGCAGCCATAAAGGGCAAAAGCTTGGCTCTTTAAGTGTGCAGGTGGAAACTGGAATTTATGGTAGACCTCTTGATACATTCATGGGAGATGCAGCATATTTTTTTAGCATGCTGACAAGAGTGCTACTCATTATCTTCTAGGCATAAAACGTAAGATAGGATAAAACCGAAAACAAAGCACTTTGCCTGCACTTAGAAGCGATTAAATGGAACAACAATAAAAAAAAAAAAATCAATCTCTTTGAATTGTTTAACTTCCATGTAATAAGCTTCCAAGAAAATGGCAACAAACATAAATTTGGAATTTAGCATGTCACGCCCCGCTTCTGATATACGGTATACAAGCACATACTGACAATATATTTGGTTTGAATATGCTAAGTCTCCAGTAAAATTTACCTTAATAATACTCAATAATAATAATATAAAATTCAAAGGAAAATTCTATTTTTTATTGATTGGAACAAAGTTTGGATACAGTTGATATGATAACGGACTAGTATAAAACTAAATAAGAGGAACTAAGGTAATTCTACTCCTCTATTGCCCTTCAATGTGTTCTTCAAAATGCACCAGATCCTGTATCATGTTCGGTGTGTTCATCAATAAGTCTGAACATACACACCCAAGTTGTCTCGTTGCGACCAAAACAACATATATAGAAATAGGTAAAAAAATATAAAAATATTATATTAATCTGTAACACTAAAATTAATGGTTATCGATTCAACCTAATGTCCTCTAGTGTGATCAAATAAAAATATTTTTACTTATAATCTTATGTAATTGGAAAAACTAACTGATGGGATACTGCTGTTTCGATTGTCTCATGTACATGCCCAAAAAATAGTCACATAGATTCTCTGGTGCTGAGTCGGATTTGTCATCAAGCAAACAAGAATAATCATGTGTGATCTAGCAAATCACCACGCACCCATGGTGTGTGAAACGTTCAGTTATATAACTTAACAAGTTTATAGCCAAAACAAAGTATATTTTCATCATTCAGTTTCTCCTCCAACCCAATTTTATTTAAGTATAGTCATATCGGGTCCAATTCCGTTTATCATAGTTTGTATATAGATCATATCATGTGCAATATTCCAAATCAGTTTTATTAGTTTGTTAGCAACATGGTTCAAAGAGTTTGTTCAATTTATACTTTATTAAATACATCATAATTGGCTAAATAAAAAAATTATTAATTTGAGAAATCATAGAGATATTGTCAAAATAAGTGTATGGATGTTAGAAGGTTTTCTGTACTATGCATGTTTCTTAATTCGATAACCAATATACAAAATAACTTGTCTAGACACTGACACAAAATGATATTATAAATAATATTTTTACACGATTATAGCTTTTAAGTGATTTATAAAATATTAAAAATCTAATTATATTATGTAATTTAATAAGTATTCGTTCTAATAAATTATTCTAACATCTAGCTACACTATGTGAATTAACAAATTTAATAACAAATATATAAAAAAAGATAACAGATTTTTGATAAGAGTTGATGAATAACAAATCAAGTTATACAAAATAAATAAACAACAATTATATAGAATAGCATGAATAGTGAGTTAAAAAATGAACTCACCTCTATTTGTTCCTGATATCGCTCAAATATCAATCATAACGAAGCATTTTTTTGACAAAAGGGTGGAAAACCAAAATTGTAGAAAGAGGAGGAAGAAGGTATTCCTCTCAAGAGAAGTAGTGGCGGCTCAGGCTGTGGCTCCTAGGTGGTTCCGGTGGCTCCGATGTTGGCTTCGGGGAGATAAGGGGAAGAAAGAATTTTAGAGAAAGGGAAAATTTTAGAGGAATGTCTCTATGTATGAAATATGTTAAAAATGTAGGTTTATATAGGTTTTAAATTGGGGTTTTAGAATATGAAAGGGTCCTCATTTAAATTAGAAGATTAATTTTTAGAATTAAAAGGGAGAATTAAATTGGAGGTTTCATAATTGAATTTATGGAAAAAGTGAAGAGTTCGGAGATTAGAGAAGATGAAAAGGTTTGGGAGTTAGAGAAGATAAAAGGTTTGGGAGTTAAAGAAAATAAAAGGTCAATATTTATTATTTTGTTTATTTATTTTTTATTTAATTATCTATGGCTATCAAAAATGTTGGTCATTACATAGTAGAAGACTTCTATTTTTGGGCTTATCATTTTACCTGATGCATTTTGCAGTGGCGATTCTCATAGCAGGAGGTGTGGCTGTAATTCCACTGATACTGCGGGTCCATAACCCCAAGCATTGGGTCCAGTTAGCACTAGTACTCCTGGTGAGTGCGTGCCCATGTGCGCTGGTGCTATCCACACCTGTCGCGACCTTCTGTGCACTGCTGAAGGCAGCAAAAATAGGGCTTCTCGTCAAAGGTGGAGATGTTCTTGAAGCCCTAGCAACGACCAGAGTCGTGGCTTTTGACAAGACTGGGACCATCACCAAAGGAGAGTTCCATGTACTGGAGCTTCGTCCTATGAGCTGCCAGATAACTACGGATACACTGGTTTACTGGTAAGAAGTTTAATGAACCTCTAACATGTGTACTATTACATGCTCAAATGAAGTGCTAACAGAAAGAGGGAAAAAAAAACAGTGCATTTAGGAAAAGATACCCTCTAAATTACTGAACGGTTTTTGACCTTGGATTTTTAAGCAGGAAATTTCATTTTTTGGGCATATATGTTGCATTGACTGGGTACATGCTATAAATTGTCAACCAAGCTCGAAATGATCATTGCTTGGGGGTAAATCCACAATTTAGAAACTACACTTCAATGGCTGAATTGTTAATTAAGTTCAACTAGTTTAGAACACCAATCCAATTCCAGCTTGCTATTTAATACTTAACAAGAAGGTTAAGGTATGGAGCACAAAATCACATTTTTGGGCTTTATATATGTAAAAAAGGTACTAGACAAGTGCACATCAAAATTTGCTGAAATTTTTTTAGTTCCTTTACAATTAATCTTCTTTGGTGTCACCTGCTCCTGTTCATTTATAATTATAAGTGCTACAGGAGTTTGACTCTTCTAATGCCTTGATTAATGCTTAAAAGTTTTCTTCTTACTAGTCTTCTTTTAATTATATTATGATTTTGTGATAAAATTTCAGGATTTCAAGCATTGAGTGGAAATCTAGCCACCCAATGGCTTCTGCTTTAATAGACCATGCTCGGTCAATTTCAGTGGAGCCGAAACCAGGCAATGTGAGTGAGTTTCAGATATATCCGGGAGAGGGAGTTTATGGAGAAATAGATGGCAAGAAGATCTATATAGGGAACAAAAGAATTGCAACAAGAGCTGGGTGTGATTCAGGTAGGGAGATCCTTTGTGATGCTTTTTAAGTCTCTCTTGAAACCTTGATCAGCTGCCTATCAAACTCCTTTAACTTTGGTAGAATTCTGTTAACATCAGGCGCTACTATTTAGATGAGCAAATTGCTGTTAATGCAAACAACTTGTTAGTACTTATTTTTGAAGCAAAACTTGTTAGTACTTATTAGATTTGTACGTCAACATTAAACAAATTTTCAATTGCCCTGCCCAATTTACTGGGAACAATGAAGTTGCAAGTTTGTTGTTGCAACTCACAAGTTGCAGTAACTATCTCCTTGTGCCTGAACTTGTAACTGTGACATGTTATAAAGAAAGGATAGGGGCAGCATCAAAATCTATGATCAGCATGATGGTTGCAGAAAACCTACGAAGCATGGAAATGAATATGAGACATCTATGCGACACAACATTGATGCAGTGATATAGGGAATCCTTAAGAGGTAGGATAAAGGGACACAATGACCCCCAATAGTCAGGACATGGTTTATTTGAAGTTACAAAGTAAACAAAATAAAATCATAATGATTTACGTTTATAAACAATAATCAAGTAATTACATTAAAAGAAAAAGTCGAGAATTCAATCCAAAACTTTGTGTATTGCCTTAAAAGTCTATTAAATGTTTGTAAGCTCGTTAGATTCTATTGATATAGCCATATAGTCAATGTTGAAATAACACATCATAGAACTCGTTATATTGCGTTATGATCAATGTTCAAAAATGCGTTTTCATTATGCGTGCGGTCGAAGACCGCATAACGCATAATCGGATTACGCGGCGATTATGCGGATTACGCGGAATTATGCGGAATATTAATATTTTAATATATACTTAAAGAAATTCTTACATCACCATTGCGAAAAACAATTAATTCTTGCCTAAAAAATAATTCAGACAATTATCAAAACGCCAAATAATTCAAATAAACTTATATTTTTCAAATCAATAAAAATCCATTCTAATCCTGAAAGCTGAAGCATTGTGTACAATATTTTTTCAAAAAGAAAATCATCTGCAGTGTGTTCTCAGGTTATTTTAAAAAAAAAATTGTGTACAAAATTAAAAGAAATCTCACATGCAACTGAAGTAGCTGAAGCAGCCAGAGAAATTAAACAAGTATAAATGCAACTAAAGACTATTAATTCTCTAGTTAGAGAAGGGAAGCAGCTAGAAAAATTAAACAAAAATTATTAAAAAAAATTGTGTATAAAATTTAGTATATAAAATTAAACATGCAAAAAATGCAAATGAAGCAGCTAGAGAAGAAAGGAAAAAAAAAATTACCGCCAGAGGGGGAGACTGCTCGCCGGAGGGGAGAAGCAGATCGGAGGAGGTGGAGACTCGAGGGAAGAGGGAGAACTGTTCGCCGCTGCACGATTGGAGGAGGCAGAGGCCCGAGAGAAGAGGGAGAACTGTTTGCCGTTGCACGATTGGAGGAGGCGGAGGGATCTCTCGATCGACCGATCACTCGATCGAGTCGATCGATTAGGCTAATAGGACGGCGAAAAGGGGATTTCAGGGTCGGCTAAGAAAGGAATCTTCTCGATTGATCGATTGACGACAGCGAAGGCGATCGGAGGGGAGGGAATTGGTGATCGGAAGGGGGGGGATTAGGCTAGGGCTTTTTTTTGGCGAGCGGTCTCGGGATGGGCTGATGCGAGGAAATGAGAAGAAGGGAAATAAAAGGGTTTTTGATGCGGGTCGGGTTTGGTTTTAAAAATAATTAAAAACCCAATAGCCCATGGGCTGATGCGAAGAAATGAGAAGAAGGGAAATAAATGGGTTTTTGATGCGGGTCGGGTTTGGTTCTCAAAATAGTTAAAAACCCAATAACCCATGCGCTCGACTATGCGCTCTATGCGAATTATGCGGCCGCATAATCCGCATAGGGCGCATAACGGGCGCATAATCACCCTTTCCGCATGGACAAGGCGTTTTCTCCCTTCTTGGTGCGGTTTTAACCCGCATACGTTGATGCGGGCGCATATGCGCCCGCATAGAACGTTTTTTTGAACACTGGTTATGATACTTAATGCAAACCCAATATCACCTGACAGTCGAAAATAACTCGGTGCACTATAATAATGTTTTTTTTTGTTATTATATACTATTGTACGTTATATTATGTTATATCATATTATGTTATGTTATTTGTTGTTATATGTTTGAGTAATTTCAAGACTGTTGCAGTTTATTTATTATTAATTGTAAGCTGATTGCTACAATTTCTTTACTTAAGTGATTGGTTGTCAAATTGTTAGCTAGCTCATTTACGATTTGCTTGTTTGTTTGTTTTCTTATTGTAATTTCTCTTCAATTGCTGAAATTACTTGCTTGTTGTTGATTTTATTGGGCTCTCAAGTAATCTGAAATGAGCATTACAAAATACAAATTATATTATTGGTGATGACTGAAACTGAAATAAATAAATTTGAAATAATATTTTCTTATTTAGTGATGATTGAAATTAAGATTGCGAACTTAGTATAATTTATAAAGATAAATATAAAAGGTAAATGTTCAACTTGTTAGAAACATAGATTAGTTTCTTTTTGTTATAATATAGTTTTATATTCATTTTTTAGAATTTTTAGTTTTTTTATCAACTTATAAAAATTGTTATATAGTGTTATATTTGTTTTTATTAAATAAATAGAAAATTATGAAACCTACTTTATGCGTTACATAATATGCAATGCAACCTAATGGAGGTAAAATGTTACATTATCATTATTGCTATTTTTCAATATTGCATATAGCTTCCCCCATAAGTTAAAGGATCTTTCTAGATTTTAAACAATGCACGACTCTATGATGTACGACGTGTCTTTCAATGTTTACAAAGGTAACACGGCTCTGAGTCTTTGACATGAAGTCTTGGTTCTTAAAATCCAACACAACTATGGAATGTCTTTGTGACAGGATACTTAGGATACCCTACTCTCTTTGAAGTATCCGAGCTTTGTAGCGGAAAACTGGACTTAATAATAAGCCAATTAGATTGCTCCAGTTGAAAATGGCAAAACACATTCATGTGCAAACATCTGCATTCTACCAAGCAGAACAAATATCATTGCATTAACAGCTGTATAAAAGGCCGATTACAAAATAACAGTAATTACAACAAGAAAAATGGATTGTCTCTTCTAGTTCATCTTGGCCCTTCAGTCAAAGATGTTAATAAGGCTAAACAGTATGGTAGTTCGTGAATGAGGGTGTCATTGTTGCTTATGATTAGATGAACTAATCAAGTCAGATCAAAATACATTTTGTTGCATTAGTAGCTGTATAAAGCTTCAACAACAAAACAACAATGACTACCAGAAGGTCCGGAACTACAAAATAACAATGACTACCAATAAACAGTCCCAAATTTATCTTCAGCCAGAGAATTAAGGGCTGAAGAGTAAGATAGGTCATGATGACGGTTTTGTTTTTGTTCTTGATTCGATGAGCTAATCAAGTCATGAATAAATTTGTGCCCGCTAACAGATCCATGCCCTTATGTATCAAAGTAAATCCACAGGGTTACTAATCTAAATAAGCCCATATTATATGTTTCTTCTGTGAAATCAACATAAAGAAACACACATCTTCATAATATTCGTCTCAGTTATAATTATTTATATAGTTTGTTTTGAGGATTTCTAACGTTCTGTACATTTATTTTCTAGTTCCAAATCCAGAGGGTGAAGGCGTGAAGGAAGCAGTTACCTTTGGATATGTGTGCTCAGATGCAAGATTAATTGGAATGTTCGGCCTCTCTGACAGCTGTCGCACGGGGGCAGCTGAGGCAATCAAAGAGTTGAAATCTTTAGGCATAAAAGTTGCAATACTTACAGGAGATAGCACTGCAGCTGCCATGCACGCACAGGATCAGGTACAACCGAGTTTTAAGAGGATACATAATTTTGGTTAGAATTGTCAGAAATATGGAAGCACAACTGAGAATCCATAGTAATGCATGGAGATTGATTAGAATACGGTGTTAATAGCACATGTACATATTAGTTTAATCATAATCTGATTACAGATTTTCTCATATCAAGATCAACATCCTTAAGACTCTGACTGACCAACAGGAAAAGTGAATTTGGTTGAGAGAGAGGCATGGGCAAGTTGAGTGAAATAAGTGTGATACAGAGACCTGAAAGGTGATGAAATCTCGAATGTGCCTAAATCAGAGCCCTGCTGTCAGCTTGTGTGTCAAAAGAAGAATAAGTTAGTATCACGAGTTGCAACAGTGGATGCATAATTGTTGGGAACCTACTCAATGGTCTACTTCATAAAACAAACCACCAGAACCATAAGTAGATGAAACTCATTGAGTCCACATTAAAATACAGTCAATTGTTTAAAATATGTGTTTATTCAATTTTTTTTTTTTTAAACGTAATGCACTGCTGCTAAGTACTTGTTTTTGATGTTTGATAGTTAGGGAACAGGATAGATTTACTGCATGCGGAGCTTCTACCTGAGGACAAGGTGCGAATCGTCAATGACCTCAAGTCCAAAGAAGGGCCAGTAACAATGGTGGGAGACGGAATGAATGATGCCGCAGCACTTGCTGCTGCTAATGTTGGGATCTCAATGGGCATCTCGGGCTCTGCAGTCACAACGGAGACAAGCCACATAACTCTAATGTCTAACGACATCCTGAAGATCCCAAAAGCCATCCGGCTTGCCAAGAGAGCACACCGCAAGATCATGTCCAACATCCTCTTCTCGGTGCTCCCAAAGATTGCTGTAATGGGACTGGCGATTGCTGGCCACCCAATTCTATGGGCTGCAGTTCTAGCTGACGTGGGTACATGCCTAATTGTTATACTTAACAGCATGATGCTGTTGCGGATGAAAACTCCAAAGGCAGGAAAGATATGTTATCGTAATGTGCGCATACCTGCAGATCACTGCAGCACAGGCGTGTGCAGCTCCGCAAAGCCTGGCAGCTGTTGTCAGGTAAGGGAAGGTGCAAACTCGAGTACTCCTGGTCACAAGCAGTGTGAAGCAGTACTTTGCAGTGGCGGTGCATGCAAAGAGCCCAGGCACAGTCATGCACACGAAGATCATTGTTCCAGGGAGGAAAGTCATCAATCAGAAGATTTCGTGCGGTGTTGTGAAGGATCGGGAAGACATGCAGAAAGCATGAACCTTGATGCGCATGTTCAGTGTGGTACAGAGCACCATACGGGTTCGCAACAGCCAGACTGCAAGGGTTGCTGCGCCAACAGCACATGTAGCTCGAAAGTTCTTGCAGAGACCACAAGCCACCAACATGTGGTTTTCATTGAATCTGAAGGAGTGCATCACAGTGAAGGTGTGCATGCGAAGCACTGCAACGATAGAAGCGATGCTGCGAACCCGCACCACAGCCACATAGAGGACGAGGAGAATGGCTGTTTGCTTGTGAGAGAGATGACGGAGAGCGAAGCTATTCGCGTTCCATTATTGAAGTTTTATTAGAAAAGAAAATACAAACCATGGCAGCTTACAAACAGAAAGCTTAAAATACATCCCAGACTGGCCACGCATGGTCGCAGCGCCATCTTGTGACTCTACTGGATTTGTAGTTTAATGAGCTTTCTATCTCATTTTTCTTTCTCTAGGCATGAACTAACTATTTTTAAAATTACAAGTACTTAAAAATCACCTAAATTCATGTTTTAGTGTATATTAATGTGAAACTAATCATGGTGTGTTCTCTTTTGAACTCACTGCATATGCTGTTTTTCTATTAAAATATTATTTCAACATGTTGTTTAATTTATAAAAAATAAATTTGTTATTGCAAACATATTTATTGATATTACTGTTGCTTTATATTTGCATAATTTTTGTTATTTTTGTTATAGATTTATTTTCAGAATATATACTTATTAAATCATATAATATAGCTTTATTTAAGAATGATCAATGGATACAATTTTTTATAGGACCACATACAGGTTATAATCGTGGAAAAGACCTACTTGTGATACGTGGAAAAGACCTACTTGTGATATCACCTTGTGTCGATATTTAGAAAATTTATCTTGTATGCAAGTTACATAATTAAAAAATAATTAAAAAAATGTGTAGATATTTAGAAAATTTGTCTTGTATCCAAGTTACATAATTAAAAAATAATTAAAAAAATATGCATAGTACGGAAACTTTCTAGCAATCATATACTTACCTGGCTAATAATGTTTAACATCAATAAGTTATCTTATTAGGTTATAGAATTAGTTCACTTGCTATCCAATAATCATAATCTTAAAAATAAGATCTACCATTTATAAACCCAATAAGACAGATGCAAACCCATTTATTGAGATGCAAACCCATTTATTGAGTTTAGAACCGTTAGGCCTAATTAATCTTAAAATCAATTTTTAGGCACTTTATAAATATTTAAAAAATCTCTAAAAATCACTAAATTTATATTACACTATTTTTTATCATTTATATAATATTTTTTCAGTGTATATTGTTTTGTTGTGATTGCTAATTGATCGATAATATGAAACTAATCGAGATAAGTTTTCTTTGGACTCACTAGATATACTAGTTTTCTATAAAAATATTATTTCAGTATATTGTTCAATTTATAAAAATAAATTTATTATTGCAAACGTATTTATTAATATTGCTCTTATTGCTTTATACCGTTATTTTGTTATTCTTGTTATAAATTTATTTTTAGAATATATACTTATTAAATCACATAATATAGCTTTATTTTAGTACAATCAATATATAGTATTTTTTATTGGATCATAGAGTAGTTATAATCGTGGAAAAATCTTGCTTGTGATATCATCTTGTATTGGTATTTAGGAAATTTGTCTTGTATACATATTACATAATTAAAGAACGTGCATAATACGGAAACCTCCCAGTAATTATATATTTATCTGGCCAATATATCTTTACAAAATCTCAAATTAGTAAATATTTAATTTATCCAATTGTGATCTATTCAAAAAAAATATAAATAGAATGAACTTTTCAAATTATGTTAACAAACTGATAAAACTGAATTGAAATTTTATACCTGATACAAATCAAGCATAAATTGTGAAAACAAGAGTTTAGACTTGACATAAAATATACTTGAATAACACTAGGTTAGAGAAAAAACTGAATAATAGAAATATATCATGTTTTGACTGTAAACTTATTAAGTTGTACAACTAAATCTTTCATACACCATTGGTGTGTAGTACTTTGCTGGATCACACTAGATTATTTTTGTTTGCTTGATGGTAGATCTGACGTGGCACCGAACCATGTGACCATTTCCCGGGTCTATATAGGAAATTCTAAAAAGATAGAATCCTATCAGTTAGGTTTTTTAATTACATAATAATCTAAATAAAAATACTATTGTTTTTTATTTGAACAGAGTAAATGACATTAGGTTTAACCTATTATTAATATTGTTGTTGCATATTAATATATTAATATATATATATATATATATATATATATATATATATATATATATATATATATATATATATATATATATATATATATATATATATATATATATATATATATATATATATATATATATATATATATATATATATATATATATATATATATATATATATATATATTCTAAAATTTATTTTATTACATAATCTTCCCACTATTTCTACGTATATTATTTTTATTACTATTTAACGGCCTAAATATGCACGTTTAAATTTGGAGGTAGATCTAATAGATCCGACTAAAGTTTGGAGTATTTCGATAGCGCAGAAGATATGCTTACTTTTCTTTTATCCATAAAGATTAAGTTATTTTATATATTTAAAAAATAATCTCAGTTGTTTTCCTTCTTAATTTGACTATTTCTTTCCACTACATGAAAACTTTGTTCCAATTAACGAAAAATGGAATTTTCATATTAAGTATTATTATGGCAAATGTATTGATATGCTTAACATATTTAAACCGAATATTATTATTGGTACTGTCTGTACATACTTATTTACTATATATTGGGAGCGGGGCATGATAAGTATGTTAGTGGTATTATAATCCATATTTATCAAATTAGCTCACGTGAGTTAAATTGATTTTGATCCTACTATAGAATTTTTCCGCGTATATATAATACTAAAACTAAAGATTGGATAGTGAAAATTGGGGTTACCCCACGGTTAGCATAATTTCTCTCCGCGCGGGCAAACTTAACTCATCTTGTAGTCGTTTGAGAGACTCCTGCCTGTTGCTAATAGAGCACATTGCCGCAGGGGGTTTCGGTCAACCGAAACGGGTCTAAAACTGGCCCAAACCCATTATGATATAATATAAATATGGGGTATGGTACTAGGGTTTGAGAGAGCCAAAAGAGCCGAAATATTAAGCCAAAAAAAAAAGGGGGGCGGCTGCTGCTATTGTTTTCTTTTGTGTTTGCGGCCGAACAAGGAGAAGAAAAACAATTGTGTTGCTGCTGTGAATTGGCCAGAGGTGAAGATAATTAGTGATAGTGCTAATTATTTTTTGGTGGAGGCTGCTTCTTTCGGCCGAAAGCAAAGAAGGAGGTGAAAAGAAGGCGGGGGACTTCTTTTAGGGTTCTTCTTCGGTGGCTGAAACAAAGGGGTAAATCACTGCAACAAGAGGTTAGAGTTTGATCTCAAAATCTTGTGTGATTTCTTTGTGTTTTCTCTTGTGGTTGAGAACTAGAGTTTGGTAATCCTATTTTGATATAGTGGAAGTTTTTCGATCGGTCCCCGTGGACGTAGGCATATTGCCGAACCACGTTAAATCTGCGTGTTCTTGTCTCTGCTATTTTTCTCTTCGGTTTACTATTTGATTCCGCTAGTTGTTGCATTAGTATTATTCCGCTATCTTTTGCTAACAATTAGTATCAGAGCCCTGATTCGGGTCAGATTTCACTCAGATCGGTGTTGATTTTGAGTGGGAGTTATGACGGAAGATAGGAAGGGAAAGATTGAAAAATTTGATGGGACAAATTTCCAATGGTGGAAGTTGCAGATGGAAGACTATTTATATCAAAAGAATTTACATCAACCACTGATTGGAGAAAAGCCAGAAAAGATGACTGATGAGGAGTGGACATTGTTGGACAGGAGGGCTTTGGCGCAGATTCGATTGTGCCTGACAAAGCAGGTTGTGTTCAACGTCTCCAAGGAGAAAACCACTTCAGGTTTGATGTCAGCGTTGGCTAAATTTTATGAGAAGCCGTCTGCTTCAAATAGACTGTTTCTAATGAAAAAGTTGTTCAACTTGAAGATGTCTTCTGATAGTTCAGTTGTTAATCATTTGAACGAATTTAACACATTATGGGCACAACTTGAATCTTTAGATTTTGTCTTTGCTGATGACATTAAAGCTTGGATGTTTATGTGTTCGTTACCGGATAGTTGGAGTAATGTTGTTATGGCCATCAACAATTCTTCCAATACTGCTCTTAAATTCAATGATGTTGTGAGTACAATCATGAATGATGAATTGATGAAAAAGAGTATGGGTGAGAGTACAGTTTCTACAAGTATTGCTCTGTCGGTTGATAATGACAGACGAAAAGAAAGGGGTAGAAGTTCAAGCAGGGAGTCGAAGCAAAGAGGAAGATCAAAATCTAAGGAGAAATTCAAGAAAAAATTAGTGTGTTGGAAATATAAGACAGAGAGTCATATGAAGAAGGATTGTCCAAACAAAGACAAGGAAGAAGCGAATGTGGTGAATCCAAGTGAGGAGTATGATGACTTGTGCTTGTCTGCTTATACAGAATCGAGGTCAGATCTGTGGTTTATGGATTCAGAGGCTTCGTTCCATTGCACTGCTCGCAGAGAATGGTTTGATAATTATGTTCAAGGTGATTTTGGGCATGTGACTGTTGGTAATGGGCATGAATGCAAAATTGTCGGTAAGGGAACAATTCAGCTAAAATTGCACAATGGTGGAAAGTTGCTTTTATAAGAGGTCAGGCTCATACCAGATTTGAAGAAGAATTTGATATCTGTTAGCAAGCTGATAGTGAAGGTTATCAAATCTCATTTGAGAAGAAACAGTGGAAGATCAGCAAAGGAGTAATGATAGTGGTCAAAGGTGAGAGAGTGAGAACTTTATATTTACTCTCAACCTCGGTGGATCACGTTGTTTCTTTGGCCACCGTGAAAAATGAGAAGGCTACCTTATGACATCAGAGGCTCGGTCACTTGAGCGAAAGCGGTATGAGGGTATTGCAATCCAGAGGTATGTTGACAGATATGTAAGATGCTAATTTTGATTTATGTGAGAACAGTGTGTTTGAAAAGCAAAAAAGAGTTAGTTTTATGAAGGATGACAAGGAGAAGAAAACCGAGAGATTGGAGTTGGTGCATACAGATATATGGGGGCCTTCTTCGGCGAAGTCTCTTGGAGGTAATTCTTATTTTGTCACTTTCATAGATGATGCAAGTAGGAAAACATGGATGTTTGCACTTAAGCAGAAATCCGATGTTTTCAAGATCTTCAAGGTATGGAAAGCTCTTGTTGAGAATGAAACATGTTTGAAGATAAAATGTCTGTTGTCAGACAATGGTGGGGAATTTTGCAATATGGAGTTTGATGACTATTGCTCTACCCACGGGATCAGGAGAGTGAAGACTGTACCGAGAATACCGCAGCAAAATGGCGTGGCTGAGAGGATGAATAGAACTATTTTGGAACGAGTTCGGAGTATGAGACTACAAGCAGGTTTGCCTTTGCAATTTTGGGGAGCCGCTGTAGATACGGCAATCTATCTGATCAACAGGAGTCCAGCTAGTGCTTTAGATGGAGGAATTCCAGAGGAGGAGTGGTCTGGTAAGACTGTGAATTATTCTTTCTTAAAAGTGTTTGGTTGTATAGCATATGCACATGTGGATCATGAGATGAGAAAGAAGCTTGATTCTAAATCTCAGAAGTGTGCATTCATTGGATACGGTGGCGACGAATATGGTTATCGCTTATGGGATTATGAGCATAACAAGGTAATTCGTAGCAGAGATGTAGTATTCAATGAGGGCTGTATGTATAAAGACCGAACGGAAAGTAAGAGTGAGAATGCAGTGGAAAAAGAGCGCTTGGAGCTGGATGAGCCACAGGATGGGATTGATTCCATGGATAAAAGAAAAGAAGAAATACCTACATCTGAAGGAGAAGAAATGGCTACACCTGAGAATACACAAGTTTCAGATGAGATCGAACAGGAAAGAGAGCCATTGACTGAAGTAGATGGTTCCAGTACTTCATCAGAGAGTGTTCCCACTTTGAGGAGGAGCACGAGGATAAGGAAGCCAACCCAAAAACTTTGTCTTCCATTATATCATGTTTCGTATACTGATGCAGGTGAACCAGAGTGTTACCAAGAGGCTATGCAGGATAAACTTCATCTTAAGTGGGAGCAAGCCATGCGTGATGAGATGCCTTCTTTGAAGGAGAATCACACATGAGAATTGGTGAAGCGACCGGAAAAGATGAAAGTATTGCATAACAAGTGTGTATATAGGGTAAAACATGAGGCAGGAGGGACATAAAGGTTCAAGGCTAAACTTGTGGTGAAGGGATACAGTCAGAGAAAAGGTATTGACTTCAATGAAATATTTGCACCTGTTGTCAAGATGACTTCTATCAGAGCAATACTGAGTATTGTGGCTGTGAAAGGATTGTATTTAGAGCAGCTCGATGTGAAGACTGTTTTCCTTCATAGTGATTTGGAGGAGGAAATATACATGGAACAGCCAGAGGGATATGAAGTTAAAGGAAAAGAGAATTGGGTATGTCGACTGAAAAGGAGCTTGTATGGGTTGAAACAAGCGCCGAGGTAATGGTACTTGAAGTTCGACAAGTTTATGTTGGATTCGGGTTTTGCCAGAAGCAATTCAGATCATTGTGTATATCTACAAAAGTTTAAGGATGGTAACTTTATTATACTTACTTTGTATGTAGATGATATGCTTGTGGCAGGTACATGTATGAAGAAAATCAATGATCTGAAAAGGAAGTTGACAGGGAGATTCTCTATGAAGGACATGGGTGAGGCTAAACAACTTCTTGGGATGCAAATTATCCGAGATAAGAAAAACAAGAAATTATGGTTATCTCAGGAGGGGTACATCAAGAAGGTGTTGGAGAGATTCAATATGGAGAATGCAAAACCGGTAACTACAGCTCTTGGTGGTCAGTTCAAGCTGTCAAAGGAGTAAAGTGCTAAGACAGATAAGGAGACGAGACACATGGAGAATGTGCCTTATTCATCGGCCGTTGGGAGTCTCATGTATGCAATGGTGAGTACAAGACCAGATATTGCACATGCAGTGGGAGTAGTGAGTAGATTCATGAAGAACCCTGGAAAGGAACATTGGCAAGCGATGAAGTGGATTTTCAGGTATTTGAAACGTACTTCAAATTATTGTTTATGTTTTGGGGGTGATACCATTGATGTGCAAGGTTTTGTGGATTCGAACCATGCGGGTGATAGAGACAAAGGCAGGAGCACTACAGGTTATGTCTTTACTGTACGAGAGACAGCGGTAAGCTGGGTTTCAAGATTACAATCAATTGTTGCTTTATGTTCGACAGAAGCTGAGTATGTTGCAGCTGCAGAAGCAAGTAAGGAGTTTATTTGGTTGCAGCGATTGATGAGTGATTTGGGTTTTGATGGAGTGGATTGCAGGTTATTCAGTGACAGTCAGAGTGCAATTCATCTTGCTAAGAACTCGGCGTATCATTCACGGACTAAACATATTAACTTGAGATATCACTTCATTAGATCCTTGTTAGAGGATGGGCAATTGAAGTTGGAGAAGATTGAGGGCAGTAAGAATCCTGCAGATATGTTGACAAAACCGGTTGATGGGAAAAAGTTGAGCTATTACTCAACTTTGGTGCATTTGTGTTGAATGCTGAAATTGGGACTTTAAATAATCGAGGTAAAAATTTTGGACACTGGAATTATCATGTATAGAGATTACATTTTTAGCAATGGTCTCCAAGTGGGAGATTGTTGCTAATGCAGCGCATTGCCGCAGCGGGTTTCGGTCAACCGAAACGGGTCCAAAACTGGCCCAAACCCATTATGATATAATATAAATATGGGGTATAGTACTAGGGTTTGAGAGAGCCAAAAGAGCCGAAATATTTAGCCGAAATATTAAGCCAAAAAAAAAAGGGGCGGCTGCTGCTATTGTTTTCTTTTGTGTTTGCGGCCGAACAAGGAGAAGAAAAACAATTGTGTTGCTGCTGTGAATTGGCCAGAGGTGAAGATAATTAGTGATGGTGCTAATTATTTTTTGGTGGAGGCTGCTTCTTTCAGCCGAAAGCAAAGAAGAAGGTGAAAAGAAGGCGGGGGACTTCTTTTGGGATTCTTCTTCGGTGGCTGAAACAAAGGGGTAAATCACTGCAACAAGATGTTAGAGTTTGATCTCAAAATCTTGTGTGATTTCTTTGTGTTTTCTCTTGTGGTTGAGAACTAGAGTTTTGTAATCCTCTTTTGATATAGTGAAAGTTTTTCGATCGGTCCCCGTGGACGTAGGCATATTGCCGAACCACGTTAAATCTGCGTGTTCTTGTCTCTGCTATTTTTCTCTTCGGTTTACTATTTGATTCCGCTGGTTGTTGCATTAGTATTATTCCGCTATCTTTTGCTAACACTGCCTGGGTAAATGATAGTAGAATGTGTTTTTGTATAATTAACAACGGGAAAAAAAAAAAAATCTCAAGTCTCTGTTAGTAAGAGGTTAAGCCATATACAAATCCGAATTAACAGAAAATGAGTTAAAGACTTAACTCGGATTTCATCTAATTCTATATGTTTTAAATTAACACCAACGTGAATGATCCAAGTTGTATTCAGTTCGCACGGACGTGAATGATCCAAGTTGTATTCAATTAACTCGGAATTAAACTAATTCTATACGTTTTAGATTAACTCGATCTAAGTAATATTCAATTAACACCGACGTGAATGATCAATTAAGAATGTAAATAAGATGCCAAAGGTATCCGTCTTTTCCATATATATATATATATATATATATATATATATATATATATATATATATATATATATATATATATATAAGACAATAAAATAGTAGGTGCATAATAACCAAAGCGATGTGATATCAATCATGGATGTATCATATATAAAAAAAAAAAAAAAAAAGTGGATGCTGATGAAGAGAGAACTAAAATTTTGAAACGTGAAAGTGATTCGGACAAGTTGACTGTGATCGCTTTTTGTGGTGCTAAACGTGTCGACCTTCAACCCAAAAGAAAAACAAAGAGGTATCATATATATATATATATATATTTTTTCACCATAAAGGAAAATAATTTATTTAATTAGCTGAACTCTAATTAGTTTGCTAAGACAGTAAGGATTTAAATGCTGAGACTAGTATAATATCTACTCACATTCCACTAGCTACTCATAAGTCGTTGATGGCACTTGCAGTAGATGATTGGGAAGATGCGTCATTAAAAGAAATTGAGAATGTTGAACCTCTTAAATAAATAAAAAGGAAATAATTATAAGCTTGAAGAAATTCACATGGAGGGATGGCACATGTAAATGGAGTCTCAGCACAACGCACATCCATCTTTTCAATCCAAGAAGAAAGTGAAAGAACTCAAAAAGAATTACTTGGATTTGGTTTAGATTCGGTTCTTTTTCACAGCAGGAGATTAAAGGAACTACGTGGAACACAATTCCAACCGTCTAATTAAATTGATGAGTGGTTAAGATATTATTTTTAATGTAAAGTAGATATTAGTACAAATCATAATGGGTATAATGTATACTAATCTAAGAATGATTTTATCCACTAATTTAATAAGTAGCTGATATGCATCTTGGACGGACATTGTAATCTCGCGTTTTGGAGTGTGAAAATCTAGATGGACTTTAAAATAGAATTGGACTCGAATAAGTACGGGTCCTGGTGGAGTTTACCAAAATTGAGTCCCGCATTGAAGTATGGACCTAATTAGGATGAATCGATGGGATTTGCTAGCGAAAGAGTCAAAATGTGATTTGAATAAGATAAACTAACATCGATTAAAAAAGAAGTTTGGATTCAGACTCTTTCCAAAAGCACAATATTATTGGCATGGTTTTTAGTGCAATCTAACTCGTCTATTAAGTTGGTGGGTGGTTCAAATTTTTATAGTGTAAAGTATATATTAGTGTTAATTTGTGAAAAATCTTAATTATCCATGACTTAATTGATGATTTAGAAACTTAGATGAAGAAGATTGAGACGACGACCTGTATTATTTATTTTCATATATTTATTCATAATGTAAATACATACAATCTAGACAATACTTTAATTGCATCACATAATGTACTAGCATTATTCTCATAGTTCATACCTAAATAAAAAGGTTTAATTAAGACTACACATCCATTCCATTTAAGGCGAGGATCCATAAAACATTCAAAATAAAATAGATGAGAAGGATCTTTAAAATACTATCAAATTTACTTTGTATAAATGTACTAACATTCTTCTCATAGTTCATACTTTAATAGAAAGGTTTAAGTCAAAATACACATCCTCTCCATTTAACACGAGGATCCATAATACATTCAAAATAAAATAGACAAAAGAAAAAAAACTTTAAAATACTATCATATTTAGTTTTCATAGGAGAAATAATTTCTTGAAGGAAAAAAATTATTTATAAGTTCCAGAAATCTTGAGCTAATATTAGTTAACTCATAAAGTGTTAAATTAATGTTGGGATAATACAATACCAAAAATCTTTTGTTACATTATCAAATATTTTTAAAAATTCAAAAAATACTGAATTTTTAAATTCTTAAATAATTAAAGAAATTGCATCAACATGGGATATGTTTTGTTCCATGTCATCAACATGTGATGTGTTTTTTATTTAAGCGTAACATTGCTTTCTTAGACTATTATATCTTATAAAAGAATCACATTTCTTAATTTGTAAAATAATTATTAATGATTCTTAAACTATCTTGTACACATAAGTTAATAATATGGCAAACATATAGAATATGAAATATTTAGTTTTTTTTTTCTTTTTTACCAAAATATGTCTTAAATAATTTTTCAAATATCCAATGGCTATACTATTTTCACTATTATTTTCAAATAAAATAGAAAAAACTTTACTATTAATTTCAAAAGTCTTAATGACCATCATTATAGACTAATTTAGATTTGAAGCAGTATAAGAGAAGTTATATTTTTAAAACTTATAATTGTTTTTTGCAAAATATGATTGAAGTCAATATAATATGCAATAATACAAAGATAATAATGGTTATAATAAAACCTTCTTAACAATAGAGAAAAAAAAAAATAAGTGCAATTGCATATGAAAGAAAAGTGAGTATAACAATAAAAGTTTGTTTGTGCTCTTCATAAATTCTTTTCATGTCTTATTTGCAAATACTTGGAGGGGATTTTTTTTTTAAAAAAAATTATGGATAATGAGTTGTTTGATTTTATCTTTCAACCATTTGGTATTTAGCCTTACTTAAGGATTGCGCTACTTAAATAATATATAAAACTAAATTATCTCTGCTTAGAATATGATTAAATATAAAAGTGCCTAATGTGTCGGTGTAAGTGCTTATTTTGCGTTTGTTGTGGTTGATCAGAGGTATTTATATAAAGATGTCTTTCTAGACAGTCAGTTCCATTATTTTTCAAGAAAAGTATATACTAATGAATATAACTTGTATTTAGTCCTAGTTTCATTTTCAGTTACTTTAAGATATCAGATATAGAATTTCTCAACAAAGTTGGTGCTTCAAAAGAAACAGAAGATATATGAAAAATCAATTGTACTAACACATAGCATAGAGGAGATGCATTATAATCTATAGATTGGTGTACTGTGCTCAAATTATTGCGCCTCTGTGAAACATAGGGTAGTGTCAGTTAAATATGTGCACAAAATTTTCCTTTCTTAGGAAGACAAATTAACATTAAATCTAGAATAATAAGTGTTAATATGGCCTGATCACAAGGAAGGTACATTTATTTTAATAACTAAACTAAAAGTGGTTTTTACATATCTGTTACTTAAATCTTTATAAATTGGAATTTAGTCCCCCAAATCTTCATATTTATAATTTAGTTCTCCAAGTCCTTTAAGTTACCACAATTTAGTCCTCAGCCATATTTTTTGTCCGAATTTCCCGTTATACCCTTGAGTTACTTCACTTCAGTTTTTCCTTCCCTCTTCCTCCTCTCTTCCTCTTCATATTGGATTCCTCTTTCCATTCTTCTCCTCTCTTTCTTCCCTCCCAGTTAATCTCTAAAGTGAAGTAACTCAGAAGAACCCAATAAGAAAAAAGAAGAGAGAGAGAGAGGAGAAGAATAGAGAGGGAAACCCAATAAGAAGAGGAAGAGAGGAGGAAAAGGAAAGGAAAAACTAAAGTGAAGTAACTCAGGGGTATATAACGGAAAATTTGGATAAAAAATATAGCTGGAAGAAAATTGTGATAACTTAAAGAATTTGGAGACTAAATTATAAATATGAAGATTTGGGAGACTAAATTCTAATTTTTAAAGATTTAAGAAACAGATATGTAAAAACCCCAAACTAAAAACTAATTATAAATAAAAAATTAAAGTTTTGTAAGTTTATTAAAGACCTAATCACTTTTAGTTGTTTTTCTACCTTACAGTTTCATCAGATTCAGAGAGTTGAGAGATTTAAGGACATTTAAAAAAAAAAAAAAATTTAGTAGAAAGCTACAAGAAGTTGAGAGAATTGGAGAGAGTTTAAATTTTTGTGATGAAAAAAAAAAAAAATAGAGGAGAAGGAATATTTATGGAATTCCATAGAAATGAGAATGCAAAATTAGTTGTATTTTGCAAAAACAAATTGCAAAAAGCACCAAGCGCACATAGGTGCAGCCCACACCCAACGACACCCAGGTTGAGGCGAGTCCCCGGCCTGTAGACGCACGCACAAGACCGATCAAGCTCCGTCGCGAGCCTGGGCTCAGTTCGGCCTGAGCTATGTTGGGCAAGGGCCAAGTCTGTGCCGTTCCCGGCGGGCCGCCGAACCACTCACGGCCCACTTGCAATCCTTGATTCCGCATAAAAGAACACATCCGCATGGGACCCGCTCACTCATCAAGAGTGGAGGAACAATGGTAGTACTAAATCGGACCAAATGTCCTAGTGCTACTCCATATGCAAACATAATTCTATTCTAATTCTAATTCTAATTCTAATTCTAGTTCGTGCATCCACGTCATCAAATCCCACTCAAGTTAGGAAAGAGAATTCAGGATGTAGTACGAGTATGGGGTCGGTACTACTCTCTGTACTGCCGAGCTTAAACTAAACACAAATTGGAACATAATATGTTCATGCCAACTCACTCAAATCATGTAGAGGAGCGCTTTGGCTTAGGCTAAATAATTGCCTCGTATTCTTTGTAATAACTCCAGCCATCCACTTATTCCCTTTTTTCTTCCCGTACTCACATGTGCATAAATATCCATTAAATCACATGACACTCATCTAAGGGAAATTCTAAATACGCACCACATTTTACCAAGGAGCACCACATACTATATAGTAAAGTGATTTACAATACAGGGGAAAATGGTGCTCACTAGTAAAATATGGTGCGCATTTAGAATTTCCCCTCATTTAAGTCTCCATAACCAAATCTCGCTATTAGTGCTAGGACCTAATCCGTATCCGTCAAGCTGTGTTTGGTTAGAAAGAAAATAAAAGGAAAAACAAAAAAAAAAGAAACGAAAGAGAGATGGAAATTGTTTTTTTTTTTTTTCAAATATTTGGTTAAAAAGAAAATATTCTCTTTTAAATTTTCTCTCAAACCAAATGATAAAAAATATTTTCTTTTATTTTTATTTTTCCCTTCATTTTCCCTCAAACCAAAAGGAGCCTCATACACCACATACATGTATTTGGAAAAAAGAAAAAAAGAATCATAAGAAAAAAAAAAATAAGAATCTATTTTAATTTCTATGAGATTCTGACCAGCAAAAAAAATTATAAATAAGTTCTAATTCTTTTTTTTTTTTTGTCAAATAATGCTCCTTTTCTTTTCTCAAAATTTTATAATTTTGTAAGATTATTGACAGATTTTCTTCATAGCTCGTAGAAACATAAATAAGTAACCCATATTCCAATTGTAATAGATATG
Source organism: Dracaena cambodiana (assembly GCA_036321105.1). Classification (NCBI taxonomy): domain Eukaryota; kingdom Viridiplantae; phylum Streptophyta; class Magnoliopsida; order Asparagales; family Asparagaceae; genus Dracaena; species Dracaena cambodiana. The sequence continues at coordinate 32,123,634 of JAYEPQ010000008.1, forward strand.
ATAATTATCATAAGTTGTTTATTTATTTTAATATATATATATATATATATATATATATATATTTATTTATTTATTTATTTACTTATGTTAAATATGAAGGGAAGCTATCCTCAAATTCCGTGTTCACTTTTTCTTGGTGGCCCTTTAAATGTTAACTTTTATGAGTTTTTTAATTAGAATTCTAATCAAAATAATCTCCACACATATTCCTCCATTAGGAAATCAATGAGTTTACAGAAAATATATTTTTTTAAAGATTTAAATAACATAAAAAGACAATTTTTTTGGATTTTGGAGAGTTAACATATAAGAAAGACAATAACAGAATTTTAAATTTTTAAAAAGTATTAGAAATTTAGAATTTAAAAGGTTCCCAAAGTACCATCCTACCAATATAAATACCATCCACTTCTCTCTCTATCCCTCAAGTCATCAACAATTCATGCCCCTCTCACCTCTCCTACCTCTCTCCCACGCCAATTCCACTGCTCTCAGTAGTGGCGTGCCCACTCAAACTCGCCTCTTTCTCATGACACCCCAAAACTAAAACTCAAAACTCACCCCCTAAAGGCTTCAAAGTACATCTCACAGCTACATGCACCTTCACATTATCAGCACCTTCCAACTTCCCTCGCTTCTGTTCTTCCTCTTTGATTGATCAAAGAATCGAAAATCAAGATGGGGAGCAGCGAGACCGCGACGACCATTCAGAAGAGTTATTTCGATGTGTTGGGCATTTGCTGCCCTTCTGAGGTGCCCCTGATCGAAAAGATACTCAAACCCCTTGATGGAGTCCACAAGGTCTCCGTCATAGTCCCGACCAAGACCGTCATCGTCGAGCATGACTCTCTACTCATCTCCCAGGATCAGATTCGTATGCAACTTTCTCTTTTCCTAATATATATATATATATATATATATATATATATATATATATATATATATATATATATATATATATATATATATATATTACTGTAGGTGAGCCGCCAGCTCAGGAAAAGTTACGTGAGCTAGCAGCTAAACTATAACATCTTATGATCTTTTTCAATATTTTTTTGCAATTGTTATCTCTATCTCCTTAATTTCTTTCGGATTAAATTTCATAAATTTTGGAGTCCATTTATCCTTTCATCAATAACATATAAAATGTTGTATTAATAGAAAACCGTTAATTTTGTGTTAACTTGATGGAGGACCAAATAAAAACTAAAACCCAAGAAATTTGGTAAGAGTGAACCCTAGGAAATCGAGATCATAATACAAAAGATTTTTTTTTAAAAATATTATTGGAGATAGTGGAAATGAACTGCAGCTCAGGTAACTTGCGTGAGCTGTCAACTCATTTTCATTTTTCTCATATATATATATATATATATATATATATATATATATATATATATATATATAATTATTTTGTGCTATTTGCTTATCATTGATCTAAGTGGCCAAGAAAGAAAGAAGTTGGTTTCAGCCAGTTTCAGTGCTGTCCAATAACAAAAGATGGTGCTCTACAAAGAAAAAAAAAAGCTAGGTGTTGATGGGAAAGGTGCTTACTTTAGAGGGACCACTGAAACGAGCTACTTTCTATTGGAAACAGTAGAAATATAGAAGAAATTAAAAATAATTTTAAGCATAGAAGTAAAAGAAAAAATTACTTTTTATATTTATTTGCTAAATTTTGGAAGAAAAATATGTATTAGGAAGTAGGATGTGAGTATTATTTAATTGATTAATTAAAATAATACTTTTATTATATATATATATATATATAACTTGTTAGAGCTCGCCAAATTGTGAGTTTTAAAATTTGGAAAGTAACACCTCGGTATGCAAGAAGCAACTTTCAACGTTTTTTTTTTTTTTTTTTTTTACCAAACAAACACTTGAAGTATGAAAATAAGCTTACTACCACTATACTTCTATGCAAACACACCCACCCTTAGATGAAATTATTAATAAGATGATTAAACAGAAATCAACACTGTAGGTAGATTGTATCTGTAACTTGACATGTTTAATGTGGCTTTAATTTTGTAGAGAATTGAGAGGCTGTTTGGTTTGCAGCTCCACTGGGGAGTTTGGTTTGCTGCACTTCTGCAGCTGCAAAACAAAAAGCCCCTGAGTGCATTCCCATCTCTCAAACCTATAATTATTCAAGTACAAGTTTCCATTGGATTTATAGCAGCTGACTAGTTTTTGGATGTTAGCCAAAAAAGAGGAAAAAAAACAAAAAACATTTTCAGGAAGCAATTTTGGATGTAAACAACAAAATGTACGTGTAGCGTTCACCAAAATGACGACTTCCTGTTTTTTGGTTTTGAATTTGACAGTTAAGGCCTTGAACCAAGCAAGGCTTGAAGCCACTGCACAGGCGTATGGCACGGAGAAAATCATCAACAAATGGCCAAATCGTTACATAGTGGCATGTGGGTTTTTCCTTCTCGTGTCTTTATTTCAGGGGCTTTTCCATCCGCTTCGGTGGCTGCCTATAGCAGCCGTGGTTGTCGGCCTACCTCCAATTGTACTAAGGAGCATTGCTGCCATCCGAAGATACACACTTGATATCAACACTCTCATGTTAATTGCTGGTGAGATCATCCTTAAATATGAGAAGCTTTTGGTATAATTAACTGTTACATTTTTGACTTCTTGTACAGCTTTTTATTGTAAGAAAATTGGCGCTTGCATATATAATAATATTATACTGAATGTTTCTTTTCACAATTGCAACCAATTCTTGGCCGGTGCAACTACTTCCCTATAATTTTATATACAAACAAAGTGCATGTTTATATGTAGATATGAAACCAAAATGGTCATAATGATCTTGGGTAGCTTATGTGCCGCTTCTTCTTTTTTTTTTGACCAAAACGGCGGATGAAAAAGACCCTCCGTGTTCCATTAGCAAGTAAATAATAGAACTACAATAAGGTTTGGGTCAGGTGGACCCTCATATAGAAGAAGTATATAAGTGAAATAACAAATAAAAACTAAAACAAAGAGTACATAAGGGACAAATTTCTCCTCACAAAAATCAATGATATCCCCAAGTAGTAGCTTCTTATCAGGTCTGGTCCGGGGATGAAAGAGGATCTCCCGAGTTTTCTCCTGATGTCCCTCCTGAAATTTGAACGTGCTCCTCATCCGAAAATATTTCTGTCCAAAGAATAACATCGTGAGTAATCATACGAATACAAGTAAGTGGAGAACGTACTATAGAATTAAATATTCTATTATTTCTTTTTCTCCATACATTCCAGCACAGAGCCGCTAATAGTGTCCTAGCTAACTGTGTCGGCTTGCCGTTAACATCAATTTTACTTCTCAAGTTGATGCAGATGTCTGTGTTAATGATAACCCTAAATTTTTTGGCACAGCTAGTCCATAGATCCCTAGTAAAGTGACAGTTCAATAGTAGATGAGAGGTGGATTCTCCATCTCTATTATAGAGTACACAGACATTCGGACCTATCAATCCCCTTTTTTGTAAGAGTGGCCACGTGGGTAGAGCTTCCTTCATGGCTAACCATAGAAATACCCGTACTTTGGGTGGGCAAGCAATATTCCAAATCCAAAATGTGTCAGGGAAAACAATTCCACTATCCACAAAATGATTATATGTAGATTTGACAGAGAAATTCCCATCTCTGGACCATCTCCAGTAGGGTTGATCGTCTATGTGCCGCTTCTTATGGAGAGGCACCGCTTGTGATGAAGACTGTCACATGCTAGACTCTAATATTAGGATGTGCAGGATCTAGAATAGGTAGTATTATTCGGAAGAAAACACAACCTCCCCAATGAAAACTGTATCTTGGCTATTTGTCTGCTATTAGGTGTTAATGAATTAGCATAAGTTACAAGACTACACAATTTCATTGTTGAAGGGATAGCAGTAGCTTGCCTCCATGATTCCATCGCATGATGCCTTTTCCAAATGATTTGAGATGTCATAAATCTTAAGATATCTGATCCTGACTCTGGCTATAGTTTAATTTTCATGTGATACATGCCAAGGATGTATTTATTTGTATGGAAGTAGAATGAAAGTAGTGAAAGTAAGGTGGCTAAAAAAAAGAAATTAGAAGTTAATTTTTATATATTGAGGTGGCACCTATATAACGCTTTACTTCAAAAAAAAAAATTTCCTCTCATTTTGACTTAGAAAAGGTCTAGAAAATAGAGGATCATGACAATAAAAATAATTTTTTATTTGCATGCTATCATTACTATTAAAAAAATTATATTTTTATACATAGAAAACAAATAAAATAAGTAAAAATATTTTTTTTCTTTTAAAAATGAGCACACAGATACAAGAAGTAATAATTTCTTCTTTTACTTCTATATTGAAAGTTAATTTTTAATTTCTTCCTTACTTCTTCCACTGCTTCAACTCACCAGCCAAACACACCTTAACATGACTGTTGAATAGCATTTTGATGTCCATATAATGTAACTTGAGAGGATTGGCAGCCGTATAGAATGATGCGTCACTTTAATGTAGCGCATAAATTAACCCATTGTGGAACTCGATCTACATTTCGACCTCAGGCCCTTGTGTCTCCTATTGAAGCAAGGCAGCTGAGCTGTAGCCTGTCAAGGTAGAACCTATGAGTTCACAACTATAGCATATTTCTTAGCCGATGAGCTGTGGTGTGCCCTTTCAAGATCAAATCTATGAGTTCACAAGTATAGCACCATTTCTTAGCTCGAGTTTCTTGCATTTTCAACGGAGATGGTAGGTTAAAGCTGGCAATATGCACATTGTTAGAGGACTATCTAACTATCTAGCAACAATTTTCTGTCAAACAAGAACTCAACGCTTTTCAGCCCTCTCACATGTAAAGAAGCATAAGCAATTGTATTTTTACTGCTTCAAAACCTTCAAGTATCTTTAAGGAAGTATTTCTAGAGGAATGGGCTATTAAACACTGATCTCTTCAATGAAAAGAACATTTAGAACTGCATTTATTATTTTTTTTTTTTACTGTCCGGTTTTATATTTTGTAGCTTAGTAAGCCTGCTTTGATTTGATTTAACCACGCATGGAATGGCCAAATCTCAGGTTCCAATAATCTCGGAGGCTAACCAAGTTCCATATTCCGATAAATCTCACCCACCACCAGAATAGTAGTGTTCCCCAAACTAAAAAGTTGATAGTCGTAATAGGCAATGTTTAAAATAACAGTAACAGTAACTTAACGTTTTGTCTATGTTAGATTATATACTATATAATGTAACGCATAACATAACTTACGTAATTTTTCATTTATTTAATAGAGATAAATATAAAACTATATAAAATAAATTTTATAAATTAAAAATTAAATTAAAAAATTCTAAAAGAAAATATAAAAAAAATATATCCCAGTACTAATTCTAAATTTTTAACAAGTTTTTACAATAATTCTCATATTTATCTTCATAAATTAAATTACATTCACACCCATAATTTAAGTTATCATCTAAATAAAAAAACAAGATCTCAAATTTATTTTCAATTATTATCAATATTGTAATTTATATTTTGTAATGCTCAATTTTTATTATTTTTAATTATTTATTTTAGATTAGCTAATAATTCAATTTAATCAGCAAATAAGAAATTTTAGTAATTAGAAAAGAATTATAATAAAAAAAATAAGTAATTGGAAAGAAATTATAACAAGTAAATAAGGATGTATACGTTAACAATACCACAAGAAATCAAATAAGTAAACAGCAAGTCGTCAAGTGAAAAAAAAAAAACTATTTAAAAATTAATATATAAACTATTTAAAAATAAATAATCAAAATCAATATATAAACTATTTAAAAATTATTGTAAATACAACGTAATTTAACATAATGTAATGTAAAATAACATAAAAAATATACCGTTATATTGAGTTATTTTCAACTGTTAAGTAACATTGGATTTCTCTTAGGTTTCATAACGTTTGCACATTGGTAAGAAGTATTCTAAATTGACATACATGATGGTTTCCTGATGTTTTATTATCTGGATGAATATTATTTATACAAATTATGACCATATGTATGAAGAAATTGTATTTGGCTTATTTCAACAGTGCTACGCTTACAATGCTGATTAAGAATTTCCCCCTTTTTTGGAACAGTCGCTGGGGCTGTTGCACTGAGGGACTTCTTGGAAGCAGGGTTCATCGTGTTCCTCTTCACTCTAGCTGAATGGCTCGAAACGAGCGCCAGTTACAAGGTCTATTTCTCCTCTCACACACGTCAAGATCACAAGATCGATTATTACAGTTCCTCAAGCATCTTCTCTGTAATGGTTGTTAATTGTATGCTAATAGGTTCACTAGGCTTTGGTTAAGTTCTAATGACTCTGGTGATATGTCATGACTCTTCCATTCACCTACGCTCATATGCTCTATATCCTTGCACACATTGCCAAGCCTAACTGAACTTAAACAGGAACTGCACTTGCCTTGTGCAACTAGTCTTTACAAGGCACTTCCTAAGATCCAAGTAGGAGCATGTTAGTCTAACAAGCTTCATCGTGTCTATTGTTTCTCTGTATGTTTAATCAAGTCCATGTGGACAAGGTTAACAGTAGCATTTTTTTTTTTTTTTTTGTGAAAGCAAGGTTAACAGTTGCATTGACACAGGCTTTAACTGTTTTGCTCTCACAGGCCAATGCTGGAATGTCAGCTCTGATGAGAATGGCTCCTCAGAAAGCTGTCTTGGCAGAAAGTGGTCAAGTTGTCGATGCCCGAGATGTGGAGGTGAACACTGTCCTTGCCGTCAAGGCTGGAGAAATCATCCCAATTGATGGCATAGTAGTTGAAGGGCAGAGTGAAGTCAACGAGCAAAGCCTAACTGGGGAATCCTTCCCCGTCACCAAACAAGCCCACTCACTTGTCTGGGCTGGTACTCTCAACATTGACGGTATTATAATTTCCATCTTGTCAGTCAAGTCATTACATTGAATTCTACGTTTGGTTAGTTGCCTCAGTGACTCGTTAAGGTGCACTGCAGGTTATATAAGTGTCAAGACAACAGCTTTAGCTGAGTACTCAGCTGTTGCAAAAATGGCCAGGCTAGTTGAAGAAGCACAGAACAACAGATCTAAAACCCAGAGACTGATAGACTCTTGTGCAAAGTACTACACACCAGGTCAGAAACATCCCTAAGAAACTTCTTTGTACTGCCCATGAAAGGAAGATGTCAGACAGTAGAAGTGACTGTCAAATGATATGCAAGAAGTAGAGAATTCTAGTTTAACTCCCGTTATATATGCAGAAATGAGAATGGACGGATCCAGAGTCCAATTTTTGGCAAGTTCTATTCAAAATGTTAAATAGAACAGGCCAAAAATTGGCCATTGAACCCCCATCCATTGTTATTCCTAGTCATATGGGATATGAATTCTTCCAGAACACCTGCTAGACGTGTTCTAATGTTCACAAGCCCAAAATAATCCCAGTCACTGGAGTGGATAGCAATCTCTAAAATACATGGAGAGGATATGAGAATACCTCTTTCATCTAAGAGATGCTCTAATAGTATTTACAATCATAGAATATTCAGGGTTATGACTATACAATCATAGAATATTCAGGGTGATAACTATCATTTCTGCAGCCATAAAGGGCAAAAGGTTGGCTCTTTCAGTGTCCAAGTGGAAACTGGAATTTATGATAGAGCTCTTGATATATTCGTGGGAGGGAGATGCAGCATACTTTTTAGTACCCTATAAAGAGTGACTACTCATTCTCTTCTAGGCATAAAACCTATGATAGATTAAAACCGAAAACAAAATACTTTGTCTGCGCTTATAAGCAATTAAATGGAAACGACATATATAATAATAAAAAAAAATATCCTTGATTTGTTTAACTTCCCTGTAATAAGCTTCCATGAAAATGGCAGCAAACAAAAATTTGGAATTTAGCAGAAGAATTCAAATTTGTGGGCTTATCATTTTACCTGATGCAATTTTGCAGCGACAGTCGTCATAGCAGGAGGTGTGGCTGTAATTCCACTGATATTGCGAGTCCATAACCCCAAGCATTGGTTCCAGTTAGCGCTAGTACTGCTGGTGAGTGCATGCCCATGTGCACTGGTGCTATCCACACCTGTTGCAACCTTCTGCGCACTACTGAAGGCAGCAAAAATAGGGCTTCTCGTCAAAGGAGGAGATGTTCTTGAAGCCCTAGCAACGACTAGAGTTGTGGCTTTTGACAAGACAGGGACCATCACCAAAGGAGAGTTCCACGTAATGGAGCTTCGTCCTATGAGCTGCCAGATAACCATAGATACACTGATTTACTGGTAAGGAATTTGATAAAACTCTAACATGCGTACAATTACATGCTCAAATGAAGTGCTCATAGAAAGAAAACAATAATTAGAGCATTTAGGAAAAGAAACCTCTGAATTACTGAACGTTTTTAGACCTTCAAGAATTTTAAGCAGGAAATTTATTTCATAGGCATATGTGTTGCATTGGCTGGGTGGGTACACGCTCTAAATTGTCAAACAAATTCGAGACAATCATTGGTTGGGTAAATCCACAATTTAAAAACTACAATATGATGGCTGAATTGTTATAAGTTCAACTAGCTTGGAACATCAATCCAACTCAAGCTAGCTATCTAGTACGCAACAGGAAGGTTAAGGTATGGAGCACAGAATCACATTGAGCTTGATATATGTAAAGACAGACACTAGGCAATCTCCACATAAGGCTGTACATCAAATTTTACTGAAACTTTTTAGTTCCTCTACAATTATTCTTCTTTGTTGTCACCTGATCCTGTTATGTGAAGTGCTGCAGGAGTGTGGCCCTGCTAATGCCTCTACAATGCTGAAAACGTTTTTTTTTTTTTTTTTTTTTTCCTTTTTCTCTTACTTGCCTTCTTCTAATCATATGCAGAATTTGTGATAAAATTTCAGGATTTCGAGCATTGAGAGTAAATCAAGCCACCCAATGGCTTCTGCTTTAATAGAGCATGCTCGGTCAATTTCAATCGAGCCGAAACCAGGCAACGTAAGTGAGTTTCAGATATATCCGGGAGAGGGAGTTTATGGAGAAATAGATGGCAAGAAGATCTATATAGGGAACAAAAGAATTGCAACAAGAGCTGGGTGTGATTCAGGTAGGAAGATCCTTTGCGATGCTTTTTACGTCTCTCTTGAAACCTTCATCAGCTTCCTATCAAACACCTACTTTGGTGGACTTTTGTTAACATCTGGTGCTACTATTTAGATGAGCAAATAGATGTTAATGCAAACAACTTGTTAGTACCTATTAGATTTGTACCTCCACATAAAACAAATTTTTAAATGTCCTGCCCAATTTACTAGGAACACAGGAATTGCAAGTTTGCTGCACAAGTTGCAGGAACTATTTCCTTATGCCTGAATTTGCAACTGTAACATATGTTACAAAAACATACGTTATAAAAAAAAGGCTAGGAGCAGCAACAAAATCTATGACCAGCATGATTGTTGCAGAAAAACGTACAAAGTACGGAAACGGACATGGAATATCTATGCGACACAACATAGATGCAGTAAGACATGGAATCCTTAAATTCTAGGATACAAGGGAGCAACGACCCATAATAGTCAGGGCATGGATTACTAGAAGTTACAAAGTAAACAAAATAAAACTATAATGATTTAAGTCTATAAATTATGCTCAAATAACTACATTATAGAAAAAAAAATCAAGAATTCAATCCAAGACTCTGTGTATTGCCTTAAAAGTCTATGAAGATGTTTGCGAGCTCTTAGGTTCTATTGATATAGCCATATAGCCAATGTTGAAAATATCATGTTATAGAACCCAACATATTGTATTATGATATCTAACAAACCCAACATCATCTAATAGTCAGAAAATAACTCAGTGTGCACTGTAATGGAGCATTTTTATAGTATATACTAATTTACTTTATGTTACGTTTATACTATGTTATGTTATTTGTTGTTATATGTTTGAATAATTTTAAGACTGCTGCAACCTAATTTCTATTGATTATTAGTTGTTTGCTATAAAATTTTTTACTTGATTATTTGTTGTTTGTTTGTTAGACTACTTGTGAAATTGATATCAAGCTAATTAGCAATTGCTTGTTTGTTGGCTTATTGTAATTTCTCTCCAGTTGTTGAAATTAGAGCATTGCAAAATATGAATTTAGCATTACAAAATATAAATTACATAATTGGTGATTGAAACTGCAATAAATAAATTTTAATATTGTTTTCTTGTTTGGTATTACTGAATTTACGATTGCTAATTCAGTATATAATTTATAAAGATAAATGCAAAAAGTATTGTGAAACTTGTTAGAAACATAGAATAGTTTCTATATGTTATAGTGTAGTTCATATTCATTTTTTAGAATTTTCTAATTTATTTTTCAACTTATAAAAATTATTATATAGTTTTTATATTTATTTTTATTAAATAAATAGGAAATTACGTGACCTCCATTATGTGTTACCGTATATACAATGTAACCTAATGGAGGAAAAATGTTACTTAAATATTGCTATTTTAAACATTGCATATAGCTTCCCTCTTTAAAGGATCTTTTTAGATTTTAAATAATGCACGACTCCATGGTGTGCGACATGTCTTTCGATGTTTTGAAAGTTAATACAGCTTTGAGTCTCTCTCACATGAAATCTTTTTGTTCTGAAAACCCAACACAGCACTGGTGTGTTTTTGGTGCATGTCATGCAAATGTCAGTGTCAGTGTCAGGATACTCTCTTTTAAAGTATCCAAGCTTTGTAGCAGAACATGATAAGCCAATTAGATTGCTCCATATGAAAATGGCAAAATACATTCTAGTGCAAACATCTGCATTTTACCAAGCAGAAGAAATATTATTGCATTAACAACTGTATAAAACTGCAATTACAAAAATAAAAGTAACTACAAGAAGAAAAATGAATTGTCTGCAGTTCATTTGGTCGTTCAGTCAAAGATCTTAATAAGGCTAAACAGTAAGGTAGTTAATGAATGCGTCATTTTTGCTTATGATTAGATGCACTAATCAAGTCATATCAAAATACATTTTGTTGCATTAATAGCTGTATGAAGCTCCAACAACAAAGCAACAATGACTACCAGAAGGTCCAGAACTACAAAATAACAATTACTACCAGAAAACAAACAGTCCCTAATTTATCTTCACTCAGAAAAGTAAAGGCTGAACGGTAAGATTAGGTCATGATGACGGTTTCATTGTTGCTTTTGATTAGATGAACTAATCAAGTCATGAATAAATATGTTTCCACTACACATGACTCAGATCCATGCCCTTATGTATCAAAGTATCCACAGGGTTACTAATCTAAAGTAAGCCCTTATTATATGTTTCTTCTTTGAGAGACTCTTACCTTATACTTCGCTGTTGAAATCAAAATAAAGAAACACATCTTCGTAATATTCGTTTCAGTTCTAATCATTTATATAGTTTGCATTGAGGATTTCTAACGCTCTATACATTTATATTGTAGTTCCAAATGCAGAGGGTGAAGGCATGAAAGAAGCAGTTACCAGTGGGTATGTGTTCTCAGGTGCAACGTTAATTGGAATGTTCACCCTCTCTGACAGCTGTCGGACAGGGGCTGCTGAGGCAGTCAAAGAGTTGAAATCTTTGGGTGTAAAAATTGCAATGCTTACTGGAGATAGCACTGCAGCTGCCTTGCATGCCCAGGAACAGGTACAACCTAGTTTTTTAAGAGAATACATAATTATGGTTAGAATTATCAGAAAAATGGAGGCACAACTGAGGAAACGCATGACCTTAAAGTCAAGAAATTAAAATAAAGATAGTAATTCATGGAAATTGATTAGCAGAAGGCTTTAATAGCACATGTATATTAATTTAATCATAACCTGAATTCAAATCTTCTCAAATCAAGAATGGCATACTTTAGTCTCTGAGTGACCAACAGGAAGAGTGAATTTGGTCAGGAGAGAGGCATTGGCAAGCAAGTTAAGTGAAATAAGCATCATACAGAGACCTGAAAGGTAATGAAATCTCGAATGTGCCTAATCCAGAGACCTGCTATCAGCTTGAGTGTCCAAAGAAAGAATAAGTTAGTATTTGTATTTCACGAGTTGCAACAGTGGATGCATAATTATTGGGAACCTAATGAATTGTTTACTCCACAAAATAAACCACCAGAACCATGTGTAGATGAAACACATAGGGCATGAGGATTGAGTCTTTATTAAAGTACAAACAATTGTTTAAAATATGTGTTTATTCATTTTTTTCTGAAAAGTAATGTACTGCTGCTAATTACTTGTTGATGTTTGATAGTTAGGGAACATGATAGATTTACTGCACGCGGAGCTTCTACCTGAGGACAAGGTGCGAATCGTCAATGACCTAAAGTCCAAAGAAGGCCCAACAGTAATGGTGGGAGACGGAATGAATGATGCCCCAGCACTTGCTGCTGCTAATGTTGGGATCTCAATGGGCATCTCAGGCTCTGCAGTCACAATGGAGACAAGCCACATAACTCTAATGTCTAACGACATCCTTAAGATCCCAAAAGCCATCCGGCTTGCCAAGAAGACGAACTGCAAGATCATGTCCAACATCCTCTTCTCAGTGATCACAAAGATTGCTATACTGGCACTGGCGATTGCTGGTCATCCACTTCTATGGGCTGCAGTTCTAGCTGATGTTGGCACATGCCTAATTGTTATACTTAACAGCATGATGCTGTTACAGACGAGAACTCCAAAGGCAGGAAAGAGATGTTGTCGTTCTAAGCACACATCACATTCACATGCGCACAAGAACAAGCCTGCAGATCACTGCAGCACAGGTGTGTGCAGCTCTGCAAAACCTGACAGCTGTTGTCAGGTAAGGGAAGGTGCAAACTCGAGGACTACCAGTCACAACCATTGTGAAGCAGTACTTTGCAGTGACAATGCATGCAAAGAGCCCAAGCACAGTCATGCACACGAAGATCATTGCCTGAGGGAGGAAAGTCGTCAATCAGAAGATTATGTGCACTGTTGTGAAGGATTGGGAAGGCATGCAGAAAGCACGAACCACAAGCACGAAGTTGCAGCAGGCTGCAGAATGGAGCACCTTGGCCAAGATGTGCATGATGGCTTCGGAATGGAGTGCCACAGTTATCACCATAGTGATGATGCACATTCTCATTGTGGAGAGGAGTGCTATGGCAATGCCATACTTGTGGCGCAACAACTAACGCATGTGGATTGCTGTACTGGGTCCGGAGAAGAGAACCGTGGCCAGGATGGACATGTTCACTGCAGAGAAGAGCACCACGATGCTCATGTTCAGTGTGCAACAGACCACCATCAGGAAGCACATGCACACTGCAGCGAAGGGCACCTTAATGCAAATGTTCAGTGTGGCACAGAGCACCATTGCAATGCCACAGGTTCCCAACAGCCAGACTGCAGGGGTTGCTGCACCAACAGCACATGTAGCTCGAGCACTCCTGCAGAAACCACAAGCCACCAACATGTGGTTTTCATTGAATTTGAAGGAGCGCATCGCAATCAGGGTGTCCACGAGAAGCACTGCAACGATATAATTGATGCCTCGAAGCAATACCACAGCCACACAGAGAAAAAGGAAAAGGGGTGTTGTAGAACTGAAAAGAAGGCGTCCGGGAAAAAAGCTTGCTGCTCATCTGTGCAGAGTGGACCTGAGACAAGAGAGATCAGTGTGTGCCAGCAGACAGAGAAAATGTGCAAGAAGAGACCTTGTTGCTCATCTTATGCAAAGTACAGTCTCAGGGGAAGAGAGGTCCATGGTTGTTGTCAGAGTTACAGGAGGGCATGCAGCAAGAAAAAGGTACTGTGTGCCGCTGGAATAGCACATCTGCCGGAGATAGTTATAGAGTAGGAGTCAAGGGAGACCGATAGACCAGTAGAAGAGAGACATTAAAATATCAGCAGAAGTAAATAAAAAGATAGAAAAGGATTTTCGTTTTCTGCTAACTGTATGTGCCAAATTCAAGAGTTCAGGAAGAGGGAGAAAAGGAGCTCAAGAAGGACTGCTTTTCAGAATTTAAGTACATAATATTTTTTATACTAAATTTATGGTAAACTTGAAAGTATTGACAAATATAAAATACATAAAATTTAGCTATTTTATTTACTGATCTATTTATATTTTTTTAGTTGCATCAATAATTTATTAGTGACTGGCCTATTCTGTTGAATTAATATTCTTTTTTTTAAGCAAGACGGTGGGTATTTCCCCCCGTGTTCCATTAACGAAATCTTAACAGAACATAAAAACCATTACAAAAGTTTTCAAGACATCCAGTAGTTCATATTACAACAAAGAAACAAAAAACTAGATAACAACATAATTTAGACCAAATCCCTACTCCTTCCAAATGCGTGGATCTTCATCGTCGCTCTTGGTCCAGGTTGTGTTGTCCACTTCCTCTGGTAAGTAGCTTCTTCTTTTAAGTTATCAACCTCCCCTGATAAGTAGTCTGACCAAAAGAATGCATCAAAACAAATACATCCAAAACAAAAATAAATTGTGTGTGTGATGTTATTAAATATTAGATTATTTCTCTCACGCCAAAAATAAACTGTTGAATTAATATTCATATATCAGAATCATACATAAATGAGACATCATGATACATTTGACTTAAACTTTGATATCTATAGAGATAATATATTTTTTTGAATATCGTAGATGTTCAGTTAACGATATTGTGCGTACCTATAGTTACCAGTGAAATTTGGCGTTTTGCTCAACATTTTAGCATGTTTGCGCAATTTTGCAATTAGCGCACCAATTTGAGACTCAACCTTGGGATCTTGGATTTGGACCCTTCAGATATTTTGAAACTAGTTTCGGAAAATAAAAAGACGGACATCACTATAATTAGATGATATTTTTTGAAATATTGTTCAAATTCAAGACAAAGATATTTGTTTCGTTATTTGTTTATATTAGTTTCTCTGAAATGTTTTTTGGTGTTATAAGTGGTGCACTATTATTTTGTTTATGTAGAGACTTTTGGAATGTTTGATGCATACGTGTTTGGTTACTCAAATCAAGAAATGTTGCATAGTTATTATTTTAGCCATAATTTCGGTAAGTTTGACTTTATATGAGGAATTATAAACATTGCATCATTTTCATTAGAATCTATAAAGAACTAAATTAGAGAATTCGCACAAAAAGGTTTTGAGAATCGCCATCAGAGAATTTTATTCCTTTAGTTTGATAAGAATGAACTTTGTAGATTGTTTTCAAGATCATCTTCAATGTTATCGGTTAAGGTTCAGATTATTTGATCGTACTGGAACTTGTTTGTGGACATTTACTTGCTGTAGATAAGTATCATTTGAATCGGAGTATTTCAGTTGATAGAAAGTTGGGTCGTTATAAATAACAACTAAGCAATAAGAGAATCAATGTCAAGTAACTTGGTTGAACAAAAATAGAAAATATCAAAAATTAAGACACCAAAGTATGTATTAAACATATAACAGTGCCAACCTAATTTTGAAGGACAAACTAAACAAAAGCATAAAAGCAGAGAGAATAGACTAAAAAAGGGGGAAAAAAAATCTCGAAAACATACTTGTTAAAACCAATAGAGTACCAAGCCAAGAAAACAAATTGAGAATAACTCAATGTCCAAGCCCCTCGTAACCTACAACATATACAGGCTCATGTATGCAGAGAAAGAAGGAAGAATCAACTAAACTTACACAGCTAACAGAACATTTAAAATGAAAAAAATGCAGCATACGAAAACACTGTACCACACTATTAAAAGCACATGTGTTACTAAATGTTTTCGGAAAAAACCAGAAATCTTTCTATTGCCATTGAGAAAATTAAAGTTACAGAACTTCTCTTTGATCGATTACAATCAATTTACAATAAAAAGAAAGAAGAAAAGAAAAATAGATGAGAGGACTTATAAAATACATCAGTATGAGGATTGATCTGTTCCTCGTTGACAATCCGACGTCGAAGGTTGAAGGCGGTGGAGATTTCTTGAATTTGCTCTTCTCTTCTGCTGCTGAAAAATCTTGGACTCTTGCGCGAGAGAGAACTGGCCAAAACTTCTTTTTGAGTCCCTCTGAAGGGGTATTTATAGATCCCAAATTGTTGAGCGAGTTTCCATGTAGATAGAAACAGAATCATATTATAATTTTGATAAGATATTAGAATTTCCTTTTGATAAGATTTGCTTCAAGATTCGTTATATCTAATCTTGATCTTACACCAAAAATTAATTAGACTCAGATTAGAATTTACAAAATATACAAAATAGTTCGGGACGGGCCCACTTTTTATTGCGCATGAGACAGAGACTAGGCTCGCTGTGCGAGACGGAGGCTAGGCTCGCTGCACGAGATGGGCGACCGGCCTCACGCCCGCGAGGGATAATTTTTTTTTAATGTTCTACAACACCCCCTCTAAAGTTTTTGAAATTTTGCTCCTTCATTTGTTTAGCAAAATTTTGAAATACTTTGAATTTTTCTTCAACTTTCGATTTATTTAAGCTTCTTAGACGCAAGGCTTTGCTAGCCTCGTGTTTGTGTTCATCATGTAATAGCTTCGCGTATTTGGGCGGCCAATTTTGCCTCGAGACTTGCGCCCTTAATATAGTTCGTTTATTTGAGCCAGAGACCTCTTTAAGAAGACTTCTTCATTTTGTCATGCAAACAATAGTAAAATATTTTAGTTTCATTTAAATCATTGTTTCATCTTGGTCTTTTGTATAACATGTTTGTGGTGATGAATGAGTGAAATTGGAGAGATGAAAATTACTAAGGATATGGTGTTGTCATAGCAAACTAAATTTTTTTTATTATGATGTGACTCGTTTGGGTTGCCAAACAGAGCCGATGACTCACCTGGCTGACAGACAAAATCACTGATTATTTTCAAATTGAGAGGTGACTCGCCTGGCTGATAGACAGAGCTGGTGATTATTGTTGGCAGTGAAAATTTCTGAGTTAAAAGGATTTTCCACAACAGAACACGGAGCTAATTCAATAGCCCCGCGTTTGGTTATATTAACCCTGCGTTTGAATAAAACGCGGAGATGTTTAATAGCTCCGCGTTGATTCCGCAGTCTGGCTTGTATTAGCCTCGCGTTTGAGTAAAACGCGGAGATGATCAATAGCTCCGCGTTAGCTCCGTGTTTTGATTATTTAGCGTCGCGTTTTGATGCGATTAAAGCTCCGATTAAGCAGATAACCAGAATCTCATATTGATTGAGATTATGATTTTGGGCTTATCTAAATACCCGAATCAAGTCTAATCAGAATTCCATCAAAACTAAGATATTTGATTGGAATCCTTGATGAATGCGAGTTCTATTTAGATAGAAACTCTTGCATTAACCTGGTGCTATAAATACCTTCTTGGTGAAACCCTAGGGGGGGCTGGGTGGTCTTCTTCTTCTTTTTGGCATCGGAAGCCTCCTATTGATCCTTTGGCAATTCAAGTACGCGAGAGAGCCTTGAAGCCTTTGCTGATCATCTTCTGAATCTTGGAGAATTCAAGTTACGCACAGAGCCTTGAGTTCGTGAAGATCAGAGAAAATCACCATCTTCTTTCTGGAGTTCTTGAGAAGTTCGAGTTACGCGAGAGAGCCTTAAACAAATCAAAGCCAGAGAAGATCGTCTATATTCGGCCGATATCTTTAAAAGAGAAGATTTCAACGTACCGATCGTCCAAAGGAACTGCTTGACAGATCCCATCGCCACAGATCCCACAATTATTGTAAAAGAGAGAGATTGAAATATAAAATCCTCTCGTTTGTTCTTTTTATATCTTGTTCACTTTCATTGTAATTTAAGTTAATTCAATGGGAGGAAGCGAAGGAACTTTTGCGACGAACAAACTGGCGACCACAGTGGGAGCCATCTCTTTCACTGATGAAGAGATTGTGGCGCAATCGAACGTTGACTTGATCGGATCCGAAGTAGACACGCTGGTCGTTGAAATCGACCAGCAGAAGTACGAGGAGTTCCTCTCCTCCGGATCAGGTGACTTGGATGAGACACGGCACTATCGCCGTATGTACTCCAATGCCCGAGTGACGGGTAGAAAGGTATCCACCGAGAGACGGGGATCCTTGGAGACTACGGTTATAACGCCGGAGTCCACACAATAAATCCTAACTGAGGAAGAGCTTTCGATTGCCGAAGAAGACATGGGAACTGGACTGACTAGGACCCAACTCCGGAACAGGAACCGGAGAGAGAGACGTAGAGCCCTCAAAGCCCGCCTTGGACGCGGAGCTAACTCTAGAGGACACGAGGCTATGGTCCCTCGCAAATTGGCTCGCGCTACCCGCGAGACCAATCTCTACCGCGTTAAACGCGAAGATACAACTTGCCTTAAAAGCAAGGAAAAGCCTGCGTGTGATTTTCCATGCGAGGCTGGTAATACTGGCGAGTTACGCAAAATTCCTGACACTCGCGAGTTACGCGAGTATAAAAATTATTCAAAGCCAGCGTGTGATTCTCCACGCGAGGCTATTACTGTGCCTAGCGAGAGACGCAAAGCCAGTAAGGGTTGCGCTAGTCGCAGAATACCCAACACTCGCGAGTTATGCGAGTATAAAAATTATTCAAAGCCAGCGTGTGATTCTCCACGCGAGGCTATTACTGTGCCTAGCGAGAGACGCAAAGTCAGTAAGGGTTGCGCTAGTCGCAGAATACCCAGCACTCGTGAGTTACGCGAGTATAAAAATTATTCAAAGCCAGCGTGTGATTCTCCACACGGGGCTATTACTGTGCCTAGCGAGAGACGCGAAGCCAGTGATACTTGCAATAAACGCAAGACTTCTGACACCCGCGAGGAACGGGAAGATGATTGGCAGATAGTTGTCAGTCGTAAAAAACCGCGCTAAGCGCGAAGCTATGATCTGCGTTAATCGCAAAGATAAGCCAGCGTGCAAGAACTTCCCTTCACGCGGGGTTATTATTCCAGAGGCTAAACTTCCAAGGACACACCAAGCCAGCGAGAAACGCGAGGCTAGTGTGGATAAGCGCGGAGCTATTCTTCAGGTCCGCAATGTGAAATGCGAGGCTATTCCTAAGCCACGCGAGGATCAGTCCGACCCCAGAGTCAGGGTTGATCAATCGAAGAAGCTTCAGTGGATTCCTAAAAACTCTCAAGAGTTGAATGGACCTCTTGATTTCGTGGCTAGAGGCACTGACCTCAGGGAGCATCTTTCTAAGAAGAGAGGCATAGACCAACTTTAAGTTGAACATAGTTGCCATTGCCAGCAACTTATGACAACAGTATCAGCCGTGATGAATAACTGTGGCTGCAGCAAGAACAGGATATCTGTGTTCGACCGATTAAATGAGTCAAACCAGAATCCTGCTAAGAAGACAAGAACCACTCCCCTGAAACAAGGGAGAGCTGTAACTTCCAACATGGTAGGAAAAGGGAAGAAAATTGCAGAGACGGATGATGATTCAGAATTGAGCGATGATGAACTTCATTGTGTTACTCGACTGAGATCAGGAGCCGTTCCGCCCCGAAATTATAAAAAGCTCGCAGGGGGTTCTTACGACGAGGACAGCGATAATTCCGCTATAGCCTCGCCTCCATCCTCTACATCATCTCGACTGCAGAAGTCAGCATCGCACATGGCAGATAAATCTGGTGATATCAATCAGAGATTTGAGGCTCAAGAAAGAATGATTCGAGAGCAACAGAAAACGATTGAAGACCTTAAGATGCTACTTTTAAAAGTTGTTGAAGATAATGCTAAACAGGGCAAGAAGACTCCAAATGAAGAAGAACAGGAGGAGAAAGCCCACTCGATGCATGAGGAAGAAGATAGATTTTCTTTCCATGATCCGCATGAAGAAAAGCTTGAAAAGTTACAGAATCAACTCGAAACCTTGATGCGTAAAAAAGAGTTGAAGGAGTCAGGAGTCTCAAGACCGTATCCTCCTGAATGGGACATGATACCTTACCCACCGAAGTATAAGCCGCTCAAGTTGGAGCCCTGATGTGATAAATTACTGCAAGCACACAGTGTCGGTGTAGCGCTGTACAGGTCGTCCCACAGGGATCTAGGGTGTTTTTGTAATTCTTACTCTTTCCTTAGTCTAGTGGATTAACAAAGGATTCTAGGTTGAAGTTGGATTAATCTAAATAGCCTAGGATATAGAATCCACTAGTTTCCAACCATGTATTTACTTCTACTATCTTCTTCTTTCATAAAAATTTGATCTTTTTAGTTTAATCTTTATTTAAAGTGCCCTAAGTATGAGCTATCAAGTGGTGTGCAAGTATAGCTCATCAAAGATACTACTTCTCATAAAAACAAACTAAATCTTTAGATAATTCAATGAAAAAGATAAAATCAATAACCCCAAACCCTAACTAAGCATAGGCTATCAAGTAACCTAATTCAAGTATAACCTATCAAAGTCTTAATCTTCGAGTTCTTGTATTTTAATCCTTTTAGAGAAAAATCATGTCTTTATTTATTTTTATTCAAGAAGAAAGATATTAGAAAGCAATTACATGCTGGATCCTAACTTCATCTACATCCTAGAGCTAAACTAATTAGCTACTCATGATTCTAGAAAGCAATTAAATATAATCTAGAAAGCAAATAAATCTATACTAGAAAGCAATTAAATCTATCTAGAAAGCAAATAAAGATCTCAAAACAATGGCTTACCTCTGGAGCACGGTATTGTGGCCGCCACCTCTTCAGCAAAACCTTAATTTTATTAATGAAATACGAGTACAAACTAAATCCTAATCTACATTAACTACTGCATAAAACCTAGAATACAAGGATACGGCCAATATATAGGCTTCGGAAATCCAACCCTAATTCTAACAGAACTATAAAGCTAAAAAATTACATCGAAGCCAGGGAAGAAAATTCAGCATTTGGGGCCTACAGTTGGCCGCTAAATGGCGGCTAAAACCGCTAAATAGCGGTTTTATTTCGAGTAAATCAATTGAAATTTCTTCCACGTCCGTATCGTGTCTTGCTCATTATATTTCCTTGACTTTATGTGACTTTACATCTCTATAACATCGTAGTCTCGTAGTTTTCTCACTTTAGAAACTTTTCGGACTCTGATTTCCTACTCCAACATTGATTTCTTGCCATCTCCTTGTATGAATCGAATTACCTGAAAAAGGTACTAAAAATACCCGAGTAGCATTTATTTATATACAAAAATAGATAAAGTATGAGAGGAAAAATACAATATATGATATTCATCACACCCCCACACCTATCTTTTGCTAGTCCTCTAGCAAAACCTAAATCTAAAAAGAAAAATAAAAATCCTAACTCACTTTCGCAGGAATCGCGATTGCACTTAGCACGTGCAATAAGCCTTTAAACCCCTACGTTACCCTAGTGGACGAGTGTTGTCTCGTGAGGGTTTGCAGTGAATATACCCACAAAATTCAAGAAGAAAATAGATTAAGGAATAAAAAAAAGAAAAATAAGGATAACTGAAAATCAAGAAAAATAGAAATTTTATACAAAGGAAAGAAAAATCTTTTTTTTTTATGATATTTTCATCAATTAATCTCACTAATATACAAACTCAAGAACGCATTTAGATTATCAATTTTCAAATCGAGCGTCATATCAGATACACTTATCATTTTAATCAAAAATTTAAATCCTATCTTTCAATACCTCCTAACAGATAATTCATTGGCTCCTATACAACTACGTGCACGTGTGATAGTTTATTTCGGCCTTAGACTCAAACTCTAACTCATGATTCATCTCCTCTCTCATAACAAATTTTTTCCTTTTTTTTTTTTTTTTTTTTTTTTAAGAATATTTCACCTTTCATGCGAATATTCATGCTTGCTTAGGCGCAACATACCCGATTACTTGGTTCATACTCTTTTCGTTTTTCTTTTTCTTTTTTTTTTTAGAATATTTCACCTTTCATGCGAATATTTACACTTACTTAGGCGCAAAGTACCCGATTACTCAGATCATACTCTTTTTTTCACTCTTGAGGCTATTGCCTTAATACCAGGCGCACCCCATTATTTTATCACTCTCGAGGCTATTGCCTTAGGCTCACCCCATTATTTTATTCTCACTTTTTTTTTCTTTTTTTTTCTTTTTTTTTTCTCTCTTTTTTTTTTGTTTAGAGAGAGAAAACTTACTCAATCGTTATCATCTTTGTCCTTAATCTAATAAACTATTGTGAAGTGAAAAATAGATGTATATTTGCCTCAAAACTACTGTTAGCAATATTTATTTTTTAGATTTTGATCTTTTTCATAAAATTCAAAGTGTATCATCCAATCTACTCTCCTATCCAATTTCAAATCTAAATTTGTTCCTTTATCTGTAAGTAGTTTGATCTATTGATAAAAATACATAAGTTTTTTTAATTTATTTTTCTTTTCAGTTTTTTTTTATTTTTTTTCAGTTTTTTTATTTTTTTTAGTTAGTTACCCTAAAAACTAACCAAAGTGTAAAATAAAGAAACCCAAAAATCTAAAAAAAAAAAAAAATCATAAAAACAAAAATAAAATCCTAAAAATCCTAAAAAATAAAAATCTCCTAATCTACTCCCCCACACCTAAACTTGTGTATGCCCTCATATACAAACCAAGGGTGGTAAAATAAAAAAAGGAAAACTATTATACAAATATTATACACTTATTAGAAAATTCAAACGGTTACGACCTCTTGATCGCTTTCCACTCTCATAATGTGTCCTTTTATATTTTGATATGGATGAACTTAGCCTTTTTGTCAATTTTGCATTTAATCTCTCCATCTTATTTTTGATTTTTCTCAATTTTTTTCTACTTTTCTTTTTTTTATTCAATAATAAAATTTTGAGGTTGGAAAGCGTACCTTTACCATCGTTCGTATTCCATCCACGAGCATCTTTCATATTTGTAAGTATTTTGGTTTTATCAACGTGTGAAATAACATACTCACTTTGGTATTGTGGAATCATTAGCTCAATTTTGGAGGGCTCTTTTAAGTCATCAGGTACCATGATCTCTTCTTTTTTATGTTCCTTCCTTTCCTCAATTATTAGGGGCTTGTCATGCAAATTTTCTTCAAACCTGTCATCAAAATTCTCAAAAGAAAATGCCATACTAGTAGACTTATCATTAGTCAAGTTATTATGAATGGATAAAAATTCTTCTTTACAAATTTCTTCACAATTTCCATCAAAAGAATCAAATGATAATGTGTCTCTAGCAAGCAAAATATTTTCTTTATCACTGGTTTCTTCATAATTATTACCACAATGGTCTAAAATAGGTTGATCACAATGTTGAATTATAGACTCATCATGCACAAAACTATTTAATTCATTTTGAATCATATCTACTTCAGAAGATGACTGGAGTGATTGCTCGTTTGAGTCAGATACGTTCAAACTATTAGATGGTTGATCTATAAAAAGTTTAGCTTGAGAAATCGCTTTGAGAAGATCTTCCATACAAGATTCAATTTTAGAGGATGATTTTTGAGATGATGATTTTACCAAAACTTCCATATCTTGCTCTATTCTACATTTTCGTTCCTCAGACTCATGATCGTAATTTTCCTTATTTTTCTCTAATGATTGCATCTCGAGATCATGAGTGAAATTTGAAGAATGATATGATGGATCCATGTACATATTTGATGACAGATATGAAGTGGTTGGAGGTAGATTCTCATGACATACATATCTCGCTTCTAATCTTTTTAATCTTTCATCTAACATGTTCAATTGAATTTCTTGTTCATGATTAAATGTAGAATATGAATATGAATAGCCCATAAAGAAAGGATTAGATGGAGAACTCTCTTGGTATGGCTCTTGATTATATGCAAAATTAGAATTATTCATCCATTCATAATTGTAATTTTGTGTATAAGAAGCGCTCGTAGGTTCATTATTTGTATTGTGAATTTGATTATGACCTAGTCCTAACGAACTTCCTATCCATGGACACTGATAATAATTATGATATGGATCATGACAATGATAGCAACCAGTTTGATTTTGAAACATTTTTTTTAAATTTTTTTTTTTTTGAAAAAGGTGGAGAGGGAGAGAGAGATGGAAAAGAAATAAAAATAAAGGATTAATTTTTTTTTTGAATTTTTTTATAGAATCAGGGAATCAAATCATAGAACAGGAGAAAAATTGAGTTCAAAATCATCTTTACCTGCCGCCAATTGACGGCGTTGGCCGCTAAATAGCGGCTAAATCAGAGAGTTTGACTCTCTGATTTTTGCTACCTAGTCCAGAGGTTCTTTTAACCCTTTTTATCTTCCTGTATCTGCAATTACTGATCCCTGCACACTCAACACACACTGTTAACCCGTAAAACGTTAGAAAAAGCAAGAAAAACACCGTCGATCCCCGGCAACGGCGCCAAAAACTTGATGTGATAAATTACTGCAAGCGCACAGTGTCGGTGTAGCGCTGTACAGGTCGTCCCACAGGGATTTAGGGTGTTTTTGCAATTCTTACTCTTTCCTTAGTCTAGTGGATTAACAAAGGATTCTAGGTTGAAGTTGGATTAATCTAAATAGCTTAGGATATAGAATCCACTAGTTTCCAACCATGTATTTACTTCTACTATCTTCTTCTTTCATAAAAATTTGATCTTTTTAGTTTAATCTTTATTTAAAGTGCCCTAAGTATGAGCTATCAAGTGGTGTGCAAGTATAGCTCATCAAAGATACTACTTCTCATAAAAACAAACTAAATCTTTAGATAATTCAATGAAAAAGATAAAATCAATAACCCCAAACCCTAACTAAGTATAGGCTATCAAGAAACCTAATTCAAGTATAACCTATCAAAGTCTTAATCTTCGAGTTCTTGTATTTTAATCCTTTTAGAGAAAAATCATGTCTTTATTTATTTTTATTCAAGAAGAAAGATATTAGAAAGCAATTACATGCTGGATCCTAACTTCATCTACATCCTAGAGCTAAACTAATTAGCTACTCATGATTCTAGAAAGCAATTAAATATAATCTAGAAAGCAAATAAATCTATACTAGAAAGCAATTAAATCTATCTAGAAAGCAAATAAAGATCTCAAAACAATGGCTTACCTCTGGAGCACGGTATTGTGGCCGCCACCTCTTCAGCAAAACCTTAATTTTATTAATGAAATACGAGTACAAACTAAATCCTAATCTACATTAACTACTGCATAAAACCTAGAATACAAGGATACGGCCAATATATAGGCTTCGGAAATCCAACCCTAATTCTAACAGAACTATAAAGCTAAAAAATTACATCGAAGCCAGGGAAGAAAATTCAGCATTTGGGGCCTACAGTTGGCCGCTAAATGGCGGCTAAAACCGCTAAATAGCGGTTTTATTTCGAGTAAATCAATTGAAATTTCTTCCACGTCCGTCTCGTGTCTTGCTCATTATATCTCCTTGACTTTATGTGACTTTGCATCTCATTATACGAGTACAGCGCTACACAGTATCGGTGTAGCGCTGTACAGGTCGTCCCACAAGGATCTAAGGTGTTTTGCGATTCTTACTAATTCTATAGTCTAACGGATTAACAAAGAATTTTGGGTTGAAGTTTGCTTGTTCTAATTAGCCTAGAATCTAGAATCCACTAGTTTCCAACCATGTTCTTACTTCTATTATCTTCTTCTCTTATAAAAATTTGATCTTTTTAGTTTAATCTTTATTCAAAGTGCCCTAAGTATGAGCTATCAAGTGGTGTGCAAGCATAACTCATCAAAGATACTACTTTTCATAAAAACAAACTAAATCTTTAGATAATTCAATAAAAAAGATAAAATCAACAACCCCAAACCCTAACTAAGTATAGGCTATCAAGAAACCTAATTCAAGTATAACCTATCAAAGTCTTAATCTTCGAATTCTTGTATTTTAAACTTTTTATAGAAGAATCATGTCTTTATTATTTTTATTTAAGAAGAAAATACTAGAGAGCAATTACATGATGGATCCTAACTTCATCTACATCCTAGAGCTAAACTAATTAGCTACTCATGATTCTAGAAAGCAATTAAATCTAATCTAGAAAGCAAATAAATCTATACTAGAAAGCAATTAAATCTATCTAAAAAGCAATTAAAGATTAGAAAATAATGGCTTACCTCTGGAGCACGGTATTGTGGCCGCCACCTCTTCAGCAAAACCTTAATTTTATTAATGAAATACGAGTACAAACTAAATCCTAATCTACATTAACTACTGCATAAAACCTAGAATACAAGGATACGGCCAATATATAGGCTTCGAAAATCCAACCCTAATTCTAACAGAACTATAAAGCTAAAAAATTACATCGAAGCCAGGGAAGAAAATTCAGCATTTGGGGCCTACAGTTGGCCGCTAAATGGCGGCTAAAACCGCTAAATAGTGGTTTTATTTCGAGTAAATCAATTGAAATTTCTTCCACGTCCGTCTCGTGTCTTGCTCATTATATTTCCTTGACTTTATGTGACTTTGCATCTCTATAACATCGTAGTCTCGTAGTTTTCTCACTTTAGAAACTTTTCGGACTCTGATTTCCTACTCCAACATTGATTTCTTGCCATCTCCTTGTATGAATCGAATTACCTGAAAAAGGTACTAAAAATACCCGAGAAGCATTTATTTATATACAAAAATAGATAAAGTATGAGAGGAAAAATACAATATATGATATTCATCAAGTCCTATGACGGGAAGGGATCGCCCAGTCAGCACATCTATTATTTCTTGTCCCAAGCAGGACACTTAATGGGTAATGATCCCATCATGACCAAAGTATTTGCAAGTGCTTTGCGAGGGCCTGCCTTTACTTGGTTCATGCAGCTGCCCCCAGGTACTATTAATACCTGGGTAGATGTTGAGAAATTATTTCTCTCACGTTTCTTCGAGGATGACACCGAGATTACGGTTCATTCCCTCCTTGCAACTAGGCAGGGGGAACAAGAAGCGGTTAAAGATTTTATAGAAAGGTTCCGGGAGAAGTCCGTACATTGTAAACACGGAATGATCCAGGAAACCCTAGTCGAGACATGTCGACACAACCTTAAGACCAATGTGCTCCTCAAAATGGGGGCCGTAGAGTCTAAGACGTGGAGGGACCTGCTCAAACAAGGAGAGCAAGCTGAAGACTTGATTCGCCGAGTTGAAGAGTCCCGCGGGCCAAGAAGTGCTGGGGGTAGTAAATCATATACCCAAAACAACAGCAACAAGAATAAAGGGAAAGCAGTAATGTCATCAGAAACTGCTCCTCAGAAAACCAGTCCTCCGCCAGAGCCGAAATCTCAAGGTCAGCGAGGGTCAAGGCAAATTAGACCGCAGCAAGAAAGGAATTACACTTTCAAAGCTGAACAGATACCAGTCCTCTTTCACCTGCTCCAAAAGAAGGGAATGCTAAAACTTCCGGAGAATAAGAAGCCAGAAGATGCGGGTAAGACTAAAGACCCAAATTACTGTCTTTATCACCGGAATGTTGGGCACCCTACCAGGGATTGTTTTCCCCTTAAGAACAGAATCCAAGCACTAATAGAGGCTGGAGTTTTGACGCTTAAGGAAGAGCAGAAGAAAATCACTGCCAATATGGCAACCATAACGGTCGGAACCCACGAGTTTCCCGCAGGAGTGACCCCAATCCCTAAGGGTAAGATGGTCACGAAGAATCTTGATCCGCACAATAAAGTCCAAGAGGGACTTGTCCCCGTAACAACCCAAAAGGGGGAAGTTATGTGGGTTCACCCTGATTTGCTGGAAGATGAACAATGGACTACTTCAAGAGGTCCAGAGAAGAAACGGGCTGTCAATGCCATTTCTGCGGATATAAAGGGAGAATATATAGCTTCAGGCGCCTTCACAAGTTCTGAAGAAGAACCCGAAACTATGGCCACCCATCAAGATGGGGCAGGACCTTCCAGTACTCGATCTGGAAAGACATATCTTAAGGACTACACTAGAGTGGATCCAAAAGATATCTATGCAGAACTTGCAAAGCCTGCGAAGCAGAAAAGACTTCATTTCCAGAAGAATTCTACCAGAGATGAAGGAGCCAAAGAAACTCCCTTCGAATTTGACATAATCGCACAGTTGGCTAATATCCCAGCGCAAGTGACGCTTTACGAATTGTTGAGATTATCAAAATCAACACGTGAAGCTCTAAGAGAGGCCTTGGCAGACTCTGAGTCGTTCCTAGCTCAGATTGTCGAGCCGGCCATCGAAGAGCGGGACTCTTGCCCCCACTGTCATCAAGTGAGGAGGCAGGTCCCACAAATTATCTTCTTTCCAGAAGACATGCAGGTGAGGAATATAAAGCATAATTGGCCTTTATATTTCACTGGATATGTCGGGTCCACAAAAGTGGACCGAGTTCAGATTGATCCAGGTTCTGCACTCAGCGTCGTGCCCAGTAGATTGATGCAGCTGTTGGGGATTTCCCTTCATCGCTTGACACCTACACACACTACCATCTATGGATTCAACGCTAATAATAGCCATCCTCTTGGTAAGATCCGATTGCGGTGTCAAATTGGAGACTTAAAAATGGAGGTTACATGCTACGTAATTGATACTGATACCTCCTACAATATTTTATTGGGGCGACCTTGGATTCACTCTCATATGATAGTTCCGTCGACTCTTCACCAGTGCATGAAATATTGCGATGAGGAAGGAGAGGTCCGGACACTAATTGCTGACAAGCAGCCATTCAAAGGGTTGGAAAATTACTTCACAGATGCTGCACTCTACAAGCCAGCACATGAAGCTTCCAATGACAGTCTTAACAAATCTCCAAGGCCTGACGACAGTGGCAATGAAGCCGACACTGAGTACGAGCTCCTTGGAGAAGATGACGGGGGTGATTACGAAATCAACCCTCACCTAGATCTTAGCTTAGGTCTTGATAATATAGTGGATGTAATAGAAAGTGAATGGGTTATTAATGAAAGTGTAAAGTTAGTCTACGAGCATGCTGTAGCTACTGAGTCTGAGCCCTCTTGTACCTCCACCGAAGCGGATGGCCTGACCGAACTTGAAGTTCTGGCGGCATATCATTTGCCCCTCAAGTCTTCCCTCCTCTCTCAATTAAAAATAACCGAGGATCAAGGGCAGTTATTTGAAGTGCCTCCCCGACAGAAGTCCCAAAGGCCGATCATGTTCGGCAAAGTGGCCACGTCGCCTCGACAGAGACAAAGTAGTGAAAGTGATGAACAAACATCACCTCAATTTCACTTACATGAGCGAAGGTCCCGACAGATGATGGAGAAAATGGGATATAATTTTACCCAGAAGCCGGGATTAAACTTCGGAAAAGGAAGACGGAATCTCATACCCTCGTTTAGACCGAGAGGAAAGAGTCCTGATTATTATCAGAAGACCCGCAGGGGGTTGGGCTATGTGTCTACTCCACCCTCATCGCCATCCAAGGATGAAGAGAGTTCTTCGGATAAAGAAGAAACATCTTCACCAGATCATGATTCGGATATAAGCACCGGTACTTGGTTTCAGTCTTTGACAGCCAATATGGTTTCAGCTGCGCCAGAAAGCGACGAGGAACCAATCGACGTTCAAGATGATGCTTGGGCTAGGCATATTGATACTCTCTGGGATGTCCGCTTTGAACAGCGTGATCCGCCCACAGAAGACAAATTAATACAGGTTAACATGGGAACGGAAGAAAATCCAAAACCCATTTTCATAAGCGACACACTAACTCCTTTAGAAAAGGAGGAACTTATATCTCTTATCAAAGAGTATATAGATGTGTTCGCATGGAGTTATGAAGATATGCCTGGGCTTGACCCTCAAATTGCCACACACCGGTTAAATATAAAAGAAGATGTCAAACCTGTTAAACAGCAACAGAGGCGTTTTCGACCGGAATTGATGGAGGCAATAGTTGCTGAGGTCAACAAGCTTATACAATCCGGGTTCATCCGTGAAGAACAGCATCCTGACTGGGTGGCAAACATAGTGCCAGTTCGCAAAAAGAATGGCAAAATCCGGATATGCATTGACTTTCGAGATCTGAACGCTGCATGTCCCAAGGATGAATTTCCACTCCCCATCACCGACGTGATGATCGATAATACTTGCGGTTATGAGAGGATGTCCTTTATGGATGGATTCTCAGGTTATAACCAAATCAAGATGCACCCAGATGATGAAAAGCATACAGCTTTCAGAACGCCACAGGGGGTATACTGTTATACGGTGATGCCATTCGGATTAAAGAATGCAGGTGCCACTTACCAACGCGCAATGAGCGCCATATTTAAAGAACACCTACGCAGAACAGTAGAGTGCTATGTGGATGACTTAGCAGTTAAAAGCAAAGACAAAGAAGATCATCTTCACGATTTAAGAGTGGTCTTCGATCTTATGAGGAAACATCATTTGAAAATGAATCCCACTAAGTCATTCATTGGGGTATCCAGCGGGAAGTTTCTAGGGTTCGTAATAACTTCAAAAGGAATTTTCCTCGACCATGAAAAGGTAAAAGCGATTAGCGAAATGCCGCCTCCCTGCAATCTTAAGGAACTAAGGGGATTACAAGGAAAGCTCGCTTATATTCGGCGCTTCATATCCAACTTATCTGGACGATGCCAACCATTCTCCAAACTTATGAAGAAGGGAGTGTCTTTCATATGGGATGAGGCATGTCAGCAGGTATTTGATGACCTCAAGGAGTACCTTACTAAGCCTCCTGTACTAATGGCACCAGCCCCTGGGCAGCCCTTCCTTATATATGTAAGGGCCATGGATAATGCTTTAGGAGCATTACTTGCTCAATATAATGAGCACGGCCATGAACATGCCCTCTACTATTTAAGTAGAACAATGATTGGGGCAGAACAGCGGTATACTCCGATTGAAAAAGAATGTTTAGCCCTAGTGTTTGCTGTTCAGAAAATGCGACACTACCTTTCGGGGCAAACAATTCATGTCATATCACGGGTTAATCCCCTGAAGATTCTGATGACAAAATCGGGATCCTTGAATGGCCGATTGGCAAAATGGGCGCTCTTACTGTCGCCCTATGACATACATTTTGTCCCTCAAAAGGCCATGAAGGGACAGGCAATCGCTGATTTCCTTGCAGACCATCCAATTTGGTCCAAATTAAAGCAGACATCAGAAGTCAATACAGTTACCGGAAAACAACCTTGGCAAATGTTCTTTGATGGTGCCGCGAGACGATCTGCTGCTGGAGTGGGGGTTGTGCTAATATCCCCACATAAACATATATTGCCTAACGGTTACTCATTAATAGAACCGTGCACTAATAATGTAGCGGAGTACAACGCGCTCATTATCGGCTTAAAAATAGCTCTGCAACTGGGGGTGAACCATCTAGAGGCATATGGAGATTCTAAGCTCATTATCAATCAAATGACAGGTGAGTATGAAGTCAGACATGAAGCCCTCATCCCCTATCATCAGCTAGCTATTGAGCTAGCAGGATATTTTGAACAATTCTACATATATCATGTATCTCAAAACGAGAACATTTATGCAGATGCTCTTGCCGCATTAGCCGCAACGCTGGCAATCCCGCCAGGTGAAGCTAAAAGCATCACCATTGGTAGTAGAGAACTCCTCCACCCAGATGTGGTATCTCAAACCGAAGAGGTATGCCAGATTGGCTTAAACTTAGAGCCCCGTGATTGGCGATTTCCGTTTGTGGATTATGCTTTGCATGGGATATTACCAGAAGATTCTAAGGAAGCCACCTCAATAAAGAGAAAGGCCCAAAGATTTTATTATGACCATAAACTTCAGACTTTGTATAGAAAGTCAAGAGGTGGTCTATTGCTACGCTGCATATCGAAAGCAGAAGCAGAACAAGTGCTGAAAGAAACACATGATGGAATATGTGGAGCTCATCAGCCCGGTCCCAAACTTGGAGACCGTATAAAAAGGCTGGGGTACTACTGGCCGAGCATGGTTACGGAAGCAATGGCATACGCTAAACGATGTCATGCATGCCAAATACATGCCAATTTTATTCATCAACCCCAAGAATACTTGCACAATACGCACAATACCGTCGCAAGTTGGCCATTTGAAGCCTGGAGAATGGACATTGTAGGGCCAATAACTCCCCCGTCATCCAGAGGACATCGGTTTATTCTTGCAATAACCGATTATTTTTCAAAATGGGCCGAAGCCGTGCCCATGAAAGAGGTGAAGACGACAGATGTGATCAAGTTCGTCAAGCATCATGTCATTTACCGATTTGGCATCCCCCGACGGATTATTCATGATAATGGTCCGCAATTCATCAGTCAGGGATTCTCCAGATTCTGCAATAATTTCAGAATCAAAGATATCGCTTCTACACCATATAACCCTGCGGCTAATGGGTTGGCCGAAGCTTTCAACAAGACAATCATCAAACTCCTTCGGAAGTTCGTCTCTTCCAATAAACGAGATTGGGATGAAAAGTTAGGAGAATGTTTGTAGGCTTATCGCACCACCGTTCGCACCCCGACCAAAACTACCCCGTTCTCTTTGGTTTATGGAAGTGAGGCTGTTCTGCCTCTTGAAATCCAGATACCATCATTAAGAGTGGCTTTAGCCATAAAGATGACGACAGAAGAGCGCCATCAGAAAAGATTGCAAGAACTAAAGGCGTTAGATGAAAAACGTCTCAGGGCTCAACAACAAATTGAGTTGTATCAAGCCCGAATATCTCAAACGTTCAATAAGAACGTTAAACCAAGGACCTTTAAACAAGGAGACTTGGTTCTGGCTGTTAAAAGGCCAATGGTCCTAACCCACAAGACTAAGGGTAAGTTTGAACCCAAGTGGGAAGGACCGTTCATTGTGGAGACAGTCTACTCCAGTGGAGCTTATCGCTTAATGAATCAAGACGGCGATGGATGATGATGCCGATCAATGGAAAATTTCTGAAGAAATACTATGCTTAATATCTCTGGGAGTATAAGCCTCCAATTTATCCAAGTTACGCAGATGAGCACTTGGACTTCTTTTATTCGGTTTTAACCCACTAAATCTGGCGTGTCTGGTTCCCAAGTTTGAACCACCTCCAGTCCTTTTTCTAGGCATGCGCATTGTGCGCCTCTGACCTAAACTCTGGCGTGTCTGGTTCTCAAGTTTGAACCACCTCCAGTCTTTTTCTTAGGCATGCGCATTGTGCGCCTCTGACCTAAACCTGGTGTGTTTGGAGTACCCAGTTCAAGTTATGCGAGAGAGCCTTGAACCGCCTCCAGTTTGGTTCTCAAGTTTGAACCACCATCAGTCTTTTCTTGGGCATACGCAGTTTGGCGCCTCTGACCCAAACCTGGTGTGCTTAGTTCTCAAGTTTGAACAGCCCCCAATCTTCTTTTAGGCATGTGTAATTAAGCGCCTCTGACCTAAAAAGTATGAATTGCCCAACGCCAACTAGGCAATGGGAAGAGAACAAGTTTCTCGCCAACCCATCATACTAGGGTAAAAGTATGAATTGCCCAACGCCAACTAGGCAATGGGAAGAGAACAAGTTTCTCGCCAACCCATCATGCTAGGGTAAAAGTATGAATTGCCCAATGCCAACTAGGCAATGGGAAGAGAACGAGTTTCTCGCCAACCCATCATGCTGGGGTAAAAGTATGAATTGCCCAACGCCAACTAGGCAATGGGAAGAGAACGAGTTTCTCGCCAACCCATCATACTGGGGTAAAAGTATGAATTGCCCAATGCCAACTAGGCAATGGGAAGAGAACAAGTTTCTCGCCAACCCATCATACTGAGGTAAAAGTATGAATTGCCCAACGCCAACTAGGCAATGGGAAGAGAACGAGTTTCTCGCCAACCCATCATACTGGGGTAAAAGTATGAATTGCCCAACGCCAACTAGGCAATGGGAAGAGGAGATTAAATTCCTCGCCAACCCATCATACTGGGGTAAAACTATGAATTGCCCAACGCCAACTAGGCAATGGGAAGAGGAGATTAAATTCCTCGCCAACCCATCATACTGGGGTAAAAGTATGAATTGCCCAACGCCAACTAGGCAATGGGAAGAGAACGAGTTTCTCGCCAACCCATCATGCTGGGGTAAAAGTATGAATTGCCCAACGCCAACTAGGCAATGGGAAGAGAACGAGTTTCTCGCCAACCCATCATGCTGGGGTAAAAGTATGAATTGCCCAACGCCAACTAGGCAATGGGAAGAGAACAAGTTTCTCGCCAACCCATCATGCTGGGGTAAAAGTATGAATTGCCCAACGCCAACTAGGCAATGGGAAGAGAACTAGTTTCTCGCCAACCCATCATGCTGGGGTAAAAGTATGAATTGCCTAGCGCCAACTAGGCAATGGGAAGAGGAGATTAAATTCCTCGTCAACCCATCATACTGGGGTAAAAGTATGAATTGCCCAACGCCAACTAGGTAATGGGAAGAGAATGAGTTTCTCGCCAACCCATCATACTGGGGTAAAAGTATGAATTGCCCAACGCCAACTAGGCAATGGGAAGAGAACAAGTTTCTCGCCAATCCATCATACTGAGGTAAAAGTATGAATTGCCTAACGCCAACTAGGCAATGGGAAAAGTATGAATTGCCCAACGCCAACTAGGCAATGGGAAGAGAACAAGTTTCTCGCCAACCCATCATGCTGGGGTAAAAGTATGAATTGCCCAACGCCAACTAGGCAATAGGAAGAGAACAAGTTTCTCGCCAACCCATCATGCTGGGGTAAAAGTATGAATTGCCCAACGCCAACTAGGCAATGGGAAGAGAACGAGTTTCTCGCCAACCCATCATGTTGGGGTAAAAGTATGAATTACCCAATGCCAACTAGGCAATGGGAAGAGAACAAGTTTCTCGCCAACCCATCATGCTGAGGTGAAAGTATGAATCGCCCAATACCGATAAAGTAAAGGGAAGAGGAAAAGTTTGTCATTTAAGCCCAAACGTAGTTCTCGACAACTCACCATGTTGGGGGAAATAACATGGCTAGCCCAACTCAAACGGTAGTTGGTAAAGGCTAATCAAATCCGTTAATAGCTGGGGGTTTGCTAAAAATCCCATATTAAATTTTAAATTTTATTTCGGCTCGAGAAATTGAGCATAAACGATACCGAGATAAATCGTTTTGACGACAGGTTATTTGTTGGGCAAGCAAATCTGTTTTGAAGCCGGCAAATAAAAGAGTCAAAAGAATCATCTTTACTAAAAAGGTGAAGATACAAAAAGAATTTCATAGAAACATAGTAAAGTTATCTCTCTCCTGTTTACGAAGTTCTTATTACAAGGAAGATAAAAGCGTAAAGAGAGATGAAACTATTGGCCTCCCAGGAGTCTCAGTTGGTTTATTGTCTCGTCCAAATTTCTACGATGAGAAGCCTCCACGGTTTGCTGAGCTTGCCTACGCAACCCATCATCACTTATTGAAAGTTGTTGCTGACGAGATTCTTCTATGGCACGATTCCTGGCTATCTCTTCCTGCTGAATCTGCTCCTGCTGGACAAGCAACATCTCCCGTTTCTTGACAGATTCTCCTAATCAGAGTTCATTTTCTATCAAAGTGGCCCGAGCTCTCGCAATCGTCTCCTTGGCTTTAGAGATGGCCGCCTGACCTTCCTCAATTCCAAAGTTTACCCTCTGCAGGTTGCCAAGAACTCACTTAAGAAAGTTCGGGTACGAGATGGGACTTCTCCCACTGGAAGCTCCTTGCCAAATCGGCCTGGAAGCAAGCCAGTAATGCATCTGGGGGAACCGTCTTGATAAACCCCTTTTGCACCAAATTTGCCTGTTGGGACGCCATCTTGCTCTTGAGTCAGTCCCCACTTTAATTCCCGAGGTATTGCCAGCCTCTGAAGATAGACCAGAGGATAGCTACGATCCATTCTAGGCAAAAACATCAACATTTTGCCTGAGTTATATAGCCAAACACGTTCCCCTTCAGAAAGGATCTCATCTAATTGATCCATCTGGTCTCCAAAGAGGAAGGCGGGTTTCTCCATCGCCTTTCTGTTCACAACTTCAAAAGCTGCGTCAGTTATGATTTCTCGCGCAGTAGTGGGGTGGTACTTGATCAGCTTCTCCTTGCGTTCCTTCGGATCTGGCTTGTATGAGGGCAGGATGGTAGTGAAACGGAATTGGCCGGAGGGATCAGAACCCCCAGCAAAGCCGAAGTAATTCTTGTGGGGAAGAGATTCCATCGAATACCCTACTGCAAAAAGAAAGCAGAGTGAGAGAAGTTTCTATAAGACAGAAAAATTCTCTAAGTATGGACGCGCGAAGCTAAAAATTAGAACGCACGAAGCTAAGAATAGCGCCGCACGAAGCTAAAAATTAGACCGCGCAGAACTTAAAATAGCCTCGCGTTTTCAGCGCGACTGCTACTTAAAAGAGCCTCGCGTTTTCAGCGCGACTGCTACTTAAAATAGCCTCGCGTTTTCAGCGCGACTGCTACTTAAAATAGCCTCGCGTTTTCAGCGCAACTGCTACTCAAAATAGCCTCGCGTTTTCAGCGCGACTGCTACTCAAAATAGCCTCGCATTTTCAGCGCGACTGCTACTCAAAATAGCCTCGCGTTTTCAGCGCGACTGCTACTCAAAATAGCCTCGCGTTTTCAGCGCGACTGCTACTTAAAAGAGCCTCGCGTTTTCAGCGCGACTGCTACTTAAAATAGCCTCGCACTTTAAACGCGAGGATGACGCGATAACTTCGCGTAAGAAGGTAATCAGAGACTTTTCTTCTTCTCCAAGCCTTACGGCAGGAGTACGGCGATCTCGCCTGTAAAGGAGTTGATTGATCAGTTAAAATTAAGCCAAATCACTCTAAAAATGTTCTAAAGAGTCTCGATGGAAAGATTCTTACCCCCGATAGGCAAAATGTGGACTGGCGCGTCGCTGCCTTGGCCGCCGCCACCACTGCTTGCGCCAGTCGCCGAAGATGGAGCCGCTCGAGAAGTAGCACGAGTTTTGGGTGCCATTGCTGAGAAAAAATCAACTGAAAATTTGGAGAAACTCGGTCGGAAGAAGATTGGGTCGTCTGAACTCTGATCGCCTGAATCTCTAAGTTTCTGGAAAATTCTCAAATAGAGTGAGAAGGATAAGAAATAGAGATTTCTTTTAAATCGAAGGAACCGCCTCTTGGAATTCGACGCGAGTTTCGGAGAAAGTGACTGGTCAGTTACTCTCTAAAACACGAAGCTATTAGCCTCGCGAGACTAAGAAAAAGCGAAGTTGATTAACTCCGCGCAACTATACAAAATGCGAGGATAGCCTGTGCCTTAGCTTCGCGTTTTCATGGAAAAACTTAGATTTTCTG
Source organism: Dracaena cambodiana (assembly GCA_036321105.1). Lineage (NCBI taxonomy): Eukaryota > Viridiplantae > Streptophyta > Magnoliopsida > Asparagales > Asparagaceae > Dracaena > Dracaena cambodiana. The sequence continues at coordinate 32,160,914 of JAYEPQ010000008.1, forward strand.
ACGAGTGCAATTAAGCGCTTCCATCTAAGTTAAAGCGATCCTTATCCGATCATCTAAGTTGCGCAGAAGTGCCTTAGACTATTTTACCAAAATTATTGACCATCTGTTTGTTGAGCAAGCAAAATTCTTGAAGCTAACAGATAGAGAGGAAAATAATTTATCTTTATTCATGAAGCAAAAGATTACAAAGAGGGAGTTATAGCTCTCCCAAAAGCTTTTTACATGATCAAACTCATCAAATAAGCAAAAACAATAAGATTTCTCTATGGGGTGTTGAAGCTCAGTTCCCTGGTTCACATGCAAAAACAATAAGATTTCTCTACGGGGTGTTGAAGCTCAGTTCCCTGGTTCACATGCAAAAGATCTCCTCTGCAAATGTCAATTAGGATCTGTCATCCGAAATGAAGCACGAGAGGAAAGGAAAGTGCTGCACTGAAGCGCAATTCTGCACTGCAAGTGCTGCAGCTCCTTATTTACAGCCCCTTCTGGAGTTTATCTCTCGGAGCCAGAGCTTGAAACTTGCAACTATGTTGTAAAGCATATGCTTCTGACTTCCTAAGAGTCACTTCTGCTGATGAAGATCGATGGACCCACATACATTCCTCTTCAGAAAGGATTGAACTTACTGCAAAAGGAACAGAGTTTCCAAAAGAGTGAAAACGCGGAGCTAAGCTAACTCCGCGCACAGTTAAAGAAAATAGCCTCGCGCTTTAAACGCAGAGGATGATGCGATAACTTCGCGTAAGGGGGGACAAGATTTCTTTCTGCTCTTTCCTTCTCTTTCAAATTCATAGCGACCGCTAATCAAGGATAGCCTCGCAATTCATAGCGACTGCTAATCAAGGATAGCCTCGCAATTCATAAGCGACTGCTAATCAAAGATAGCCTCGCAATTCATCGCGACTGCTAATCAAGGATAGCCTCGCAATTCATAAGCGACTGCTAATCAAAGATAGCCTCGCAATTCATCGCGACTGCTAATCAAGGATAGCCTCGCGGATTCATTGAGACTACCAGTAAAGCCCCACGTTTCAAGCGCAGGGACGACACAATAAAACGGCAATCTCGCCGACAAGATAAGCAATCGTCCAGATTAAAATCAAGACAAGATATCTCAGAATGGTTCTTAGAAAACCAAAAGATGAGGTTTTTACCTTCGGAAGACGCTGCATAGACTGGTTCGCCGTCGCATCTACCTTCACGGCCGCTGCCATTAACGCCGGCCAACTTGCGAAAAGCCAAACTCCTCTGGAGAGACATCCTAATGATGAAAATCTATGGAGAATTGAACGAAGATCAGTTGGAGATCATTCGTGAATCACTCGAGTTCTCAGAAAATCTTCGGATGAGATGAAAAAGAAGATGAGTCGGGAGCTCTATTTAAACAGAATTTCTGTCGCTTGGTATTCGGCGTGGAAACTCGGGGTAATTAATGACGTAATTACTCATTTCACTGAAGACGAAGTGAAACTGATTAGCTCCGCGTAAGTGAGCGTAACGCGAGATAGACTTGGTATTCTAACTTCGCGTTTCAGTTAAAAGAATCCAAAGTATTTCAAAATCTGCTGAAGTCTAAGCCATTTTGAAAACTTTGGAGGGGGTTCTGTTGGCAGTGAAAATTTCTGAGTTAAAAGGATTTTCCACAACAGAACGCGGAGCTAATTTAATAGCCCCGCGTTTGGTTATATTAACCCTGCATTTGAATAAAACGCGGAGATGTTTAATAGCTCCGCGTTGATTCCGCAGTCTGGCTTGTATTAGCCTCGCGTTTGAGTAAAACGCGGAGATGATCAATAGCTCCGCGTTAGCTCCGCGTTTTGGTTATTTAGCGTCGCGTTTTGATGCGATTAAAGCTCCGCGTAAGCAGATAACCAGAATCTCATATTGATTGAGATTATAATTTTGGGCTTATCTAAATACCCGAATCAAGTCTAATCAGAATTCCATCAAAACTAAGATATTTGATTAGAATCCTTGATGAATGCGAGTTCTATTTAGATAGAAACTCTTGCATTAACCTGGGGCTATAAATACCTTCTTGGTGAAACCCTAGGGGGGGCTGGGTGGTCTTCTTCTTCTTTTTGGCATCGGAAGCCTCCTATTGATCCTTTGGCAATTCAAGTACGTGAGAGAGCCTTGAAGCCTTTGCTGATCATCTTCTAAAATCTTGGAGAATTCAAGTTACGCACAGAGCCTTGAGTTCGTGAAGATCAGAGAAAATCACCATCTTCTTTCTTGAGTTCTTGAGAAGTTCGAGTTACGCGAGAGAGCCTTGAACAAATCAAAGCCAGAGAAGATCGTCTATATTCGGCCGATATCTTTAAAAGAGAAGATTTCAACGTACCGATCGTCCAAAGGAACTGCTTGACAGATCCCAACGCCACAGATCCCACAATTATTGTAAAAGAGAGAGATTGAAATATAAAATCCTCTCGTTTGTTCTTTTTATATCTTGTTCACTTTCATTGTAATTTAAGTTAATTCAATGGGAGGAAGCGAAGGAACTTTTGCGACGAACAATTATAGGATTGGGGATTGAAGAACCATGGACAGAGGTGTACTGTTAAACGTACCCATGGGGTTTCGACAGGGGTCTACTATTAAATATACCGAGATAACCGGGTTAGGGTCGAAGAACCATGGGAAGAGATGTACTGTTGAACGTACCCATGGAGTTTTGACAGAGGTGTACTGTTAAATATACCAAAATGACCGGATGAGGGTCGAAGGACCATGCAAAGAGGTGTACTGTTAAACGTACCCATAGGTTTTGGCGAAGGCACTTAATTGTGTTGCTAATGGAGCCCATTACCGCAACGGGTTTTGGTCAACCGAAACGGGTCCAAAACCGGCCCAAACCCGTTAGGATATGATTTATATATGGGGTATGGTGCTAGGGTTTGGGATAAGCCGAAAAAAAGGTGGCCAAGGGTTTTCTATTTATTGGTGGCGGCTGCTGCTATTGAATTGGCCAAAAGAAAATTCCTGCCGCTGCTGCAAATTATTTTGGCTAGAAGGGGAAAATTAAGTTGCTGCGGTTTTCCTTTGGTGAAATAATTGAGTTGCGGTTGAAAAGCAAAAGCAATAGGTGCTGCTCTTCTTCCTTGTGGTGGATGCGGCCTGAAGCAATCAAAGAAAAAAGGCAGCTACAATTCTTGGCCGGAAATAAAGAGAAGGTGGCATCTTCTTTGTTTTTTTCGGTGGCCGAAGCAAAGAGGAAAATCACTGCAATAAGAGCTTAGGGTTTGATCTCAAAATCTTGTGTGATTTCTTTGTGACTTCTCTTGCGGTTGAGAACTAGAAAGTTGATATAGTGAAAGTTTTTCGATCGTGTCCCCATGGACATAGGCATATTGCCGAACCACGTTAAATCTGCGTGTTCTTATCTTTGCTATTTTTCTCTTCGGTTAACTATTTGATTCCGCTGGTTGTTGCATTAGTATTATTCCGCTATCTTTTGCTAACAATTGGTATCAGAGCCCTGCTTTGGGTCAGATTTCACTCAGATCAGTGTTGATTTTGAGTGGGAGTTATGGCGGAAGATAGGAAGGGAAAGATTGAAAAATTTGATGGGACAGATTTCCAATGGTGGAAGTTGCAGATGGAAGATTATTTATATCAAAAGAATTTATATCAACCATTGTTTGAAGAAAAACCTAAAAAGATGACAGATGAGGAGTGGGAATTGTTGGACAGGAGGGCTTTGGCAAAGATTCGATTGTGTCTGACAAAGCAGGTTGTGTTCAACGTCTCCAAGGAGAAGACCACTTCAGATTTGATGTCAGCATTGGCTAAATTTTATGAGAAACCATCTGCTTCAAATAGACTGTTTCTAATAAAAAAGTTGTTCAACTTAAGAATACCTTCTGATAGTTCAGTTGTTAAATATTTGAACGAATTTAACACAATATGGGCACAACTTGAATCCTTAGATTTTGTGCTGATGATATTAAAGCTTTGATATTTATGTATTCGTTACCGGATAGTTGGAGTAATGTTGTTATGGCCATCAGCAATTCTTCCAATACTGCTCTTAAATTTGATGAAAAAGAGTATGGGTGAGAGCACAGTTTTTACAAGTATTGCTCTGTCTGTTGATAATGACAGAAGGAAGGAAAGAGGTAGAAGTTTAAGCAGGGAGTCGAAGCAAAGAGGGAGATCAAAATCTAAGGGAAAGTTCAAGAAAAAGTTAGTGTGTTGAAAATGTAAGACAGAGGGTCATATGAAAAAGGATTGTCCAAACAAAGAGAAGGAAGGAGTGAATGTGGTGAATCCAAGTGAAGAGTATGATGACTTGTATTTGTCTGCTCATACAGAATCAAGGTCAGATCCGTGGTTTGTGGATTCAGGGGCTTCATTCCATTGCACTGCTCGCAGAGAATGGTTTGAGAATTATGTCCAAGGTGATTTTGGGCATGTGACTGTTGGTAATGGGCAGGAATGCAAGATTGTCGGTAAAAGGACAATTCAGTTAAAGTTGCACAATAGTGAAAAGTTGCTTTTACAAGAGATTAGGTACATACCAGATTTGAAGAAGAATTTGATATCTGTTAGTAAGCTGGATGGTGTTGGCAGTGAAAATTTCTAAGTTAAAAGGATTTTCCACAACAGAACGCGGAGCTAATTCAATAGCCCCGTGTTTGGTTACATTAACCCTGCGTTTGAATAAAACGCGAAGATGTTTAATAGCTCCGCGTTGATTACGCAGTTTGGCTTGTATTAGCCTCGCGTTTGAGTAAAACGCGGAGATGATCAATAGCTCCGCGTTAGCTCCGCGTTTTGGTTATTTAGCGTCGCGTTTTGATGCGATTAAAGCTCCGCGTAAGCAGATAACCAGAATCTCAAATTGATTGAGATTATGATTCTGGGCTTATCCAAATACCCGAATCAAGTCTAATCAGAATTCCATCAAAACTAAGATATTTGATTGGAATCCTTGATGAATGCGAGTTCTATTTAGATAGAAACTCTTGCATTAACCTGGGGCTATATATACCTTCCTGGTGAAACCCTAAAAAAAAGGAGGGAGGAAGCTCTTTTTGGATCTTTTGGAAGTTTTGGTAAAAATTCAAGTACGCGCGAGAGCCTTGAACTAATCAAAACCAGAGATCAGAGTTCTTCTTCTTTTCGGCATCGGAAGCCTCCTATCGATCCTTTGGCAATTCAAGTACGCGAGAGAGCCTTGAAGTCTTTGCTGATAATCTTCTGAGATCTTGGAGAATTCAAGTTACGCACAGAGCCTTGAGTTCGTGAAGATCAGAGAAAACTACCGTCTTCTTTCTGGAGTTCTTGAGAAGTTCGAGTTACGCGAGAGAGCCTTGAACGAATCAAAGCCAGAGAAGATCGTCTATATTCGGCCGATATCTTTAAAAGAGAAGATTTCAACGTACCGATCGTCCAAAGGAACTACTATAGATCCCATCGCCACAGATCCCACACTATTGTAAAAGAGAGAGATTGAAATATAAAATCCTCTCGTTTGTTCTTTTTTATCTCTTGTTCACTTTCATTGTAATTTAAGTTAATTCAATGGGAGGAAACGAAGGAACTTTTGCGACGAACAAACTGGCGACCACAGTGGGAGCCATCTCTTTCACTGATGAAGAGATTGTGGCGCAATCGGACGTTGACTTGATCGGATCCGAAGTAGACACGCTGGTCGTTGAAATCGTTCAGCAGAAGTACGAGGAGTTCCTCTCCTCCGGATCAGGTGACTTGGATGAGACACGGCACTATCGCCGTATGTACTCCAATGCCCGAGTGACGGGTAGAAAGGTATCCACCGAGAGACGGGAATCCTTAGAGACTACGGTTATAACGCCGGAGTCCACACAAGAAATCCTAACTGAGGAAGAGCTTCCGATTGCCGAAGAAGACATGGGAACTGGACTGACCAGGACCCAACTCCGGAACAGGAACCGGAGAGCGAGGCGTAGAGCCCTCAAAGCCCGCCTTGGACGCGGAGCTAACTCTAGAGGACGCGAGGCTATGGTCCCTCGCAAATTGGCTCGCACTACCCGCAAGACCAATCTCTACCGCGTTAAACGCAAAGATACAACTTGCCTTAAAAGCAAGGAAAAGCCAGCGTGTGATTTTCCACGCGAGGCTGGTAATACTGGCGAGTTACGCAAAATTCCTGACACTCGCGAGTTACGCGAGTATAAAAATTATTCCAAGCCAGCGTGTGATTCTCCACGCGAGGCTATTACTGTGCCTAGCGAGAGATGCAAAGCCAGTAAGGGTTGCGCTAGTCGCAGAATACCCAACACTCGCGAGTTACGCGAGTATAAAAATTATTCCAAGCCAGCGTGTGATTCTCCACGCGAGGCTATTACTGTGCCTAGCGAGAGACGCGAAGCCAGTAAGAGTTGCGCTAGTCGCAGAATACCCAACACTCGCGAGTTACGCGAGTATAAAAATTATTCAAAGCCAGCGTGTGATTCTCCACGCGGGGCTATTACTGTGCCTAGCGAGAGACGCGAAGCCAGTGATACTTGCAATAAACGCAAGACTTCTGACACCCACAAGGAACGTGAGGATGATTGGCAGATAGTTGTCAGTCATAAAAACTGCGCTAAGCGCGAAGCTATGATCTGCGTTAATCGCAAAGATAAGCCAGCGTGCAAGAACTTCCCTTCACGCGGGGCTATTATTCCAGAAGCTAAACTTCCAAGGACACACCAAGCCAGCGAGAAACGCGAGGCTAGTGTGGATAAGCGCGGAGCTATTCTTCATGCCCGCAATGTGAAACGCGAGGCTATTCCTAAGCTACGCGAGGATCGGTCCGACCCCAGAGTCAGGGTTGATCAATCAAAGAAGCTTCAGTGGATTCCTAAACACTCTCAAGAGTTAAATGGACCTCTTGATTCCATGGCTAGAAGCACTGACCTCAGGGAGCATCTCTCTAAAAAGAGAGGCATAGACCAACTTCAAGTTGAATATAGTTGCCATTGCCAGCAACTTATGACAGCAGTATCAGCCGTGACGAATAACTGTGGCTGCAGCAAGAACAGGATATCTGTGTTCGACCGATTAAATGAGTCAAACCAGAATCCTGCTAAGAAGACAAGAACTACTCCCCTGAAACAAGGGAGAGCTGTAACTTCCAACATGGTAGGAAAAGGGAAGAAAATTGCAGAGACGGATGATGATTCAGAATCGAGCGATGATGAACTTCATCGTGTTATTCGACTAAGATCAGGAGCCGTCCCGCCCCGAAATTATAAAAAGCTCGCAGGGGTTTCTTACGACGAGGACAGCGATAATTCCGCTATAGCCTCGCCTCCATCCTCTACATCATCTCGACTGCAGAAGTCAGCGTCGCACATGGCAGATAAATCTGGTGATATCAATCAGAGATTTGAAGCTCAAGAAAGGATGATTCGAGAGCAACAGAAAACGATTGAAGACCTTAAGATGCTACTTTTAAAAGTTGTTGAAGATAATACTAAACAGGGCAAGAAGACTCCAAATGAAGAAGAACAGGAGGAGAAAGCCCACTCGATGCATGAGGAAGAAGATAGATTTTCTTTCCATGATCCGCATGAAGAAAAGCTTGAAAAGTTACAGAATCAACTCGAAGCCTTGATGCGTAAAAAAGAGTTGAAGGAGTCAGGAGTCTCTAGACCATATCCAGCAGAATGGGATGTGGTACCCTATCCTCCAAAGTATAAGCCGCTCAAGTTGGAGCCCTATGACGGGAAGGGATCGCCCAGTCAGCACATCTATTATTTCTTGTCCCAAGCAGGACACTTAATGGGTAATGATCCCATCATGACCAAAGTATTTGCAAGTACTTTGCGAGGGTCTGCCTTTACTTGGTTCATGCAGCTACCCCCAGGTACTATTAATACCTGGTTAGATGTTGAGAAATCATTTCTCTCACGTTTCTTCGAGGATGACACCGAGATAACGGTTCATTCCCTCCTTGCAACTAGGCAAGGGGAACAAGAAGCGGTTAAAGATTTCATAGAAAGGTTCCGGGAGAAGTCCGTACATTGTAAACACGGAATGATCCAGGAAACTCTAGTCGAGACATGTCGACACAACCTTAAGACCAATGTGCTCCTCAAAATGGGGGCCGTAGAATCTAAGACGTGGAGGGACCTGCTCAAACAAGGAGAGCAAGCTGAAGACTTGATTCGCCGAGTTGAAAAGTCCCGCGGGCCAAGAAGTGCTGGGGGTAGTAAATCATATACCCAAAACAACAGCAACAAGAATAAAGGGAAAGTAGTAATGTCATCAGAAACTGCTCCTCAGAAAACCAGTCCTCTGCCAGAGCCGAAATCTCAAGGTCAACGAGGGTCAAGACAAATTAGACCGCAGCAAGAAAGGAATTACACTTTCAAAGCTGAACAGACACCAGTCCTCTTTCACCTGCTCCAAAAGAAGGGAATGCTAAAACTTCCGGAAAATAAGAAGCCAGAAGATGCGGGTAAGATTAAAGACCCAAATTACTGTCTTTATCACCGAAATGTTGGGCACCCTACCAGGGATTGTTTTCCCCTTAAGAACAGAATCCAAGCACTAATAGAGGCTGGAGTTTTGACGCTTAAGGAAGAGCAGAAGAAAGTCACTGCCAATATGGCAACCATAGTGGTTGGAACCCACGAGTTCCCCGCAGGAGTAACCCCAATCCCAAAGGGTGAGGCAGTTACAAAGAATCTTGATCCTTACAACAAAGCTCAAGAAGGACTTGTCCCCATAACAACCCAAAGAGGGGAAGTTATGTGGGTTCACCCTGATTTGCTGGAAGATGAACAATGGACTACTTCAAGAGGTCCAGAGAAGAAGCGGGCTGTCAATGCCATCTCTGCAGATATAAAGGAAGAATATATAGCTTCTGGCGCCTTCACAAGTTCTGAAGAAGAACCCGAAACTATGGCCACCCATCAAGATGGGGCAGGCCCTTCCAGTACTCGATCTGGAAAGACATATCTTAAGGACTACACTAGAGTGGATCCAAAAGATATCTATGCAGAACTTGCAAAGCCTGCGAAGCAGAAAAGACTTCGTTTCCAGAAGAATTCTACCAGAGATGAAGGAGCCAAAGAAACTCCCTTCGAATTTGACATAATCGCGCAGTTGGCTAATATCCCAGCGCGAGTGACGCTTTACGAATTGTTGAGATTATCAAAATCAACACGTGAAGCTCTAAGAGAGGCCTTGGCAGACTCTGAGTCGTTCCTAGCTCAGATTGTCGAGCCGGCCATCGAAGAGCGGGACTCTTGCCCCCACTATCATCAAGTGAGGAGGCAGGTTCCACAAATTATCTTCTCTCCAGAAGACATGCAGGTGAGGAATATAAAGCATAATAGACCTTTATATTTCACTGGATATGTCGGGTCCACAAAAGTGGACCGAATTCAGATCGATCCAGGTTCTGCACTCAGCGTCGTGCCCAGTAGATTGATGCAGCTGTTGGGGATTTCCCTTCATCGCTTGACACCTACACACACTACCATCTATGGATTCAACGCTAATAATAGCCATCCTCTTGGTAAGATCCGATTGCGGTGTCAAATTGGAGACTTGAAAACGGAGGTTACATGCTACGTAATTGATGCTGATACCTCCTATAATATTTTATTGGGGCAGAACAGCGGTATACCCCGATTGAAAAAGAATGTTTGGCCCTAGTGTTTGCTGTTCAGAAAATGCGACACTACCTTTCAGGGCAAACAATTCATATCATATCACGGGTTAATCCCTTGAAGATTCTGATGACAAAACCGAGATCCTTGAATGGCCGATTGGCAAAATGGGCGCTCTTACTATCGCCCTATGACATACATTTTGTCCCTCAAAAGGCCATGAAGGGACAGGCAATCGCTGATTTCCTTGTAGACCATCCAATTTGGTCCAAATTAAAGCAGACATCAGAAGTCAACACAGTTACCGGAGAACAACCTTGGCAAATGTTCTTTGATGGTGCCGCGAGACGATCTGCTGCTGGAGTGGGGGTTGTACTAATATCTCCACATAAACATATATTGCCTAACGGTTACTCATTAACAGAACCGTGCACTAATAATGTAACGGAGTACAACGCGCTCATTATCGGCTTAAAAATAGCTCTGCAACTGGGGGTGAACCATCTAGAGGCATATGGAGATTCTAAGCTCATTGTCAATCAGATGACAGGTGAGTATGAAGTCAGACATGAAGCCCTCATCCCCTATCATCAGCTAGCTATTGAGCTAGCAGGATTTTTTGAACAATTCTACATATATCATGTATCTCGAAACGAGAACATTTATGCAGATGTTCTTGCCGCATGAGCAGCAACGCTGGCAATCCCGCCAGGTGAAGCTAAAAGCATCACCATTGGTAGCAGAGAACTCCACCCAGATGTGGTATCTCAAACCAAAGAGGTATGCCAGATTGGCTTAAACTTAGAGCCCCGTGATTGGCGATTTCCGTTTGTGGATTATGCTTTGCATGGGATATTACCAGAAGATCCTAAGGAAGCCACCTCAATAAAGAGGAAGGCCCAAAGATTTTATTATAACCATAAACTTCAGACTTTGTATAGAAAGTCAAGAGATGGTCTATTGCTACGCTGCATATCGAAAGCAGAAGCGGAACAAGTGCTGAAAGAAACACATGATGGAATATGTGGAGCTCATCAGCCCGGTCCTAAACTTGTAGACCGTATAAGAAGGCTGGGATACTACTGGCCGAGCATGGTTACGGAAGCAATGGCATACGCTAAACGATGTCATGCATGCCAAATACATTCCAATTTTATTCATCAACCCCAAGAATACTTGCACAATACCGTCGCAAGCTGGCCATTTGAAGCCTGGGGAATGGACATTGTGGGGCCAATAACTCCCCCGTCATGCAGAGGACATCGGTTTATTCTTGCAATAACCGATTATTTTTCAAAATGGGCCGAAGCCGTGCCCATGAAAGAGGTGAAGACGACAGATGTGATCAAGTTCGTCAAGCATCATGTCATTTACCGATTTGGCGTCCCCCGACGGATTATTCATGATAATGGTCCGCAATTCATCAGTCAGGGATTCTCCAGATTCTGCAATAAATTCAGAATCAAAGATATCGCTTCTACACCATATAACCCTGCGGCTAATGGGTTGGCCGAAGCTTTCAACAAGACGATCATCAAACTCCTTCGGAAGTTCGTCTCCTCCAATAAACGAGATTGGGATGAAAAGTTGGGAGAATGTTTGTGGGCTTATCGCACCACCGTTCGTACCCCGACCAAAGCTACCCCGTTCTCTTTGGTTTATGGAAGTGAGGCTGTTCTGCCTCTTGAAATCCAGATACCATCATTAAGAGTGGCTTTAGCCATAAAGATGACGACAGAAGAGCGCCATCAGCAAAGATTGCAAGAACTAGAGGCGTTAGATAAAAAACGTCTCAGGGCTCAACAACAAATTGAGTTGTATCAAGCCCGAATATCTCAAACGTTCAATAAGAACGTTAAACCGAGGACCTTTAAACAAGGAGACTTGGTTCTGGCTGTTAAAAGGCCAATGGTGCTAACCCACAAGACTAAGGGTAAGTTTGAACCCAAGTGGGAAGGACCGTTCATTGTGGAGACAGTCTACTCCAGTGAAGCTTATCGCTTAATGAATCAAGACGGCGATAGGATGATGATGCCGATCAATGGCAAATTTCTGAAGAAATACTATGCTTAATATCTCTGGAAGTATAAGCCTCCAATTTATCCAAGTTACGCAGATGAGCACTTGGACTTCTTCTATTCTGGTGATTTTAAACCCTGGTGCGTCTGGTTCTCAAGTTTGAACCACCATCAGTCTTTTCTTAGGCATGCGCATTATGCGCCTCTGACCTAAACCTGGTGCGTCTGGTTCTCAAGTTTAAACCACCATCAGTCTTTTCTTAGACATGCGCATTATGCGCCTCTGACCTAAACCTGGTGCGTCTTTTCTTAGGCATGCGCAGTTTGGCGCCTCTGACCTAAACCTGGTGCGTCTGGTTCTCAAGTTTGAACCACCATCAGTCTTTTCTTAGGCATGCGCATTATGCGCCTCTGACCTAAACCTGGTGCGTCTTTTCTTAGGCATGCGCAGTTTGGCGCCTCTGACCTAAACCTGGTGCGTCTGGTTCTCAAGTTTGAACCACCATCAGTCTTTTCTTAGGCATGCGCATTATGCGCCTCTGACCTAAAATCTGGCGTGTCTGGTTCTCAAGTTTGAACCACCTCCAGTCTTTTCTTAGGCATGCGCAGTTTGGCGCCTCTGACCTAAACCCTGGTGCGTTTGGTTCTCAAGTTTGAACCACCTCCAGTCTTTTCTTAGACATGCACAGTTTGGCGCCTCTGACCTAAACCTGGTGCGTTTGGTTCTCAAGTTTGAACCACCTCCAGTCTTTTCTTGGGCATGCGCATTGTGCGCCTCTGACCTAAACCTGGTGAGTTTGGTTCTCAAGTTTGAACCACCATCAATCTTTTCTTAGGCATGCGCATTGTGCGCCTCTGACCTAAACCTGGTGTGTTTGGAGTACCCAGTTCGAGTTACGCGAGAGAGCCTTGAACCACCTCCTGTTTGGTTCTCAAGTTTGAACCACCATCAGTCTTTTTCTTGGGCATGCGCAATTTGGCGCCTCTGACCCAAAACCTGGTGTGCTTAGTTCTCAAGTTTGAACAGCCCCCAATCTTCTTTTAGGCATGTGTAATTAAGCGCCTCTGACCTAAAAGTATGAATTGCCCAACGCCAACTAGGCAATGGGAAGAGAACTAATTTCTCGCCAACCCATCATACTGGGGTAAAAGTATGAATTGCCCAACGCCAACTAGGCAATGGGAAGAGAACTAATTTCTCGCCAACCCATCATACTGGGGTAAAAGTATGAATTGCCCAACGCCAACTAGGCAATGGGAAGAGAACAAGTTTCTCGCCAACCCATCATACTGGGGTAAAAGTATGAATTGCCCAACGCCAACTAGGCAATGGGAAGAGAACAAGTTTCTCGCCAACCCATCATACTGGGGTAAAAGTATGAATTGCCCAACGCCAACTAGGCAATGGGAAGAGAATAAGTTTCTCGTCAACCCATCATGCTGGGGTAAAAGTATGAATTGCCCAATGCCAACTAGGCAATGGGAAGAGAACTAATTTCTCGCCAACCCATCATACTGGGGTAAAAGTATGAATTGCCCAACGCCAACTAGGCAATGGGAAGAGAACAAGTTTCTCGCCAACCCATCATACTGGGGTAAAAGTATGAATTGCCCAACGCCAACTAGGCAATGGGAAGAGAACTAATTTCTCGCCAACCCATCATGCTGGGGTAAGAGTATGAATTGCCCAACGCCAACTAAGGCAATGGGAAGAGAACAAGTTTCTCGCCAACCCATCATACTGGGGTAAAAGTATGAATTGCCCAACGCCAACTAGGCAATGGGAAGAGAACTAGTTTCTCGCCAACCCATCATGCTGGGGTAAAAGTATGAATTGCCCAATGCCAACTAGGCAATGGGAAGAGAACTAGTTTCTCGCCAACCTATCATACTGGGGGTAAGAGTATGAAATTAACTACCCGACGCTGATTAAAGGCAAAGGGGAGAGGAAGTGAATTCCTCGACAACTCACCATGTTGAGGGGAATAACATGGCTAGCCCAACTCAAACGGTAGTTGGTAAAGGCTAATCAAATCCGTTAATAGCTGGGGGTTTGCTAAAAATCCCATATTAAACGTTAATTGTTATTTCGGTTCAAGAAATTAAGCATAAAACGGTACCGAGATAAATCATTTTGACGACAGGTTATTTGTTGGGCAAGCAAATCTGTTTTGAAGCCGGCAAATAAAAGAGTCAAGAGAATCATCTTTATTTAGGTGAAGATACAAAAAAAATTCTCTAAGTATGGACGCGCGAAGCTAAAAATTAGAACGCGCGAAGCTAAGAATAGCGCCGCGCGAAGCTAAAAATTAGACTGCGCAGAACTTAAAATAGCGTCGCGTTTTCAGCGCGATTGTTACTTAAAAGAGCCTCGCGTTTTCAGCGCGATTGCTACTTAAAAGAGCCTCGCGTTTTCAGCGCGACTGCTACTTGAAATAGCCTCGCGTTTTCAGCGCGACTGCTACTCAAAATAGCCTCGCGTTTTCAGCGCGACTGCTACTTAAAATAGCCTCGCGCTTTAAACGCGAGGATGACGCGATAACTTCGCGTAAGAAAGCAGTCAGAGACTTTTCTTCTTCTCCAAGCCTTACGGCAGGAGTACGGCGATCTCGCCGGTAAAGGAGTTGATTGATCAGTTAAATTTAAGCCAAATCACTCTAGAAATGTTCTAAAGAGTCTCGATGGAGAGATTCTTACCCCCGATAGGCGAAATGTGGGCTGGCGCGTCGCTGCCTTGGCCGCCGCCACCACTGCTTGCGCCAGTCGCCGAAGATGGAGCCGCTCGAGAAGTAGCACGAGTTTTGGGAGCCATTGCTGAGAAAAATCGACTGAAAATTTGGAGAAACTCGGTCGGAAGAAGATTGGGTCGTCTGAACTCTGATCGCCTGAATCTCTAAGTTTCTGGAAAATTCTCAAATAGAGTGAGAAGGATAAGAAATAGAGATTTCTTTTAAATCGAAGGAACCGCCTCTTGGAATTCGGCGCGAGTTTCGGAGAAAGTGACTGGTCAGTTACTCTCTAAAACGCGAAGCTATTAGCCTCGCGCGACTAAGAAAAAGCGAAGTTGATTAACTCCGCGCAACTATACAAAATGCGAGGATAGCCTGTGCCTCAGCTTCGCGTTTTCATGGAAAAACTTAAATTTTTGACGAGTGCAATTGAGCGCTTCCATCTAAGTTAAGACGATCCTTATCCGATCATTTGGATTAGTAATCTAAGTCGCGCAGAAGTGCCTTAGATTATTTTACCAAAATTATTAACCATCTGTTTGTTGAGCAAGCAAAATTCTTGAAGCCAACAGATAGAGAGGAAAATAATTTTATCTTTATTCATGAAGCAAAAGATTACAAAGAGGGAGTTATAGCTCTCCCAAAAGCTTTTACATGATAAACTCATCAAATAAGCAAAAACAGTAAAATTTCTCTACGGGGTGTTGAAGCTCAGTTCTCTGGTTCACATGCAAGAGAGAATTCAGGACTTCTCTACAGGGTGTTGAAGCTCAATTCCCTGGTTCACATACAAAAGATCTCCTCTGCAAATGTCAATTCGGATCTGTCATCTGAAATGAAGCACGAGAGGAAAGGAGAGTTCTGCACTGAAGCGCAATTCTGAACTGCAAGTGCTGCAATTCTGCACTGCAAGTGCTGCAGCTCCTTATTTACAGCCCCTTCTGGAGTTTATCTCTCGGAGCCAGAGCTTGAAACTTGCAACTATGTTGTAAAGAATATGCTTCTGACTTCCTTAGAGTCACTTCTGCTGATGAAGATCGATGGACCCACATACATTCCTCTTCAGAAAGGATTGAACTTACTGCAAAAGGAACAGAGTTTCCAAAAGAGTGAAAACGCAGAGCTAAGCTAACTCCGCGCACAGTTGAAGAAATAGCCTCGCGCTTTAAACGCAGAGGATGATGCGATAACTTCGCGAAAAGGGGGACAAGATTTCTTTCCGCTCTTTCCTTCTCTTTCAAATTCATCGCGACTGCTAATCAAGGATAGCCTCGCGGATTCATAGCGACTGCTAATCAAAGATAGCCTCGCAATTTATCGCGACTGCTAATCAAGGATAGCCTTGCAGATTCATCGCGACTGCTAATCAAAAATAGCCCCGCAATTTATCGCGACTGCTAATCAAGGATAGCCTCGCAATTCATCGCGACTGCTAATCAAAGATAGCCTCGCGGATTCATTGAGACTACTAGTAAAGCCCCGCGTTTCAAGCGCAGGGACGACACAATAAAATGGCGATCTCGCCAACAAGACAAAGCAATCGTCCAGGTTAAAATCAAGCCAAAATATCTCAAAATGGTTCTTAGAAAACCAAGAGATGAGGTTTTTACCTTCAGAAGACGCTGCATAGATTGGTTCGCTGTTGCGTTTACCTTCACGGCTGCTGCCATTAACGCCGGCCAACTTGCGGAAAGCCAGACTCCTCTGGAGAGACATCCTATGAAGAATTGAACGAAGATCAGTTGAAGATCATTCGTGAGTCACTCGAGTTCTCAGAAATTCTTCAGATGAGATGAAGAAGAAGACGAGCCGGGAGCTCTATTTAAACAGAAATTCCGTCGCTTGGTATTCGGCGTGGAAACTCAGGGTAATTAATGACATAATTACTCATTTCACTGAAGACGAAGTGAAGCTGATTAGCTCCGCGTAAGTGAGCGTAACGCGAGATAGACTTGGTATTCTAACTCCGCGTTTCAGTTTAAATATCCAAAGTATTTCAAAATCTGCTGAAGTCTAAGCCATTTTGAAAACTTTGGAGGGGGTTCTGTTGGCAGTGAAAATTTCTAAGTTAAAAGGATTTTCCACAACAGAACGCCGAGCTAATTCAATAGCCCCGTGTTTGGTTACATTAACCCTGCGTTTGAATAAAACGCGGAGATGTTTAATAGCTCCGCGTTGATTCCGCAGTTTGGCTTGTATTAGCCTCGCGTTTGAGTAAAACGCGGAGATGATCAATAGCTCCGCGTTAGCTCCGCGTTTTGGTTATTTAGCGTCGCGTTTTGATGCGATTAAAGCTCCGCGTAAGCAGATAACCAGAATCTCAAATTGATTGAGATTATGATTCTGGGCTTATCCAAATACCCGAATCAAGTCTAATCAGAATTCCATCAAAACTAAGATATTTGATTGGAATCCTTGATGAATGCGAGTTCTATTTAGATAGAAACTCTTGTATTAACCTGGGGCTATATATACCTTCCTGGTGAAACCCTAAAAAAAAGGAGGGAGGAAGCTCTTTTTGGATCTTTTGGAAGTTTTGGTAAAAATTCAAGTACGCGCGAGAGCCTTGAACTAATCAAAACCAGAGATCAGAGTTCTTCTTCTTTTCGGCATCGGAAGCCTCCTATTGATCCTTTGGCAATTCAAGTACGCGAGAGAGCCTTGAAGCCTTTGCTGATCATCTTCTGAGATCTTGGAGAATTCAAGTTACGCACAGAGCCTTGAGTTCGTGAAGATCAGAGAAAACTACCGTCTTCTTTCTGGAGTTCTTGAGAAGTTCGAGTTACGCGAGAGAGCCTTGAACGAATCAAAGCCAGAGAAGATCGTCTATATTCGGCCGATATCTTTAAAAGAGAAGATTTCAACGTACCGATCGTCCAAAGGAACTACTATAGATCCCATCGCCACAGATCCCACACTATTGTAAAAGAGAGAGATTGAAATATAAAATCCTCTCGTTTGTTCTTTTTTATCTCTTGTTCACTTTCATTGTAATTTAAGTTAATTCAATGGGAGGAAGCGAAGGAACCTTTGCGACGAACAGATGGCGAACGTTATCAAATCTCATTTGAGAGGAAATAGTGGAAGATCAGCAAAGGAGCAATGGTAGTGGTCAAGGGTGAGAGAGTGGGAACTCTATATTTACTCTCAAACTCGGTGGATCACGTTGTTTCTTTGGCTACCGTGAAGAATGAGAAGGCTACCTTATGGCATCAGAGGCTCGGTCATTTGAGCGAAAGCCGCATGAGGGTATTGCAATCCAGATGTATGTTGACAGATATGAAAAATGCTACTTTGATTTATGTGAGAACTGTGTGTTTGGAAAGCAGAAAAGAGTTAGTTTTATGCAGGATGGCAAGGAGAAGAAAACCGAGAGATTGAAGTTGGTATATACAGATGTATGGGGGCCTTCTTCGGCGAAGTCTCTTGGAGGTAATTCTTATTTTGTCATTTTCATAGATGATGCAAGTACGAAAACATGGGTGTTCGCACTTAAGCAAAAATCCGATGTCTTCAAGATCCTTAAGATATGGAAAGCTCTTATTGAGAATGAAACAGGTTTGAAGGTGAAATGTCTGTTGTCAGACAATGGTGGGAAATTTTGCAATAGAGAGTTCGATGACTATTGTTCTATCTACGGGATCAGGAGAGTGAAGACTGTACCGAAATCACCGCAGCAGAATGGCGTGGCTGAGAGGATGAATAGAACCGTTTTAGAGCGAGCTCGGAGTATGAGACTACATACAGGTTTGCCTTTGCAACTTTGGGGAGCCGTTGTAGATACAACAGTCTATCTGATCAACAGAAGTCTAGCTAGTGCTTTAGATGGAGGAATTCCAGAGGAGGTGTGGTCTGGTAAAACTGGTGAAACCCTAAGGGAGGTCTCTTTTTTTTGGGCATTGGAAGTTTCCTATCGATCCTTTGGCAATTCAAGTACGCGAGAGAGCCTTGAAGCCTTTGCTGATCATCTTCTGAAATCTTGGAGAATTCAAGTTACGCACAGAGCCTTGAGTTCGTGAAGATCAGAGAAAATCACCATCTTCTTTCTGGAGTTCTTGAGAAGTTCGAGTTACGCGAGAGAGCCTTGAACAAATCAAAACCAGAGAAGATCGTCTATATTTGGCCGATATCTTTGAAAGAGAAGATTTCAACGTACCGATCGTCCAAAGGAACTACTATAGATCCCATCGCCACAGATCCCACGAAACTA
Organism: Dracaena cambodiana; assembly: GCA_036321105.1. Lineage (NCBI taxonomy): Eukaryota > Viridiplantae > Streptophyta > Magnoliopsida > Asparagales > Asparagaceae > Dracaena > Dracaena cambodiana. The sequence goes on from JAYEPQ010000008.1 coordinate 32,179,464, forward strand.
TTGTAGAAGAGAGAGATTGAAGTATAAAATCCTCTCGTTTGTTCTTTTTATATCTTGTTCACTTCTATTGTAATTCAAGTTAATTCAATGGGAGGAAGCGAAGGAACTTTTGCGACGAACAATGTAGGTACATGCATGAAGAAAATCAATGATCTGAAAAGAAAGTTGGCAGGAAGATTCTCTATGAAGGACATGAGTGAGGCTAAACAACTTCTTGGAATGCAAATTACCCGAGATAAGAAAAGTAAGAAATTATGGTTATCTCAGGAGGGGTACATCAAGAAGGTGTTAGAGAGATTCAACATGGATAATGCAAAACCGGTAACTACAGCTCTTGGTGGTCAGTTCAAACTGTCAAAAGAGCAAGGTGCTAAGAAATATGAGGAGACGAGACATATGGAGAATGTGCCTTATTCATCAGTCATTGGGAGTCTCATGTATGCAATGGTGAGTACAAGACCAGATATTGCACATGCAGTGCGAGTAGTGAGTAGATTCATGAAGAACCCTGGGAAGGAATATTGGCAAGCAGTGAAGTGGATTTTCAGGTATTTGAAAAGTACTTCAAAGTATTCTTTATGTTTTGGGGGTGATAACATTGATGTGCAAGGTTTTGTAGATTCAGATCATGCGGGTGATAGAGACAATGACAGGAGCACCACATGTTATGTCTTTACTGTAGGGGGACAGCGGTAAGCTGGATTTCAAGATTACAATCAATTGTTGCTTTATCTTCGACAGAAGCTGAGTATGTTGCAGCTACAGAAGCAAGTAAGGAGTTTATTTGGTTGCAGCGATTGATGAGTGAGTTGGGTTTTGATGGAGTGGATTGCAGGTTGTTCAGTGATAGTCAGAGTGCAATTCATCTTGCTAAGAACTAGCGTATCATTCACGGACTAAACATATTAACTTGAGATATCACTTTATTAGATCCTTGTTAGAGGATGGCCAATTGAAGTTGGAGAAAATTGAGGGCAGTAAGAATCCTGCAAATATGTTGACAAAGCCGGTTGATGGAAAAAAATTGAGCTATTGCTCAATTTTGGTGCATTTGTGTTGAATGCTGAAATTGGGACTTTGAACGATCGAGGTAAAACTTTGGACAATGGGATTATCATGTATAGAGATTACATTTTTAGCAATAGGTCTCCAAGTGGGAGATTGTTGTTAATGGAGCCCATTACCGCAACGGGTTTCAGTCAACGAAACGGGTCCAAAACCGGCCCAAACCGGTTATGATATGATATATATAGGGTATTGTGCTAGGGTTTGGGATAAGCCGAAAAAAAGGTGGCCAAGGGTTTTCTATTTATTGGTGGCGGCTACTGCTATTGAATTGGCCGAAAGAAAATTCCTGCCGCTGCTGCAAATTATTTTGGCTAGAAGGGGAAAATTAAGCTGCTGCGGTTTTCCTTTGGTGAAATAATTGAGTTGCAGTTGATGTAGATACTAAAAAAATGCCAAAAAAAATATATACATATATAATAATAATAATAATTAAAAAAAAAATTTACTGCGGGCCCCGCGGGTGCAACCACGGGAGAAATCCCGCGGGTTGCACCCGCGGGAGAAATCCCACGGGTTGACACCCGCGGGAGCGATCCCGCAGGTGCCAACCCGCGGGTTGTCTTCCTTCTATTTCCGTTTTATTTGTTTTGCTAAAATCCCGTGATCCGATTTTTCAGGGAGGATTCGAACCGGATTTCGAGCGGATTCGGTCTATAAAAGAAAGGGATTGAGTCAGGAGAAAAGACTTTTGGATTTTTGGACTTTTGGGACTATTTCGGGCGAGCTCGTGAGATCAAGGAGCGAAGCAGAGCCATTCTCTTCCTGGTCAGACGGTCAACGGAGTGCACCAGCGAGGCTCCATCGCCACCCGAACCCACATAAAAAAAAGGGAATCAATTAATATTCCCGTTCTTGTAATTCCTCAGATTTTTGTAAATCTCAATCTTTTCATTGTAATCCAGAAATTTATAATGGAAGGAAAGGTGCAATTTTTGAGCAAACAAGAACTGGCGACCACAGTGGGAGCCCCTCTGTTTACCACAGAGAATCTGGTGGCGCAGTCCGACCAGGTGCCGATTGGCTCAATAATTGAGACGCTGGTCATAGAAGTCGACCAGCAAAAATATGAGGAATTACGTCATCGCCGGGCGACGATGAAAAAAGGTGAGACGTCATCCCCCACCGGAAATCAAAACGCATCATCGCCTATTAAAACTTACGAGGCGTCATCGCCGTTGAAACTGACAAGACGTCATCGTCTGTCAAGTATACGGCGATATCGCCGTTCCAAAGTCAAACCAAAAGTCAAATCAAACTCTAACCCGCTCCCAAAAGAGAAACCTAAGGCATAAAACTCAACGAGCACGCATCAATCATACAGAAAGGGTTGCAGAAAATTCCGGAACAGTGAAAAATTTCGGAGCAAACCCACGGATGCAACCACGGGTTGAATCCCGCAAAAGCAACCCCACGGGTGCAAACCCGCAACTTGCAACCGCGGGTGCCAGCCTGCAGGTTGCACCCCGCAGGAGCGAACCCACGGGTACAAACCCACAGTTGCAACCGCGGGTTGCATCCCGCAGATGCCACCGACGAGTTACGTTAAATGAACACAACCCTTATGTCTCTTCGAGCATGCCTATGGTGAGCACACTACATACACCAAGAATTTTAATCTTTCTATCAGAGGCGTGCGGGGCCCACACAACTAATCAGGCCAGTGTGCACTCCAGAAGAATCCACAGAAGAGTTGGGGAACAATCTGATACTGGAAAAGAGCTCAGCCCTGAAATATTGCAAACTCTCCAGTATTATGATCCAAATTTGTGATGCAAGAGGCGTCAAGATGCAAATAGAGAGGAGAAGATACCTCCAGATTTGAGAGAGTATCTCAATTGGAAGAAGAACTCCTCACAAAATATTCATCACTGCCAATGCAAACAGCTAATCTCAACCGTTCTATCAAACTGCCGATGCAACTCGAAACGGTCCGTTTTTGAGCGAATCACCGAACCTAAAAGAATGCGAACGGTGAAAAAGGTGTGCTCGGAAACCGATCTGCCTGCTGCCACATCACATATGGTTAATAAAGGCAAAAAGGTGGTCGGAAGTTACCCTTCAGATAAGGAAATCACTCCAGGGTCAAAATGAGTTTCTATCGAACCAGAGGGCGTGCGCCTAGAAGAAGTCTCTGGAAGGCTTGAGAGACAAGAAAAACGTCTCGAACAACAAGAAGAGACCATAGAAGAAATGAAACAACTTTTAACTGAGTTGTTAGCACAAACTAGAAAGAGCCAATCCTCGTCATCCGTTTCTGGTCAGCAGAAAGGAAAATGACCCGTCCAAATAAATGAAGACAGCGAGGACGAGGATGAAGAAGTGCCTCCTCATTCAAGAGAGGAAGAGGAAGTGAAGGTTATCATCAACCCTCACGTAGAAAAAATGGAGAAGATGGAGAACCAACTACAAACTCTTCTTCATCGAAAGAAATTGCAAGAGGTGGGGGTAGTCCGTCCTTATCCCATAGAATGGGAAACCGTACCTTATCCTGCAAAATACAAACCATTGAATCTTCAGTCATTCGACGGTAGAAGTTCGCCGCAACAGCACATCTTCTACTTCCTGTCGCAGACAGGACACCTCATGGGGAACGATCCGACCCTAACTAAGATATTTGCGAGTACTTTAACAGGGCCTGCATTTATTTGGTTTATGCAGTTACCCCAGGGAACAATTAAATCATGGGCCGATGTAGAACGTGAGTTCTTAGCCCGATTCTTTGAAGATGATATAGAAGTCTCTATACTATCTTTGCTAGCAGCGAAGCAAGAAGAAGGCGAAATGGTCAAAACTTATATCGAGCGGTTTCGAGAAATTTCTGTTCGATGCCCACATGGCATGACGCAGGACACGCTTGTGGAAACCTGCAGACACAACTTGTTAACCGATATCCTAGACAAGATGGGCTCAGTCGAATCCAAATCATAAAAAGATCTGCTTAAGCAGGGTGAACAGGCCGAAGATATACTAAGTTGCCTCGAAAAGCAGCAGTCCGCAATCGGAGGCAGTACAAATGAATCTCCATTCCATTTTTCTCATTCCAAAGGAAAGGATATAATGGCAATGGCGGTAGAAAGCACACCGAAGCAGAAACCATGGCCAACTATAAGCAACACAGCAAAGTCGCCCAGGCTTCAAAAGCAGTATTCGTTTAAGGATGAACATACAGTTACTATGTTCAATCTGCTCAGCAAACGCAAGATGCTTAAGTTGCCGGAAAGCAAGAGGCCTGAAGAAGTTGGGAAGACTAACGATCCGAATTACTGTCTGTACCATCGGATTGTAGGTCACCCCACAAAAAATTGTTTTATTTTAAAAGACAAAATTCAAGCGTTGATTGACGCTAGAGCAGTTCAGCTCAAAGCTGAACAAAAAAAGCGTTAGAGCTACCTCTGATACATTTAATGTGTGTGGTCTAAAAGTACCACTTGGGCTCACAACAATTCCAAAGACGAGCTCAGGGCGGTTAATTTAAACCCCCATAAAAAAAAATGGACTACCCAACGCCGTCAAGGCAACGGGAAGAGAACCAGTTTCTTACCAACCCCAACATGATGGGGGTAAAAAGTATGAATTACCCAACGCCGACAAGGCTACGGGAAGAGAATAAATTTCTCGCCAATCCCACCATACTGGGGGTGAAAAGTATGAATCACCCAACGCCGACAAGGCTACGGGAAGAGAATAAATTTCTCGCCAGCCCCACCATACTGGAGGTAAAAAGTATGAATTACCCAACGCCGTCAGAGCAACGGGAAGAGAATAAGTTTCTCGCCAACCCTACCATACTGGAGGTAAAAAGTATGAATTACCCAACGCCAATAAGGTTACGGGAAGAGAATAAATTTCTCGCTAACCCCATCATACTAGGGGTAAAAGTATGAATTGTCCAACGCCGCTAAGGCAAAGGGAAGAGAAAAAGTTTGGCATTTAAGTCCAAACAAAATTCTCGATAACTCACCATGCTGAGGGGAATAGCATGGCTAGCCCAACTCAAACGGTAGTTGGTAAAAACTAATCAAATCCGTTGATAGCTGGGGGTTTGCTAAAAATCCCATGACGAACATGTCACAACAGTATCCTTATTCGAATATAAGGATATATCGCTGCCCTACGCTGCTAAGGCAAAAAGAAGAGAAAGAGTTTGGCATTTAAGCCCAAATAAAATTCTCGACAACTTACCATACTGAGGAAAATAGCATGGCTAGCCCAACTCAAACGGTAGTTGGTAAAGGCAAATCAAACCAGTTGATAGCTGGGGGTTTGCTAAAAACCACCCTAATCAGATCGATCCCTTGTCACGTTAAGATTTCATCTCTGACAACAAAACTTTTCTTGTCATTTTTCTCCAACAGAGCAAGTGACGCTCTAAAATATTTGTCAAGTTAAAATCATACCTCTAACATCATAATTCAAAATTTAATGAGATAAAATCCGATTAAATCTCCTGTCATATTAAGATTTCACCTCTGACAGAAAAGAAAATTCACACTTCATCAAGTCCGATATTACAACTTCTGATGAACTTGTTTTTGATATCGTTAAGTTAAAAATTAGCTCTGACGAAAATCATCTCCCTATCAAGTTAACAGTTATCTCTGATAGTCCGATTCCAAAACTAAATACGTTAACTGTCACCTCTGTTTAGTCAGCTTGTCCCTATCACGACCAGATCCTCTGAATAAGCTAAGCCCCAAGACACGTTTAATGTCACATCTGTCTTTTCCTGATCCGGCATACTAGATGTCACTGAACGGTTATGATAAAAATAAGCACGTTAACATTATACCTCTGCTTGACCTAAAATAAGCATGTTAACATCATACCTCTGCTTGTCATCTAATGAGCACGTTAAAATCATACCTCTACTTGTTATTGAAAAAAATTAAATACGTTAACAATTATTTCTGTCTACCAAATTCTTTACACATTTGATAGCCAAGATCAAATAATCCAAAGTATTTCGAAATTCTGTACGGCTCAATACAGAACTTCGAAAACTTTGGAGGGGGTTATGTAGATACTAAAAAAATGCCAAAAAAAAATATACACACATATAATAATAATAATTTAAAAAAAAAATTACTGCGGGCCCGCGGGAGAACCCCGCGGTTGCACCCGCGGGAGACTCCCGCGAGAAACTCCCACGGGTTCCACCCGCGGGAGGCTCGCGCGATTGCACCCGCAGGAAAACTCCCGCGGTTGCACCCGCGGGAGAATCCTGCAGGTTGACACCCGCGGGAGCGATCCCGTAGGTGCCAACCCACGGGTTGTCTTCCTTCTATTTCCATTTTATTTGTTTTGCTAAAATCCCGTGATCCGATTTTTCAGGGAGGATTCGAGCCGGATTTCGAGCAGATTCGGTCTATAAAAGAAAGGGATTGAGTCAGGAGAAAGGACTTTTGGATTTTTGGACTTTTGGGACGATTTCGGGCGAGCTCGTGAGATCAAGGAGTGAAACAGAGCCATTCTCTTCCCGGTCAGACGGTCAACGGAGTGCACCAGCGAGGCTCTATCGCCACCCGAACCCACATAAAAAAAAGGGAATCAATTAATATTCCCGTTCTTGTAATTCCTCAGATTTTTGTAAATCTCAATCTTTTCATTGTAATCCAGAAATTTATAATGGAAGGAAAGATGCAATTTTTGAGCAAACAGTTGAAAAGCAAAAGCAATAGGTGCTGCTCTTCTTCCTTGTGGTGGGTGCGGCCTGAAGTAATCAAAGAAAAAAGGCAGCTGCAATTCTTGGTCGGAAATAAAGAGAAGGTGGCGTCTTCTTTGTTTTTTCGGTGGCCGAAGCAAAGAGGAAAATCACTGCAACAAAAGGTTAGGGTTTGATCTCAAAATGTTGTGTTATTTCTTTGTGATTTCTCTTGTGGTTGAGAACTAGAAAGTTGTAATCCTCTTTTAATATAGTGGAAGTTTTTCGATCGTGTCCCCGTGGACGTAGGCATATTGCCAAACCACTTTAAATCTGCGTGTTCTTGTCTCTGCTATTTTTCTCTTTGGTTAACTATTTGATTCCGCTGGTTGTTGCATTAGTATTATTCTGCTATCTTTTGGTAACAAATTGCACATGTCAAGATGATCAGATCAAGATCATCACGTTTAGTAGAGGCGCCTAATTGCACATACTTGGAGTTTGGCAGAGGCGCTTAATTGTGCATGCCAAGATAATCGGGTCAGGATTATCGGTTTTGACAGAGATACCTAATTGCACATGTCGAGATGATCAGGTTACGATCATTAGGAACTTTATCTGTTGTAATGTGTGTGATGATTCAAATTTTACTGTCAGAGTTAAGAGTTTAACATGACAGATTTACGGGATTTTTAGCAAACCCATAGCTATCAACGGATTTGACATATATTTACCAGTCGCCGTTTGCGTTGGGCTAGTCATGCTATTTCTCTCAGTATGATGAGTTGTCGAATATTTTGTTTGGATTTAACTGCCAAACGTTCCCTCTTCTTTTTGCCTTTTCGGCATCGGGTTATTTCTACCCCCAATATGATAAGACTAGTCGAGAATTTTAGCTTCTTTTTGTCCCTTGCCTCTAGGGCGCTAGGCTATTTGCACATCATTCCTTATCATAATAGGTTGGTGAGAATTTTGATTTCCTCTCCCTTTTACTTTTGAAGCATTGGGTAATAATGTATCCTTGTAGGATAGTGTTGTGATAGATTTGTCATATTTTTTAGCAAACCCCAACTATCAACGGATTTGAGGTGGCTTTACCAATCGCCTTTGGCGTTGAGCTAGCCATGTTATTTTCCTCAGCATGATGAGTTGTCGAGTGTTTTGTTTGGTCTTAAATGTCAAACGTTCCTTCTTTCCTTTATATATTTGGTATTAGGCGATTGGTTTCATACTTTTACCCACAGTATCCCACAGTATGATAGGGTTAGCGAGAAATTTTTGATTTCTCTTTTCGTTGCCTTGGATAGCATTGGGCGGTTGATTTATTAGCTTTTCCTTCCTTTTTTATTTTTACTTTTTTTTTATAAGTTTTTTGGAGGTGACTATTGTTCGTCATAAAAATTGAATTTCTCTTTACTGACAATCTTTCAATAAAGGATTACAATCTAACGGTTTCCCGTTTACAGAAGATGAGGAAGATGGACTTCTTCTTTGTTTAAAACTGGGTTTCTAGGTAGCTATGGAGGACGATCCTGCTCTCCGTTGACACTCCGTACAATTTCTCTCAGTTGGCTAAAGGAAAAGGAAAAAAATGGGCTTTTTACTCTTGATTACAAGAGGTAATTTCTGGGAGAAGACGTCTCTGTCTCTGCTTGTCTCTCTCTCCGTATATCTGTATATCTCCCTTCCCTCCTGTGTCTCTTTTGCTCCCTACCTTTTATAGGGGGTTTGGATTAACGTCCTGCCATATTTGCTCGTCCGTTAGCTCCCACTACTCGAGAAGTGCCGCCATATTCGTTAGGCGGTTGCTCCCACGACCGAAGTGACGCTGCTGCATTCGTTTGGCAGTTAGCCCCACGATCCGAGGTGGCAATTCTTCTGTTCGGGTCGGGTGACTTTGTATTAAACCCCCACCCAAAAGTTATTGGTAGTGTCGCGAATCTCAGTTTTAGATTCGCGAACCTGTTCTGTCGTCTGGATCGCGGACCTCAGTTTCTTAGACTCGCGGACCTCAGTTTCTTAGACTCGCGGACCTCAGTTTCTTAGATTCGCTGATCAGATGAGTTGCGGGCTTCCGTCTCTGAATTCGTGGATCTGCTTTGCTTTTCCAGAATTTTTCGCTGACAAAACCCCCTCCAAAGTTTCCAAAAACTCTCATGACTTTTAAGGAGTTTTGGAATACTTTGGATATAATATTTTGTATTAGAATCTCCATTGCATTTGCAGAAGTCTGTGACTCTGTATTAGCGTCACCACTGCTTCTTGCTTTTGAAGGGAAATATGACTCTGTGTTAGGGCCTCATTTATTGGCAATTTCTGGATCATACGACTCCGTGTTAGGATCGTTGATTTGTATTACGAAGAAGACGACTCTGTGTTAGGGTCGCAAACTTTTGTTTTGGAAGGAACGCGTCTCTGTATTAGAGGTGCGACTCTCCATCTTTGAATAGAAAATGACTCTGTATTATGGTCACGATTTGTCTTCGGAAGGAACACGTCTCTGTATTAGGAGCGCGACTCTCCATCTTTTGAGTAGAAAACGACTCTGTATTAGAGTCGCGAACTGTCTTCAGAAGGAACACGTTTCTGTATTAGGGGCGTGACTCTCCGTTTTTTGAGTAGAAAATGACTCTGTATTAGGGTCGCGAACTGTCTTCGGAAGGAACACGTCTCTGTATTAGGGGCGCGACTCTCCGTCTTTGTCTTTTTGAGAAGAAAGCGGCTCTGTATTAGGGTTGCCAACTTCACTTTTTGAGGGGAAACCGACTCTGTATTAGGGTCGCGAGATTTTTGCGGGAAGGCTGGCAGGTAGTTGCTTTTCTACGGCGTCAGATTCGAGGCGTTTTTCTGAGCCGCATTAAATGGAAAGGTATCCACACGATTCGAGCCAGATATCACGTCTGTTCGGAGATCCTGGCCGTCAAATCACTGGTTATATAACCTCCACTTTACGAGAGAGGCTGCCCTTATCTCAAGAAATTTGAAATCTGAATTCTTCGTTTGGACTCCTTAGACTCCTCATCTTCAAGCTCCAATAGCTTTTGATTCTCCGTGCGAAGGATTTTCTTCCTCTGCAAAAGATGCCGAAGAAAGCTTTTTCTTCCAATGCTGTTGCTAGTGGTCGTCAAGATTCTCGAGTAATCTCTAGTTCGATAGTGGTTCGGCAGGAACCCTTGATCGGAGGTAAGTAAAAAAAGATTCGGAAGGCAGTCCGTTTTCTTTTCTTTTTTTTTTCTGAATCTGCATGTCATTTGCAGTTGATTACGCCTTGAATCCTTGGCTGAAGGATCATTATTTTGGATATTCTGACGGCTATGATGGGAAGAAGGAGTTCAGATTTGATCATGTCTTTCCCCATTGTACATCTTCGGATAACCAAGAGAGAGCAGACAGGATTCTTCACCCTTCTCGCTCAACATTGCGAGAGTTGATGACCAATGCGTCTTTTGAAGGAGAAAATCGGTCTTCGTTGCTCAAACCTGTCTTCTTGTTTGGGGACCATATTTCAATGCCCGACAGTGGCTTGGAAGATGGCGATTATAAGTGGCTTCGCCAAGTTAAAGATCGCCACTTGTTTCTTCCTAATATGGAGAGATCTTATCCATTCCTATTCTTTCAATCCCTTTTTGTGCCCAGGCGAATGGACTGGCACATAAACAGGCCACAAGACGGTGTCTTGTTGGGGGGCTTCAATGCTCATGGCGCTTTTCCTCGTGGTACTGGGAAGAGCTTTCACGGTGTCAGGATTGCTTAAACACAATCTCCCCAGAGGCGAGGATCCCATAATTGCGCAGACTTTCCTGCATCGATTTACCAATGCGCAAGGGGAGTTTCCTGTTCGGGATTTTCGCCCCCCTGAATGGGTTCATTGCTCTTCAAAAGGAGAGTGGGCAGTTTTGACTGACTTCTTCTTGAAGACCTTCCGGGATCACCTTCATTATGCAGGGTTGTATCGTGCTATCAGGGCTGTTCAGCATGACATTCCTGCTAGTAGATTTCATTTCTTTGCTTTACTGGAATTGTACAATCATGATACTTGTACAGTTTTTAGCCCTCGTGGCGAGTTGGATTTTGCCCTTCATGAAATGTATGAAATTTTGGGCTTACCCATGGGCGACATCCCGTACGAAGAGTATGTCCCTACCGGGGAAGAACTCCATCTGTTGAAGACTCGGGACCCTTTGATTTATAATACTTATTGGGAATTGCTTTGTCATTACCATATTTACACTCACACCTCTGGCACCCGTAATTTGAAGCCAAAGAAGTTGCTGCAGTATTTTCTGCCCAATTTTTCTAAGGGTAATCTCAACTTTATTCGCCTTCCTCCAGTTTCTGAAAAGGAAGTTGAGAGAAGAATCGCCAGTTTCGGGACAGATATTTATGTTGCTGAATCTGACGAGGACATCTTCAAGGCTGGAACGTCCTTTGAAAGTTTTCATTATCAGGCTCTCCAGCCTTTGTCTGATCCTGCCTTCTTGGCGGGCTTTTTGATGGTGTGGCTGAAGAAGTGTGTTGCTCCTTCGCAGGAAAACATACCCATTGGAGCCGTATATCCAGCCGTTCTACTGGCATTTGGTAAGCGTCTTAGTTTGCTGCCTGCGATGGTTTGCAACATCTAGAGCGGGCTGAGAAGATTATCTGACAAATTCTGTCAGGTGAAGAAGGAGCAAAAGAAGAAAGGAGATCCTGTCATCCGGACTCCTAATCCGCGTGTAGAACTTCCCTATACTTATTTGATGGCTTGGTTAATTCTGCATTGCCCTTCTTTGATGAGTCTTGCAGACTCGAAGATTGACTTAAATGCTCCCAAAGTGCAGCACTATGAGAGGTCACAGTGGAAGGGAGGCTACATGGCCGCGATCCGCAAAACCCTTCGTCATTTCTCAGCTTTTGAGTTGTTCAGATGTTTCCCATACTTCCCGAATGCTGGATACGGGGAAGAATTTGCGGACATTGCTGGCGCTGATAACTTTACCACCCTATCCTCAGGATGTTTCTGGTGGTTGATAAACATCCGTCCAGGACATTTGGTCCTCCGTTTGGGAAACCTTTGCTATATAGAACCTTATTACCCAAATCGCTTTGCCCGACAGTTTGGGTACGATCAACTTTACGTTGGCAATCCCAATAAAGAATTAAGCTTTGTTGGGAATGTTCTTGAGGGAGCTCGACCTTGGTTTCACTTCGTCGCAGGTGGAACTCTTGCCAGATTTGATCTTCCGCTCAAGATCCCGAACTCAAGTATGAGCTTCGGCTTCTGTAAATGGTTCGCGGATGCCAATTCTCCTCCGCAGAATTTGAATATACATCACACCAGTCTGCGGGAGATCAGATCCTGGTATGCCCAGAAAAAGAAGGCTGGCAGCACAAAAGTGGCTGGGATGGAGGACATCAAGGGGGACAATGCGTCTGATGAATCAGAACGAAAGGAAGAGGACACTGATGCACTAGTTCAGGCTGTTGTTCTTGATACTTCTCCTGATCCGACGTTGAGGAAGACTTCTCCTCCATTTTCGTCTTCTCCTGAGAAATCTTCGCACAAGCGGAAGAGATTAAGGCGTCTTAACGACTTGCCTACCATTCCGAGAAGAACTGATTCGCAGAGCACCTTGTCTAGGACAGGAACTGCAACTCTCACTCTGATTTCTGAGTCCCCTGTTGAGGAATCCGAGGAGGGGGAAGATGACTCATCTTTAATTCTCCGTTCCCTTAAGAGGCGTCGGAATCAAGGACCTGTTCTCTGCAGTGATCCTGCCCCTGTTATTCGAGAGGGTTCCATTCCTCCTATGGTTCAGGCCGACGTTGAAGTCGGTGCTCCTTCGGCTTTACAGGAGGAATCTGCGATTCCTGTTGCTCAGGACGCTGCTGATGAAGTGAAAATCATAGGTGAGACCCGCGCACAAAATTCTCCAAAGGTAGCACCCCCTTCGGAAGATAAGGACGAATGGGACGACGATGATGACGCCAGTAGTGACAGTTTCCGCTCTTCTACTCCTCCTTCAGATCATGGTAAATATGTCTTCTTGAGCGAGAATGTTAGAGCCGAAGTATATAGGCCCGGAGTATTTGGTCCTGAAGTGTATGGACTTGGAGAATCCAGTGTTCAACTTTCAGGTCTTCATCTTTTTTCTTCAGCAATTATGCTATTTTATCAAATGATACTGTAATACTTAACTGTCAATTTTTCTTTTCTTCTTTTTGCTAGCTTCAGTTTTGACTCCGGATTTGGAGGGCGCGAAGGTGGCTTCACCAGACAATACCATCGCGGGAGCTGACACTGGGGGAGCGACCGAAGTTACTACTGCCGCGGTTGGCCCTTCAGAAGCAGTGACTTCCTCAGCTGCCATGTCTACGATTTCGGCTACAACTGCTCCAACTGAGGCTGTAGTTTGGGAGGCCGTGATTGGTAGTTCCGTGGAAATTTTCAGGGGTGTCATTCTTCCTGTTGCGGATCAACCCGCTTCTGCCTCATCCAGTATTACTCCTTCTCATGCAGAGGTTGATATGCTTGAGAGTGATTTGCTGAGGACACGGTGGAAACTTTTCTTCAGTTTCTGGATCGCTGCATCGATAAGGTGCTAAAGGGGGTTCCTTTTGCTTCGATGGCCAACGTTCTCAAAATTTATCTAACTGGTATTGTTAGCATTGGTGGAGAGGATAGAGCTGCTCCTTTTAGGCTTATGATAACTCAACATCAAAGGCACGCTGAATCTCTGTCGAAAGCCAGAAGTGCTGATAAGTCTGAGACAGTGGAAATCATCTTCCAGAAGCTGAGAGAGGAACAACTTAAGTTCCAGAAGGAGACTCGACAGAGGGTGGATGTTTGCAAGGCCTCTTTAGAAAAGTGTCAATCAGACTGCGAGTCTTTGTTTCTTCAAGTGATCTTCTTTGTTTCTACTTTTAATTGCTAGGTCATCTACGTAGCACTCCACTGTTTTTCGGAGGTGCTCTTGGAAGATTGCATGCATGGCGCGTTGATACGTAGCGCCTGCGTTCTTTAGGCCAAAGGGCATGACTGTATAGTAGTATACTCCGAGTGGTGTCCTGAAGGACGTATGCTTCTCGTCATCGGGATACATCTTTATTTGATTGTATCCCGAGAATCCATCCATGAACGTCATGCGTTCATACCCACAAGTATTATCTATCATGATATCAGTGATGGGTAGTGGGAATTCGTCTTTAGGGCAAGCCTCATTCAGATCTCTAAAGTCTATACAGACTAGGATTTTTCCATTTTTCTTAGTCAGGGGAACTATATTTGCGACCCAATCAGGGTGCTGGTCCTCGCGAATAAAGCCTGATGAACTTTTTGATTTTGGCTTCTATAGCTTCCATGATCTCTGGGCGGAATCTTCGTTGTTGCTGCTTTATTGGCTTAGCTCCTGGTCGGATCTTCAATTTGTGAACCGCCACACTTGGATCCAACCCTGGCATTTCCTCATAACTCTAGGCGAAAATATCGATGTATTCGCCGACGAGGGATATCAATTCCTTCTTCCGAGGATAGGTTCTCACTTATAAATATGGGTTTAGGATTCTTTTCATCTCCCATATTGATTTGGATTACTTTATCTTCAGTTGGGGGCTCCCGTTGTTCAAACTGAATCTCCCACTCCCTATTAAGATGCTTGTTCCAAGGGTCGTCTTTTGCTGGTGAAGTTTCTTCCAAATTTTCGTCTTCTTGGGTCGCGGAAGCCATGTTCGCGGAGACCTCGTGGAAAATCACACATGTGCTGACATCTGAATCTCAGTATGATGATTCTGACGAATGATCGTTGTGTCTTTCCTCCGCCTTGTCGCTTGAGGAGGCCTCGGAAGTGGTGACACATCCCAACCCCCTGTCGGTTTTCTGGTAATAGTCTGGCGTCTTTCCTTCGGGGATAAAAGGTTGAAGGATTGTCTTCCTTCCTTTTCCGAAATTCAACCCCCTGCCTTCGGCCAGATTATATCCCATTTTCTTCATTATTTCACGGGAATTTTTATCGTAATGGAAGAACTCGGGTTTTTCCTGTTCTTCCTCAGAATCTGAACATTTCTCTTTGTTCCCCTGGCTTGCTCTTCCAAATACTATGGCTTTTTGGGTTCCGCTTTTGGGAGGGACATTAAAAATAGCTTGGTCAGCCCTTTTGACGTCATCACTTAATTCACATAAGGATGATCAGATAGGTGCTTGGAAGGCAACCAGAGAATATATCGCATTTACACAGTCGCTAAATGCATCTGTGCTAGTGCTTGAGGGTTCAGAATCAACACCAGAGGAATAAGCAAATTCCAGATTTTCATTTATCACCCATTCACCATCAGAGTGAATGTCGTTATTTACATCCAAGCCTTCGAGGCTTATCACAATGGGCTCACCATCCCAGATTACATCCTCGGATTCCGAATCTTCGGATCCTGATTCTGTATCAGCCTCTTCGCCACTATCAGAGTCATCTTGAATGGGCCGATCTACGATGCCAAACACATCTTGATACAGCAACGCATCAGTAAAGTAGTTTTCAACTCCTTTGAATGGTTGTTTCTTTGCAATGAGTGTCTTCATGTTCGCGTCTTCTTCAACATACTTCATGCATTGGTGCAACGTGGAGGGCATGATTAGATTGCCATGGATCTAGGGTCTCCCCAACAGCAGATTGTACGACGTGTCTGCATCTATCACGTAACATGTGACTTCCGTTTTCAGGTCGCCGATTTGACACTTGAGCTTTATTTTACCCAGGGGTCTACTACCGTTAGCATTGAACCCGAAGATGGTAGTGTTGGTTGCAGTCAATCTGTTCATCGGCACTTTAAGATATCGTAGCATCCTTCGCGGCATGATGCTCAAAGCCGAGCCTAGATCAACTTGAATACGATCAACCTCCGTAGATCCTATGTATCCTTTGTAATACAAAGGGCGATGATGCTTATTACTTCTAACTTGCATATCTTCTGAAGAGAAGGTGACGCGAGGGATGTTTTTACCAGAGATCTGGTGACATGTCGCGCAAAGAGATTCTCCTTCTTCGATCGTCTATGGTATTTGCGCCAAGAACACTTTCGAATCTTACAGAGCCTCTCTTAAACCTTCCCTAGTAGATTTGGAGAGTTTCAGGAGCTCGTACAAGGTTATCCTCGTAGGGGTATTGGCTAACTGTGTTAGGATGTCGAACTAGAATGACTTTTGCAAGTCTTCTACAGGTTCTTTTCCAGTCCTCTTTAGAGCTCTGTCAAACTTCAGCTCCTTTTGCTTGACTTTCTCTGGAGATGGTTGAGCATTTGTTGTTTGGCCGTAATTCTTTAAGTAATCTTTTCCCGAACGGGTCCCCGCGGAGGGAGGGTCCGCATCGGCGACCAAAGAATTTTCGATTTCTTTTTCCGAATCGGTCAGAGCAGGGGTGATCTCCTCGTCTTCGAGAATTACGGAAACGACATTAGAGGTGAAGGCCCTCTCTCTTCACTTCTTCCCAGATGAATTGGAACTCCATTGTTTATCGTTTAGGAGATCAGGATGTATCCATAGTATCTCCCCCCTATCAGTTTCAAAGGGAAATAGTCATTTCTTTTGCTGTTGGTGTGTATCGAAATTTACGACTTGCATCGTACCTTTATGGATGGGCTGCACCCCGTCTTGAACTATTGACTCTATCCAGTCGGGCGTTTTGCCGAACTTGACAGTCACCATATTCGCAGTCACCTTCTTCTGGTGCTCTTGAAGTTTGATGACATTAGCGTCCACTAAGGCTTGAATTTTGTCTTTAAGGATGTAGCAGTTTTGGGTGGGGGTGATTAATGATCCTATGGTAGACACAGTAGTTAGGATCATTAACTTTCCCAGCTTCCTCTGGACGTTTAGACTCTGGCAACTTCAGCATCTTCTTACTCATGAGGAGGTTGAAGATAGTCTTCGTGTGCTCATCCTTAAAGGAGTATTGCTTTTGCAGCACTCGCGCCTGAGGATGAAATTGCGAGTGAGTCTTCGTGGGTTGTGGCGCATCAGTGACCATTGTTTCCTTTCCCTTATACCCTCGGGGTCGGGACTTATAGCTGTTATCACCACCTCGCTTCGGTTTCTCCTCGCCTCCTTCTTCCTCCAGCCTTTGTGCGATTTCTTCAGCTTCTTCAGCTTGTAGGGCGAGATCCTTCCAAGTTGAGGACTTCACTGCTCCCATTCTGGCTAGAACCTTGGTCGATAAATTATGTCGACAGGTTTCTACCAGAGTCTTTTTTGGCATCCCATGCGGACATCTGAGAGAATCATTCCGGAACCTTTTGATGAAGTCCCGGGCTGACTCTCCTTCCTTTTGTTTAGCGGCTAGGAGCGCCGGCATTGATACCTCCAGAATCGAGTGAGAAAGGCTTTCTCCATGTCGCTCCAGGAATTGATGGTTCCCGGTTCTAATCTCCGAAACCATTCAAAAACTAGCCCGGTTAAGGTACTAACAAATGCTCTTGTAATAATAAGGTCGTTTCCGGATAAATATCCTATCTGCGACTTAAAATAGTAGAGGTGTCGGTTTGGCGATCCTCTACCATCGAAAGATTTGAGTTTCAATGGTTTGTAGCTTTCTGGGAACGGCACCGTTTCCCACTCCATGGGATACGGCCTTACCACCCCCAGTTCTTGTAGGTCGCCCTTATGCATGAGGGCGTTCAGTTGATTCTGGAAGCTCTCCATCCAGACGGTATTTGCGTTTGCCTCCTGATGCATGGAGCGGTTGTCATCCTCTTTATGATGTTCTTTCTCTTCTCGGTTGTTATGAGGACCATGACCTTCTTCTTCGGTCTTCTTCAGTTTAGCTCTTTCTAACTCCATCAGAATGTGTAGCATATCTTTAAGCTCGCTGATGGCGTTCTGCTGTTGCTGGATATGCCTATCTTGCTCCTCCATTCTCCGCATGAACTCTTCTGGGACATTGTTCTGCGTCATATATGCAGAGGCGGAGTCTTCTAAGAATGAATCAGACGTCTGCGATTCAACCATAACAGACTTGGCTACATCTTCTTCATCAGATGAGATCCCCGCCATCTGTCTATAATTCATAGGGATCGCCACCCCACTTTTGAGTCGAGTGTGCCAAAAAACTCCTCGCTCTTCGTTGGATGGATCTTTCGAACTCGAAGAGAGCTCTGGGTCAGAGGCTTCTTCTTCGGAGATTCTCTTCGCCTTCTTTTTCTTCTTCTTTTCTCCAACGCTTATCATGTTGGAGGTCATCGCGGGATATTCTGGCTCAGGAAACTCGAGTCCGCGTCGCCTCCGTTTTGATGATGCTGACAGAGGTGACAAACGACAAAATACCAAGGATCGGGCATGAGTTGAACAATGACAGTGAGACAGTACTGCATTGATCAGTCGTTCACAGTGGCATTGAGATACATGGGATTCTTCCATTTTTCTGGTCAGAAATTCCCTAAGATCTCTTGCACTAGAACCCCTTGTGATGGGCTCATTTGTGAGAGATAACTTCAGGGACGACAGAGATTCAGCTTCGCAGATAGGCATGCGCCTCTTACGAATTTGAGGTTCGCGATATTCTTCCGATTTTCCCCTTGGGACGTGAATGTATGCTCCGTATTGATCATAGACCACTTTGACGGGTTCACTGTGCTTCCTGTGGGAAACGTGAATGAATCTTTCTGCATCTTGACCCACCTCGCCTTTAGGCTTCCATATTTGGATCGTAGGTTTCTGCCGAGACGAGTTGCAGTTTCCTTTTGTTGCGCGTTCCCGTGAAGGGCACAAGTTTTGCTTCTCCTCAGGTTTCTCCTCATTGTACGAGTGAGAGTAACCTCTTTCTCCGCATGACAGCTTTGCGGAACGGATAGAGGTCGCTTCCCCTTGTTGAAGCGGGGACTTTGGTCCTCTTTGTTTGAGAGATCAAGAGTCTTTGACGGGACTGGCAGGGAGCCCGTTGTTAGGGAAGGGGATTTCGGACTATCTTGGTCCGTTGATTCCCTCAACTGGGCTATTGCCTTCACCTTGGAAATTGACCCCTTGGAGATTTTATGGTATCCCCTTAGAAAAGTAGGGCTCTTGGAGCCTGAAGAAAGAAATTCTTCATACTTTTGCTGGTCGACAGAAACGGTGAGCGAGTCGACCATACTGCCAACTGGAATGTTGTCGGATTGAGCCACCACCAATTCACCGGAGGTGATGGAGTTCCCCAGCGGAGTCGCCAATCTTCTGTTCGCCATGAAAATTGAATTTCTCTTTATTGACAATCTTTCAATAAAGATTTACAATCTAACGGTTTCATGTTTACAGAAAATGAGGAAGATGGACTTCCTCTTTGTTTAAAACTGGATTTCTAGGTAGCTATGGAGGACAATCCTGCTCTCCGTTGACACTCCGTACAATTTCTCTCAGTTGGCTAAAGGAAAAGGAAAAAAATGGGCTTTTTACTCTTGATTACAAGGGGTAGATTCTGGGAGAAAACGTCTCTGTCTCTGTCTGTCTCTCTCTCCGTATATCTGTATATCTCCCTCCCCTCCTGTGTCTCTTTCGCTCCCCGCCTTTTATAGGGGGTTTGGAGTAACGTCCCGCCATATTTGCTCATCCATTAGCTCCCACTACTCGAGAAGTGCCGCCATATTCGTTAGGCGGTTGCTCCCACGACCGAAGTGACGCTGCTGCATTCGTTTGGCAGTTAGCCCCACGATCCGAGGTGGCAATTCTTCTGTTCGGATCGGATGACTTTGTATTAAACCCCCACCCGAAAGTTATGGGTAGTGTCGCGAATCTCAGTTTTAAATTCGCGAACCTATTCTGTCATCTGGATCGCTGACCTCAGTTTCTTAGACTTGAGGACCTTAGTTTCTTAGACTCGCGGACCTCAGTTTCTTAGATTCGAGGATTAGATGAGTTGCGGGCTTCCGTCTCTGAATTCGTGGATCTGCTTTGCTTTTCCAGAATTTTTCGCCGACAACTATATGCAGTATTTCTTCAAGAACTTGCCGTTGATAGACATCATCATTCTATTGCCGCTTGATTGATCAGACAGTAGGATCCTTTTGAGTAAACAGTTTCTACTAGAAAGGATCTTTCTCACTTGGGTTCGAACTTTTCCTTAGTCTTGTAGGTCATGATCATTGGTCTCTTGACAGTTAGGACCAAGTCTCCCTCTTTGAAAGTTCTTCGTTTAACTTTCTTGTTAAACACTTTCGAGATGCACACATGGTACAACTCAATTTTTGTTGCACATTTAGAATGCAAGCTTAGCCTTATAATCACATGCTTAGCCTTGCGTTTTAAGCTAGCATAGCCTTGCGACTGGGCTAATATAATTTCACGTTATACACGAGATTGGACTTGTGTGCTAGTTTAGTCTCGCGCCCTGATTTAGATTTATGCGCTGACTTAGTCTTGCACACTGACTTAAATTCGCATTTAGTTGCGAGCATAACTTTTCACTCCACGCGGGCATAGCATTGCGTTTGAGTTACTTTACACAAGCTTAGCCTCGTGTCTTGATCCCTTTATGCGGGCTTCACCACAAGGTTTACTGGATGTGGGTCCTACCCTCTATGTGGGCCTCATTTGATTGGTTACGGCCTATTGTAAGTCAATGGACCACCTTCTTCATCAAATATTATGTAAGGCTGCTAGTTGGCTTGGAGCCTTAAATCTCTTACGCAGATCTTGGTCTTTCATTTCTTGAAGTTTATGTGAGATTGAGAGTTAGCCTCGCATTCTGAACTTCTTACGCATGGCTGAGAGTTAGCTTCATATTTTGGCTGTGAGCATAGCCTCACGTTTAGATGACTTTACGTTAGCTTAGCATCAAGTTGTATGTAGAGTTTAGCTTTGTATTGTATACAAGATTTATTGGTATGGGTCCCACCCCCTGTGTGGGCCACATGGTTATGATGAGTATTGTAATTCAATTGACCGCCTTTTTCTTCTTTGAAGTTTACACGGGACTGAGAGTTAGCTTCGCATTTTAGACTTCTTTGCTCTTTGGATTAGACTCGTGCTTTGGATCTGTCTCGCGCGCTGTATCTGTCGCACGCTGACTTATCTTTGCGTATTGAGGGTTTTATGCCTGGCTGTAACTTTACCTTGTATCCTGCATCTCTTCCAGTAATGAAAATCACAGTTTACCAGATGGTCTCGCGTATGTGTCACCTCGCGTTTCAACTATTTTACGCGGGATTACAAATTAGCCTCGCATTTTAGAGCTTTTGTATTTTTACTGGCTTTACTTTGCATACTCTTGCATTGTTCATAGATATTAGCCTCGTGTTCGTTACGCTACCTTCATACATATCCTTGTTTAGCTGGATATGGATCTCACCCGCCACATGGGACTTGTTTGGCTGTCTATGAAGTTCGTCATGTGGTAATATATTACTTTCTTTTTTGTAATAGACTATGTGAGGCTGAACCTTAGCCTCGCATTTCTGTTCACTTTTATACCCTATATGAGTTCTGTGAGTTGGGTTAGCCTCGCGCACTAGTATAACCACGCACGCTGGTTTAGTCTCGAGTTAGTCTCGCGTCTGAATCACTTTACACTGGTTTAGTCTCGAGTTAGCTTCATGCCCTAAATGATTTTATGTTGGCTTAGTCTCACGTTGTAGGCAGGCATAGCCTCACGTTCTTGATTTGGGCTGTTTGATTTCATACTTTTACCCCCAATATGATAGGATTGGTGAGAAGTTTTTAATTTCTTTTTCCGTTACCTTGGTGGCATTAGAGAACAAAAATTCGTACGTTTTTTTTTTTGAATTTTTTATTTATGGCGGTCATTTTGCCATCAAATTTTGCAGATCGTAATTCTTTACCGCTATCCTTCCCGCATAGGCCGAATTTTCCAAGGATTCCATGGTAACTGTCGTTGCATTCGCAGACACCTTCTTTTCAGATCTCAACTGGATCACATATGCATTGATTATTCGCCGCAAAACTTCCTTTGCTTCCTTCCATCGAATTAACTTAAATTACAATAGAAGTAAACAAGATATATATATATAAAGAGAACAAACGAGAGGATTTTATACTTCAATCTCTCTCTTTTACAATGTGTTGTGTGGGATCAGTGGCGATGGAATCTGTCAAGCAGCTCCTTTTGACGATCGGTACGTTGAAATCTTCTCTCTTGAAGATATCGGCCGGCTGTAGACGATCTTCTTTGATCTTTCCCGAATTCAAGGCTCTCTCGCGTACTTGAATTACCAAAGGATAGATGATCATGAATTGATTGATCTATTCTTGATTGATTGATGATCTCTAAAGTCTCTTCAAAGAGGGTATTTATAGACTTTGGTGGTTATGAGAGTTTCCGTAGGAATAGGAATAAAGAGTTCCATAGGAATAGGAATAAAGAGTTCCATAGGACTAGGAATAAAGGTTTTTATATTCATCAAGGATTCTAATCAAATATTTAATATTGATTTAAATCTCTTGATTTGGAATTTTGATTGGACTCAATTTGGGTAATGGATAGGTCCAAATCTCAATCACAATCAATTTGGGATTCTAATAAAATCTGCTTACGCGGAGTTAACGCGGAGCTAAATTCATCAGAACGCGGAGCTATGAATTAGCTCCGCGTTTTGCTCAAACGCGAGGCTAAAATAGCCAGACGCCGAGCTACTGAGTTAGCTCCGCGTTCTGTTGTGGAAAATCCTTTTTACTTAGAAATTTTCACCGCCAACAGAACCCCCTCCAAAGTTTTCAAAATGGCTTCAAACTTAGTAAATTTTGAAATACTTTGGATCTTCAAACTGAAAATGCGGAGTTAAAATACCAAGTCTCCTTCGCGTTATGCTCGCCTACGCGGAGCTAATTAGCATCACCTCATTTTCAGTGAATTGCTTTATTAATTACTCCGAATTTATGCGCCGAATACCAAGCGGCGGAAATCCTGTTTAAATAGAGCTCTCGGCTCATCTTCTTCTTCATTTGGAGATTTGAAGAGTCTGGAGCTCCGGCGATCGAGTGACTCATGTCGATGAATGATCTTCAATTGTTCTCCGTTATACTCTCCATAGATTTTTATCATTAGGATGTCTCTCCAGAAGAGTTTGGCTTTATGCACATTGGCCGGCGTTAATGGCAGCGGTCGTGGAAGTAGACGCAGTGGCGAACCGGTCAATGCAGCATCTCTTGAAGGTAAAAACCTTGACTTTTGATCTTCTTAGAATCACTCTGAGATGTTTCGGCTCCAGCCAATTGTTTACTTCACCGGCGAGATCGCCGTTCTCCAGCCGCAAGGCTTGAAGGAGAAGGAGAAGTCAGAGAGAAACTCTGATTTTTCTCTATGCGAAGTTACGGCGTCATCCTCTGCGTTTTAAAACGCGAGGCTATTAAAGAGAAGGCAAAGGCAGAGACTCTATTACGCGAAGTTATCGCGTCATCCTCTGCGTTTTAATACGCGAGGCTATTTCTTCAGCTGCACGCGAAGTTAGCTTAGCTCCGCATTTTTATATACTTAGAAGATTTTTCAAGTTTTTGTCAAACTTTTTCTAACTCTTGATTCTCTTTATCTGTTGGCTTCAAGAATCTTAGTCAAATCGGGGGCGACTCAAGGCTCATCTGCGTAACTTGAACTACACACACCAAGATGATTGGATGAGAATCACCAGATTTCGGCAGAGGTGTCTAATTGCACATGCCTAGATTTTGATGAAGTTCAAATGCTCCTATGCGTAACTTGGATAAGTGGAGGCGGTTCAAGCCTCTCTCGCGTAACTTGAACTGGGCACACTAGGTTTAGGTCAGAGGCGCTCAACTGCGCATGCCTAAGAAAAAGACTGGAGGCGGTTCGTAACTTGAGAACCGGGCACACCAGGTTTAGGTCAGAGGCGCTCAATTGCGCATGCCTAAGAAAAAGACTGGAGGCTATTCGTAACTTGAGAACCGGGCACACTAGGTTTATATCAGAGACGCTCAATTGCGCATGCCTAAGAAAAAGACTGGAGGCGGTTCGTAACTTGAGAACCGGGCATACCAGGTTTAGGTCAGAGGCGCTCAACTGTGCATGCCTAGTCCAAGTGCTCTCACGCGTAACTTGAACGGATATGAGAATAATCCAAATCATGCTGTCAGAGGTAAGAATTAACATGACAGGTTTTATGGGATTTTTAGCAAACCCCCAGTTATCAACGGATTTGATTAGCCTTTACCAATCGCCGTTTGCGTTGGGCTAGCCATGCTATTCCCCTCAGCATGGTGAGTTGTCGAGGAACTTGATCTCCTCTTCCTGCTGTTTTAACAACATTGGGCAATTGATTTCATACTTTTACCCTAGTATGATAGGGTTGGCGAGGAACTTAATCTCCTCTTCCCGTTGCTTTAACAGCATTGGGCAAAAATTTTTTATTTATAGCACCCAATTAGCCATTCCTATGGCCATTGAGAATAGCATAAGCATGATATTTATCATCATCAATATTTTCGGCACCCCCAGCCAAATTCGGCTGCTAGCCAATGAGAATGGCTTTGTCACAACTGTGGTTCGGAACGTATCCAAGAGGCTAACTTGCAAGTGCGGGTTGCCCGTGCTTGGTGTCGATATTGGCTTTCCTACTGGTACAGGGATCGCTCTGGTGGGGAACTTATTGGTTCCAACTACCAAAGTTGTCATATTTGCAGAAACTTTCTTCTGTTCCTCTTTAAGTGTGAGAACTCCAGCTTCTATCAATACTTGAATTCGGTTCTTAAGAGGATAGCAATCCTTAGTTGGGTGCTCGATATTCCGATGGTACAGGCAATACTTAGGGTCGTTGGTTTTACCAACGTCTTCCGGTTTTCCATTTTTCGGAAGTTTTAGCAAGCCCTTTCTGAGGAGGAGATGGAATAGAGTACCAATTTGCTCAGTCTTGAATGTATAAGTTTTATCTTGTCGGGGTTTATTTTGACCTGCACCTCTCGGATTTTGAGGTTTTGGTTTCGGATCTGCAACTGACACCATCACAGCTTTCCCTTTATTTTAGAATTCTGTGGATATGGCCTGTTATTCATAGAGTTTCTCGTGCCACGAGATTCCTTAATTCGGCGAATTATATCTTCTGCCTGCTCTCCCTGCTTCAACAGATCTTTCCAAGTTTTGGATTCTACAGCTCCCATTCTTATCAGCACGTCGGTCCTTAAGTTATGCTTACAGGTTTCCACTAGAGTTTCTTGGGTCATACCATGTCGACAATACACGGACTTTTCCCTGAAGCATTCAATGAAACTCTTAACCGTTTCTTCTTCCCCTTGTTTCGTTGCAAGGAGGAAATGAACCGATATCTCGGTATCATCCTCAAAGAAACGCGCCAAGAACTGCTTCTCGACATCATACCAAGCATTTATGGTCTCCGGGGGCAACTGCATAAACCATGTAAAAGCAGGCCCTCACAGGGTGCTCGCAAATACTTTGGTCATTACGGGATCATTTCCCATTAGATGACCTGCCTGCGATAAAAAGTAATATAGGTGTTGGCTTGGGGACTCATTCCCGTCATATGACTCCAATTTGAGGGGTTTATATTTTTCTGGATAAGGGGCAAAGTCCCACTCAAGCGGATATGACCTTGAAACCCCTGATTCCTTCAGTTCCTTCTTGTGCATCAAGGCATCAAGTTGGCTTTGCAATTTCTCGATCTTTTCTCTATGAGGATCATGGAAAGAATATTTGTCATCATCCTCATGTGTCGAATAAGCCTTTTCTTCTTTAGTTTCTTCATTTGTCTTAGGTGGCCGTTCCGAAGATTTTTTAGCCTTATCATCGGCTATCTTCCGGGTATTTTTGACCACTTTTAGAAACATTAATTTGAGGTCATCAATGGCCTTTTGCTGACTTAGAATTATTTGTTTCTGAGCTTCCAACCTCTGGTCGACATCATCGGATTTATCCACCACATGTGATGCGAGCCTTCTTGGTCGGGAAAAAATGTATGAATGTGAAGAGGCTATGGCTGAATTATCGGAGTCATCATCGTAGGAACTTTTTGCAAGTCTCCTATAATCTCGAGGAACGTCAATACCTGACTTGAGTTGTGTAAGATGACGAGATTGTTCATCATCTGCATCTGACTCGTGTATTTTTTCCATGGCCTTTTTACCCTTGCTGACCATATTTGAAGTCACAGATCTCCATTTTTTTAAGGGAGTGGTTCTTATTTTCTTAGTTGGGTCCTTGTCTGACTCGGATAATCGGTCAAATACTGATATCCTGCTCTTACTGCAGCCACAGTTGTCCATTACAGCGGACACCGCTGTCATAAGTTGCTGGCAGTGACAAACAGGTTCAGCTTGAAGTTGCTCTATGCCTCTCTTCTTGGACAGATATTCCCTAAGATCAGCGCCTTTAACCATGGAATCGTGGGACCCATCCGACTTTTGAGAGGGTCTAGGAACCCACTGAAGCTTCTTTGAATGATCAGCCCTGATTCTGCAGTCGGATTGATCCTCGCGGGGCTTAGAAGTAGCCTCGCGTTTTATATCGCGAGCCTGAAGAATAGCTCCGTGTTTAACATCGCGAGCCTGAAGAGTAGCTCCGCGTTTTCCATGCTAGCCTCGCGTTTTACTCTGGCTTGGCGTGTTTTCAGAAGTTTCTCTTCTGTAGTCTTAGCCTCGCGTGGAATAAAATTCCTATACGCTGGCTTATCCTTGTAGTTATCGCAAGTCATAACTTCACGTCTCGCGCGATTTCTACGACTGACAACAATTTGCCAATCATCTTTGCGTTCTTCACGAGTATTAGATATCTTGCGTTTCTCGCAAGCATTACTGGCCTTGCGTTTCTCGCTTGGCTTAGTATCAGCCTCGCGTGGAAAATCACACGCTGGCTTTACAGAATTTTTATACTCGCGTCTCTCGCGAGTGTCATAAGTCTTGCGTTTCTCGCAAGTAGCCTCGCGTCTCTCGCTTAGCTTAGTATCAGCCTCGCGTGGAAAATCACACGCTGGCTTTACAGAAGTTTTATACTCGCGTCTCTCGCGAGTATCATAAGTCTTGCGTTTCTCGCAAGTAGCCTCGCGTTTCTCGCTTAGCTTAATATCAGCCTCGCGTGGAGAATCACACGCTGACTTTTCCTTGCTTTTAAGGCAAGTGGTAACTTCGCGTTTAATGCGGTAGAGGCTAGTCTCGCGGGTAGCGCGAGCCAGTTTGCGATGGACCATAGCCTCGCGTCCTCTGGTGTTAGCTCCGCGTCCAAGGCGGGCTTTGAGGGCTCTACGCCTCGCTCTCTGGTTCCTGTTTCGGATTTGGGTTCTGATCAATCCAGTCCCCAGGTCTTCTTCGGTAGTAGAGAGATCACCCCCTGCTAGGATTTCCTGCCCAAACAACGACTCTATGGTCGCGGTCTCCAAGGATCCCCGTTCCTCGGTGGATACCTTTTTACCCGTTCCTAGGGTATTGGAGCACACGCGATGATAGTGTCGCGTTTCATTCAGGTTACCTGATTCAGAGGAGAGATACTCCTCATACTTCTGCTGGTCGATTTCAACGACTAGCGTATCTCCGTCGGATCCGATCAAATCAACGTCCGATTGCGCCACAATCTCTTCATCAGTGAAAGAGATGGCTCCCACTGTGGTCGCCAGTTTGTTCGCCGCAAAACTTCCTTTGCTTCCTTCCATCGAATTAACTTAAATTACAATAGAAGTGAACAAGATATATATAAAGAGAACAAACGAAAAGATTTTATACTTCAATCTCTCTCTTTTACAATGTGTTGTGTGGGATCAGTGGCGATGGGATCTGTCAAGCAGCTCCTTTTGACGATCGGTACGTTGAAATCTTCTCTCTTGAAGATATCGGCCGGCTGTAGACGATCTTCTTTGATCTTTCCCGAATTCAAGGCTCTCTCGCGTACTTGAATTGCCAAAGGATAGATGATCATGAATTGATTGATCTATTCTTGATTGATTGATGATCTCTAAAGTCTCCTCAAAGAGGGTATTTATAGACTTTGGTGGTTATGAGAGTTTCCGTAGGAATAGGAATAAAGAGTTCCATAAGAATAGGAATAAAGAGTTCCATAGGAATATGAATAAAGGTTTTTGTATTCATTAAGGATTCTAATCAAATATTTAATATTGATTTAAATCTCTTGATTTGGAATTCTGATTGGACTCAATTTGGGTATTGGATAAGTCCAAATCTCAATCACAATCAATTTGGGATTCTAATGAAATCTGCTTACGCGGAGTTAACGCGGAGCTAAATTCATCAGAACGCGGAGCTATGAATTAGCTCCGCGTTTTGCTCAAACGCGAGGCTAAAATAGCCAGACGCGAAGCTACTGAGTTAGCTCCGCATTCTGTTGTGGAAAATCCTTTTTACTTAGAAATTTTCACCGCCAACGTTGATAAGTACCTAAACTTTATCTTTCAGAACATATCAATTCTTGGTTGGATGCCCAATATTTTGATGGTAGAGGCAATACTTGGAATCATCTGTTTTTCCAACTTTCTCTGGCTTCCGATTTTTGGATAACTTGAACATTCCCTTTTTATTTAGTAAGTGAAAGAATGTGACTGCTTGTTCATTTTTAAAATCGTATGTCCGTTGCGATCTAAAAAAATCTCGATTATTCTGTGATTTTTTGTTTGCAGCAGTTCTAACAATCATTGCCTCATTTCTCTTGGGATGGAATGATTGTGACTGTGGCTGATTCATGGCCATCCATTTCTAGACATGGTATTAATTGATACGTCGGATTATATTCTCTACTTGTTGCCCTTATTTGACTAAATCTTTCTAAGTTTTAAACACTACTGCTCCCATTTTGACCAATATCATCATCCGAAGATTGTATTTGCAAGTCTCCACCAATGTTTCCGGCGACATGCCATGCAGGCATGCACTAACATTTCGTGGAAATGCTCAATGAAGTTTTTAACTGTCTCGTCTTCTATTTGCTTGTCTGCTAGAAGAGAGTGAATGGATATTCCGGTATCGTCTTCAAAGAAGTGGACTAGGAACTCGCTTTCCATGTCAGACCAAGCATTGATGGTTCCCGGGGGCAGCTGCATAAACCAAATGAATGCAGACCCTCGCAGGGTACTTGCAAAGATCTTTGTCATCACTGAGTCATTGCCCATTAGATGGCCAGTCTGAGAAAGAAAATAGTGCATATGCTGGTTTGGAAATTCTTTCCCATCATATGACTCTAACTTCAAAGGTATATATTTTGCCAAAAACGGTGCGGACTCCCACTCTATCGGGTAAGGTTTTATAATCCCCGTCTCCTGTAATCCTTTTCGGTGCATTAATACTTCTATTTGACTTTGAACCTTCTCCATTTTTTCGGTGTGGGGAGCGATAACATATCCGTCCTTCCTGCCCTTTCTCTCGGCATCTGAGTTGGATTTGATCTCATCCTTCTTTGCTTTATCAAAAGAGAAAGAACCCCCTGCTCCGTCTTCTGTATTCTTTTGAGTATTTTCTACGACCTTTGCAAGCATTGCTTTGAGCTCCTCGGTGCTCCTTTGCTGATCTTGGATGAGCCGTTCTTGTGCTTCAAGCCTTTGACTCATCTCGGCCGATCGTTCAACCATATGAACCATCCTTCTTCTGGACCGAGAGGAAGCGTGCGATCGCAGCGTTGTTATGCCCGAATGATCGCTAAACTCTTCATATTCCTCATCAGGACCCCCAGCCAATCTTTTGTAATCACGGAGAGTCGTCACGCTTGACCTGAGGCGTGTGTGGTGATAGGTTTCCTTTAGTTCCGTATCAGAGGCATATCCTTCGACGACTGGTTTTTTGCCTTTATTCACCATATTCGACATGAAAGCAAGCAAGACATGATCTGAGTCAGAGTTTTATTTTCGCAACCGTCTTCTTTTTGGAATATCAAATCCCAGTACTGACAGCCAATTAAATACAGGTGGTCTTGAGGCTTAGCAGCGACAATAAGTCAAAACTGTGCAATCAACTCCTCACAACAGCAGGACTATTGAGGTCGTGCCATCCTTCTTTTATTTGTGAGATATCTTCGTAAATCCGGAGTTTCTTCGTACGGTGCTAATATAACCATATTTTGCGGATGGGGTCCGCTTCTTGCGCAAGGTCTATTTGTCCAGATAGGTGGCTCTGAAAAATCATGAAAATTATATTTGTCAACCCCCATATTAGTTCGACGTCCAGCATTAGTTTTGAGATGTTTTGCATAAAACTGTTTGGTAGCCTTGCATCTTCTGTTCTTATGCAAAATTGAGGCTTAACTCTGGTCTCGCGCACTAGACAATTCTCGCGCACTGAACGAGCATGGCGTACTGATCTAGCCTCACACGCTGGCTTAGTTAAACTAGCTTCGCATACTGCCTTAGACTTCTTTGATTTTTAATTTTACTTATGTTAGGTTGACGTCTAGTTTTATTTATGCCAGACTGCAAATCAGCCTGGTGTTCAACTTTTCCTGTGCTGGGCTCAGATTTAGCCTGGCGTTTACTTTCATTCATGCTAGGCTAGCATCTAGTCTTGTTCATGCAAGGCTGCAAATCAGCCTGACGTTCAACTTTGTTCATGCGGGGCTGAGATTTAGCCTGACATCTTTCTTGATTTATACTAGGCTGATTTCCGTCAGGCTTATTTCTGCTAGGCTGAGATATGCTAGGCTGATTTTTGCCATGCTGAGATATGCTAGGCTGATTTTTGTTGGGCTGAGATGTGCTAGGCTGATTTTTGCTATGCTGAAATTTAGCCTGACATCCGTGTTGCTTTTATGCTGGGATGAATTTAAGCCTAGCATCCACCTTGACTTATGTTGGCTGATTTTGAGCATGACATCCACCTTGACTTGTGCTAGGCTGATTTTGAGTCTGACGTGCACAACGGGCTCTGAGTGCCCTACGGTGTGCCCTCGGATTCCAGTTGCGAATTCAGATCCGTCTTTGCGCTGCAATAGGTTTTCTTTTGGCATCGAACGCAGCAAACTCCCTGAATATTGGAAGAGACACTGTTTGTTTTGATGGACCAGAGTTTGAAAATCCAAGTGGCTGTTGATGGATCAACGCCTCCTTGTCATAAAAAACCATCAAGTCATCTTTTCATTCAGGTGATTTTGAATGTTTTGAGTTCATAAATTTTTTGTGTCATTGCCAGGCGGATATCTTCATGCATGGACTCGACGAGTCCGAGAACATGTAATCTCGTATTTTTGTTAGTCGACTTTGATCACCAGCTTCTCCACCGTTTCTCCAATTTTGTTGATGTCAGATTGGACCACAATCTCCTCTTCAGTGCAGGAGATTCTTTCCACTGTGGTCGTCCGTCTGTTTTCGAAAAAAAACCGGAATCTTTCCATTGTCATTGAGAAAATTAAAGTTACAGAACTTCTCTTTGATCGATTACAATTGATTTACAATGAAAAGAAAGAAGTAAAGAAAAACAGACGAGTACTTATAGAACACATTGCTCTCTTTTACATAATTCGTGGGATCGAGACAGCTATGAGGATTGATCTGTTTCTCGTTGACGATCCGAAGAGGCAGTGGAGATTTCTTGAATTCGCTCTTATCTTCTGCTGCTGAAGAAGCTTGGACTTTTACGTAAGAGAGATCTAACCAAATGTTCTTTTTGAGTCCCTCCAAAGGGATGTTTATAAGCCCCAAGTTGTTGCGAGAGTTTCCATATAGATAGAAACAGAATTTTGTTATAATTATATTTGAATTTCCTTAGATTTGCTCGAATATTCGTTGTATTTAGTCCTAATCTTGCACCAAAAATTAATTAGACTCAGATTAGAATTTATAGAATATATCGAATAGTCCGGAGTGGGACCCACTTTTTATTGCGCGCGAGATGGAGGCTAGGCTCGCCGTGCGAGAAGGGCGACTGGCCTCGCAGCACAAGGCTGGGCTGCCAGCCTCGCTCCCACGAGGGATATTTTTTTTTTTTTTTTTAATGTTCTACACTAAAAGCAAAAACAGATTAACAAAGGCAGCACTAAGAAGCATGCAAACACGAATAGAAAAGCATCAGATATATAACCATCATACAATTGTATGGACACATATTGTACATATCTATTCATGGCTATTCTGGTCATGTTGAAAGTTTCACGTGCCTCTTCTAGCTTTAAATATTATACAAGCAGCACTCTACTCGAAGTAAACTTAATAAGAGACCAAAAACTAAACCCCCCTAAGCAGGATATGCTAAAGTGTGCCGTTGTTAGTCGGACATGTAGCTAGATCTAGGCCTCGAACATTTCAAGCTTAGGGGAGTGTGATCATGAAGATGTAGTTTAAAAATATAGATCCCTTATCTGCACCTGAGAATGCTGTCAAGGGTAAAATCCTCCTCGACATGGTCATAAAATTTGTCAGAAATTATTCACAAATTTCAAATCAGTCAAATTTATTCAATTTACCAATATTTTAACAAATTATTTGTGAATTTTATAGCGAATAATATGTAAAATTCATGTATTTATCGTGATTTTTCGGCTTTTCTTAAAGAAAATATCAAATTGATTGACCAAGGATCAAACCAGGGCCATGTACTTTACAATGACATGTAGAAACAATGAGCTACACAATTTTTTTGTTTTAGTTGAGTTAGGTAACTATATATTTGTATAAGAATATATCCATCTACATCCACTTCCCTATATTCCCATGCCAGACTATTGTCGAACAATTTCCAAATTTACCAGAGAGTTCCTGAATTCCAAACTTTTGACCCTCACCAAATTATTCCCATATGCTGAATTTGTGGCTATACATGCTCCCTGATATTGGCATTATGCATACATTTCTTGGATCCCCAAATATCTTCTCTTGTAATTCCTGATCCATAACTACCAAAGAAAGCATTGGTCAAGTAAACAGACGAACATCAACTTGTCAATACCTTGATGCGACTAACTGTGCGCTGATCCTCAAAAGCAGAAGTCCAGTGGCATTTCTGGACAATTCAGAAATCCAATTCTAACTTACATTAAATTGACAATAATTTTTCTTGAGCTATAAATTTTATCTTATCCATGTTCGAGTAACCTCTCATTCGCAAGAGGCCATCTTGACAAAGGGCATCTAAAATTAATCCAAAAAGAACGTGAACCAACTCAAAACCAGCACC
Source organism: Dracaena cambodiana (assembly GCA_036321105.1). Lineage (NCBI taxonomy): Eukaryota > Viridiplantae > Streptophyta > Magnoliopsida > Asparagales > Asparagaceae > Dracaena > Dracaena cambodiana. Next base: position 32,212,181 of record JAYEPQ010000008.1, read on the forward strand.
GACACCTAGCAAGAGTTGCATGAACCTCGCCCAAGCTTCATGAACATCAAGTAGAATTAGATAAAGTCTACATGATCGAAACGTTATTCTATAGGAGTTAATTAACTGTTGCATGAGAGGAACATGTGTCAGATGCAAATAACACCACAATCAGGGTTGGCCTGACCTCAACCAGTCAATAGAGATTCCACATTGCCGGCGGTTCATATTCCCTTATCAGGACAAGGAATGAAATATTAGTCAACGCGAAATATACTACCCAACCTTTAGACAAGGACTGTATTAACTAAGCACCTCTAGAGTGGATATGATTCTAGATTCTGATAATGCAAAAAGCTAGCTTAAACAATGCATCTGATGACCCTCCCATGTATAAAAGCCATTTGCACAAGTTGCTGTGATGGTGAGATTCAAATCCAGCAAGTAGCAGACACATTAACATTCAATTGGACCACATGTCCAAATGTCTTTGAAAGACATAAAGGATAAAGCAACAGTAGTTTCTGGTCTCTTCTAAAAGCAAACTCAGGGGGAGAAAAACCATTCTTAGGCTCATTCATATATCCTAGAGATTGTAATGGACACGTGGTCCATTACCATCTCTGTTCATAATTAAAAATTTTAATTTTTAATTCAAAATTCTGTATAGCGCAGGCTAAAAATTGATCCATAGACACATCCATTACCATCCCTATTGATAATTATGACCAATAAAAAGAAATATTGACAAACATAAAAATAAAATATATGAGTGGTGAAAGTAAAAGCATTTCAACTTTAAATATGTGGAGGGAAGTTGTGAACTAGACGAAGCACGTTGTAGCATCCAGTTGAGTTATTCCCCTTGCCATTTGACAGCAGTAATCAACCCTCAAACAAACCCCCCTAAGATGATAGCTGCAATTACTCGAAAGAATTTGGTATGATCATATCCATGGATAGACTTTTGAGAGTATATTCCAAATTAGATCAAAACTAATGAAATCTATGTCCATGCACCATTACCCAACTTCCATTTACTTGGATAACGAAAAGCAATTCTAGCGTTGATATTTCTCCTATCAAATCAGATGCCCATCTCTGACATCTTATGAAGATTACATCTGCATGCACGAAAAACATTCTTGAACCATAATGCAAGAGCATAACAGTAAGTACTCTATTCCAACATCTATCCTCTTTACAAGGAAATAGGACTAGCATTTGTGTCCGAATTGACAGCAGAACCACCATAAAAGAAAAGTGTGAATGTTGTCGAAGGTGGACAACTGAAGCCACCAGCAAGCCTTTTGTCGAACCAGGATAGATTTATTCAAAGTTTCCATGAAAGACAAACATCCAGAGCACTCTAGGAATATCATAATCAATTTGTCAAGTAGACATGCTTATATATGTATATATACTAATACCCTGGAAGAGACGAGATAACAAAGAAAACAATAAGGAAAATGAAGGGGTGAAAAAGTGCCCTACCTATTCATCCTGCAAGCATATATACCAGAGCCTTACCTGAAGAGGTAGAGAGTCAAATGCAGCCAAGGATGACTTGCCGGCACCTTCTGAGGATAATATACTATCAAACTGCCGGCAGGTTGCCTGGCTAAGTTCAGCTCTCTTCTTCTCATGCAAGGCCTTCGCTTGCTTCCAGCTTCCCATTAATGCAAGATATGACGGACTCAGCAACAAATGGTCAAGCCAGAATGGTGAAGCTCAAACTTTTCTGAAAGGTAAGCAAGGAATGCATGTCCAATTTCTTTGCTGCGTATGGTACTTACTACAAGTTTGCATGCAGTGATATTAAAGTAGTAGCAGAAAACGTGTTCATAGGTTGCATAATAAAAGGAATCTTTCACCCAAGAATTAGCAGTCATATCTGTTCACAGTTCTCCCATTTTCTTTTGGATTGAGAATTTTGATGTATTGTTGCAGTGCATCACACAAGTATTTGCGTATCTGTTTACAAGATTTATCCCTAGTTTGCACATTCAATAATTAAAATGATAGAATCCATGGAAAACGGGAGTTAACTATGAATTTATGATTCAGGAGAGCATTATCCTTCTGGGAGAATAATCTCAGCATGTTGATATATTATGGCATGAAGCAGGGCTACGTGGTTCATCATGTGTGTCACAGCATGTTCACAAGAATTTTTAAAAAAAAAATGACCATTCCTTAAAATAAGCCTGCTGAGTTTACAATAAGGTCATAATTACAGAACTACCCAGACTGACTTTATGGAAAGAAATTTTCATCATGGGGACCTTGGACCACAAAAAACATAGAATTTGCGTTCAAGAGGAGCAGCATGCCTCCCCAAATCATTCTAGGCTCTCGATAATCTACTGACTGCCGCAACAACTGTGCCCTTCTAGATAGCTTTAAGTTATAAGGGAATGTAAATTTTGCACTGGGCAGTTTCATAAATTTTACACTGCAGCACCAACTGTGTCCTTCTAGATAACCTAGGAGTTATAGCTTTAAAGTTCTTACCTAATCATATTTTCAGAAAAAAAAAATTACACATGAAAGTTTCATAATCATAAAAATGTATTGTCATATTTATTTTTCGCAAGATTTTAGGGCAATAATAGTGCAATCACGATCAACAAAAGAAGGCTGAGTAAATCACGATCAACAAAAGTTGAGGAGATCAGTACGCGAGGTCAAGATCAGAGTTGGATTCGGGAAGTCCACATGAAGGCAGCAGCAGATGGTGAGGGATAGGATCTTGAGGATCTCTATTCTGCTGTTCTCCTAGATGCTAGTTAGGATTTAGAATAAGTAAGAAGCATCCTTATCTAAGATTGTTGACATGTTATTATATAATAATGCATGTCTAGAGATCACATAAAACACCCTATAATACTTAAATACTCTAATAAGAACTATACTCCAAGGTTATCATGAAATTATAACAATTCATTCTCATTGTAAAGGATGTCATGTAGCAAAGGGAAAGATTGTTAACTTTGATATAACTAGTTATCATGGTCTGTGACACTCATGTCCTTGTAGTTCACATACAAACTAATCGTGCAGTTTTAATTCATATTCCATGAAACTCGCCTTTAACTTCATTGGTAACCATCATGCTGCATTTATATCTTCCAAATGTAAGTGTTTCTATATGCCTATGTGGTGACTCCCGTCACATATGCTCAATCAGTACAAATACATATATTGTTAGATTAGACTACTATTTTGTATTTGGATTTAATTTGAGTTTAATACCACAGCCTATTAAGTGGTTTGTATAGAACTGAGAGATTTATAAATATATGTATCCTCTAACTTATAATATAATAGAGATTGAATTTTTAGGGGAAATTATATTTACACACGGAAATTTACTCTTCACGCACGGTTTTAAAACTTGTAAATAATTACAAGTTTACCATTTATTTTCTTGACAAAGTTACCCTTTTAAATTACAAATTAAGACTTTTTAAAATTTAGAAGTACAACTCATCGTTTTTCTCCTCTGTTTTTTCTCTAGAACCTTTAAAAATATTTTTTAGTGGAATTTAATTTTTAAAAAAATACATCTTCCACAAACCTATTGATTTGATTTCTTAACCTCTTAAATTTTTTAAATTCATGTTCCTAAAAAGATATAGAGAAATTTTAAATTCTTCGAATTCACTGTAACAAGTAAATTAGGATTTGAAGTTTTAGTTTGAGTTTTTTTTATTCAAATGGAAAATTTCAATATGCAATTGGTATCAGAGGACAAATCTAAAATACAATTTAAATTTATTCTTAGTTTTTTTATGTGTGTTTGTTTGTAATTTATTATTACATATGATTCTTTTGTGAGAGAGACATCGGCTGCTGGTTGGGTATTAATATCTGACCAAGTGATTCTTTGGTCGGGTATTAATATTCGACCAATATATTTTTAACTTGAGAATTAATATCCGACTCGAAAATTTTGGGATCGTACGACATAAGAGATAGAGAAGAGGAGGATTAAACTTGGAAAAAAAATTTGGTGCATAGAGTAAATTGGTGATATTTCTAAATAGATAGAAGTTTGGTATAAAGTGCACTGAGGGTACCAAAAGTAAATTGCAGTGTATAAATAAAATTTCCCAATTTTTAGCTATGCTTGTTAACAGTTAACACGGTAGCAGAGCAAATTTGAGGAATAAACCATCCAATTCAAAACACAAAAAAAGGGGGAAAAACCCTAAATCACCTGCTGCCGACTCGAGCGAAACCTCCTCTCCGAAATCTCCACGACTCGAGCAACCATCCACGGTAAAAATCTCCTCTAGCTTGCTCGATTCCTCTCCAAATTTGCTCGAGCTGACCCTTGTTTCCCACACTCAATTGCTCGATTCCTCTCCCAGCTTGCTCGATCAACTTTCGCTCACCTTTGCAGTCTGCAAGAGCTCTCTGCAACAAACCTTGCAGTCTGCTCATCAGCAATCGTCCAGATTGCTCAGTTTCCTCCAGAAGCTCACCTTTGCAGTCACCGAACCCCTCTGCAAAAAACATAGTGCCAGCAAACCTTGCAGTCACACATCTGTCCGCGTTGACCAACCTGCAAAGCATTGAATCCAGCAAGGGATTTTAATATTAAAATCATCCTTATTACTGTCACTACTTATGTGTAAGTTGGATTCTTAAACTTTTTTCTATATCTTCATCTACTTCAAGTACTTTATTTACTGCTGCTGCTGTTCCTACTGTCATAACTGAAAATATATATCAAAAAAGCCTTACTATTACTACTGTTAAGTTGAATAAAAATAATTATTTTTCATGAGCTCAATCATTTAGAGTATTTGTTGGTACTCAATAAAAAATTAAGCATCTACTCGATAATCTACCAAATAAAAATTATTCTATCTATTATGATTGATTTGGTAACTATTGTGTGATTATATGGCTCCTTTATAATATAAAAGAAAAATTAAGTTTGAGTGTTATATTCTTGAAAACTGTAAAAGAAATATGAGACACCCGTTAAAAAGTATATGAAAAAAAAAATATATATATTACGAGTATTTGAACTGTATGAGCGCTTATTTACTCTCGAATAAGGCAAAATTATATCCGAATACTATTATGCTCTCCGAGCCATATTGGATAAATTTGAAGTTCATCAACCACTGGTTATAGATTTTAAGACCTTGAGACAATATTCTCGTAAATGTGATTACTGCGGCAGAAAAAATCATACATCTGCATACTGTTAGGAGAAGTATGAAAAATCAGAATGGACGCAATCTATGACAAGCAACTATTCAACTGGATTTTCTAATTCTTTTGTTATTGTTCCTAGAACAAAATATATTGCATCGACAAAACTCTGTTAGCAATTTGACATCTTCGACAATGGTTCAAATTCTACAAGTTAAACTTAACAGGCTTCTCCATTTTTAATCTACCGTGACTGATCCTCATGTAACTCATGCATTCTTTTCAGGTAATCGCTTCCTCTAACCAACCGTGGGTTATCGATTCTGGAGCTTCCTCCCATATGATAAGTATTGATAAACAAGTTTCTCTCACTATATTTTGCAGATAAATACTCTCATGTCCATATTGTTGATGGTTTCTCTTTTTTGGTTGTTGGTGATGGAATAGTTCATATTACCAATTTATTAACCCTTGATAATGTTTTGCTTGTTCCAAATTTTCCTGTTAGTTTGTTATCTATTAGCCAAAAATAACAATTGTTCTATAACATTTTATCCTGCTAACTGTTTTTTTAGAACCTCCAGACTGGAATGAGAATTGGTATGAGTCATGAGCAATGGGAAATGTGCTATCTAGATGAAACATTACCTACAAAGTTTGCTACTTGCTCGTCTGATTCCCTTTTACAGTGGCATTAATGCATTGGACATCATTCTCTCCAGAATTTTCATCTCGTTTTACTCACTGCATTTGGTATATCTAAGTTCAATTATAAGTCATGTGAGCTCGGTAAACATCATCGAGCCCTATGTTCCAGTCGAGTCAATCCACGTAATAGTTTTCATTTGAGTTAATTCATTATGATGTTTGGGGTCCATATCGTTTTCCCTCGTTTAAGGGTTTTAAGTATATTTTTTAATTTGTGAATAATTTTTTTCGCATGACATAGATGTATTTATTAAGAGTTAAGTCTATTGTTTTTAGTATAATTGAATTATTTTATAAAGAAATAAAAAAATAATTTTCTACCTCTATTCGTGTTTTATGCGCTGATACTACTATTAAGTATATGAAGGCTGATATTTTCTTATTTTGTGCTAATAATATAATTATTCATCAAATATTTTATTCTCACACATCCCAACAAGACAGTGTTGCTGAAAGAAAGTACATATATATTTTAGAAGTTGCTCGACCTTAATGATTCACATGCATGTTGTCATATATTTGTGGTCTAATATTGTTCTATGTGCTTGTCATTTAATAAATAGAATGTCATATTATGTATTGCATGGTAAAATCCTATTTTCCTATCATTATCCTGATACACTCATGTTTTCTCTTATACCTCGAGTGTTTGGATGCATATGTTTTGTTCAAGATTTATCTCCTGATTTAGACGAGCTATCTCCTCGTACTATCAAGTGTGTATTTGTTGGATACTCTAGAATGCAAAAAGAGTATAAGTGTTATGATCCAGTGTCTATAAAGTATTTTATCTCTACTGATATTACCTTCTTTGAGTCTATTCCATACTTTATACCAATTGGATCATTATCTTCCTTTAACCATACCTTTCTCTAATACTGAGATTTAACAAATATCGATGCCTCATAAAGGGATTGAACAGGTGCCTTCCAAGAAACTACTGTTGATATTTTCTTGCCGTTAGAAAATGCACCCTTCTAACTTACTATCTGTTGATCCGTCATCTCCAACTGCAGATCCCTAATAACTACAACATTCTTTTGCTTTAGTATCTGATCTTCTCATTGCTTTCCGAAAAGGTAAATGCTCTACTATTTCTTATCATATTTCTCAATTTGTTTCCTATAATGAACTTCATCCAATATTCCTCCAGTTTGCCATTTCTCTTTCTTCTGTCTCTATGCCCAAGTCTTTTCAGAAAGTAGTGTTAGTATCTGTCTGACAGACGGCCATGGATGAGGAGATGCAAGCCCTTGTCTCTCGTGGAACTTGGAATTTGATTCCCTTCTCCACTTGATGCATGTATTGTTGGTTGTCGTTGGATATAGTTTGTCAAATACAAACCGAACGACTCAATTGACCGCTATAAATCTCGTCTCGTTGCGAAAGGTTTTTTCCCTAACCTATGATGTTGATTATTTTGAGACTTTCTCTTATGTCATACGTTTCAACTCTATTCGCATCCTCTTCTCTTGCAATGAATCTCGAGTGGCCTTTGTTCTAATTAGATATTAAAAATACTTTCTTATATGGCGATCTACAAAAAGAGGTTTATATGAAACAACATTCAAGGTATGTTGTTCAGGGTGAGAATGTAATCTGCAAACTCAAGCAAGCGATTTATAGAGTTAAACAAAGTTCTCGAGCCTAATTTGAGAAGTTTTCCACTCTAATTTTTGGTATTAGATTTTAGCGTTGTCACTATGATTATTCTGTCTGTCCGCATACTCGTACTGGTATTGTCCTTTTTGCCGTATATGTAGATATTCTACTAACTGGAAGTGATACAACAGGTTTGACTGAGACAAATGGTTATCTCATATAATATTTTATAACTAAAGACATAAGAAGATCGAGATATTTTTTTGAAATTGAGATAACTTATCATAAATATGGGTTACTTCTCGCTCAGAGGAAGTATGCACTAGATTTTTTGGAAAAGACCGGTCGCCTTGGGTGGAAACCTGCTAATACTCTAATGGAGTCAGATTTAGACATGTGAAATGAAGATGGTGCTTTGTATAGAGATGTCATGCAGTATAAAAGAATGGTTGGCAAGTTTATATATTTCACGGTCGCTAGACTTGATATTTCTTTTGTTATTGGATTACTGAGTCAGTTCATGTATAAGCCAAGAGACGTATACTGGAAAACTGCTTTGAGAGTTTGGACATATATTTAGAGCTCTCTTGAAATTGAATATTTTATAAAAAAAATATGGATATGTTAAAATCTCCGCCTTTTCAAATACTGGATATGCAGGAGATAAATGAGATAGAAAGTCGACCACTAGATACCTTACGTTTATTGGTAGTAATCTAGTCACATGGAGGAGTAGAAATAAGATGTAGTTCTCGATTTTCTACTGAGACAGAGTATCAAGCAATGGCACACACTACGTACAAATTGTTATGGTTAAAAAAACTTGCTGACTGAATTTGGGTTCAACCCGAAAGGTCCTATGCCTGTGTATTGTGATAATCAGTCTGCCATCTATATTGCTCAAAATCCAGTATTTCATGATCGTACTAAGTATATAGAGCTTGATTGTCATCTGGTTCCAGATAATTTGGTGAAAAAGATAATATGTACTTTATTTACTCTTTCATCAGAACAATTAACAGATATTCTAACTAAAGTTGCATAACCAACTGTGTTTTCTAATATATATAACAAGTTGGGTATAATATTTATACCCCAACTTGAGAGTGAGCGTTAGATTAGACTACTATTTTATATTTGGATTTAATTTGAGTTTAGTACCACATCACCTGTTGAGTGGTTTGTATGGAGTTAAGAGATCTATAAATATATGTATCTTCTTACTTATACAATAGAGATTGAATTTTTGGTTCTACTTACCTGTTAACCTACATGTTATATAACATTTGTTTGCCTTTGTGGATAATTGCACAATTGTGTAGGAGTATCATATCTTAATAATTTAAAATTTTCTAATTCTCATATGGTGATTCTCCATTATAGTATGAAATAATGAATTTCATTCCGAGATACTTGTATGACTAACTGAAGCACTGTAATTTTGTTTTCCGGTAGAAATTTTATGACATTTTCCTATGTACCACATACATCCTATGAATTGATTCATCATTTACTTGCAAAGGTAGCTCAATAATAATCTTTTTGAAGTCAAACAAAGATGCACTATGGAGACTTATATATGTATATAATTGTAACATGTATAACATTGGATGAATGTAATATGGATGGGTTAGTACCTTTGTGTATGTTTATATATGTTTGTATTGTTATGCAGGCTCCATTGTATTCTGTGACTTTAGGGACTGCATATGTGATCCATTATAGGAAGAGATACTATCATTATACCTTAAGCCTTGTCTAGCTATATGACACTTAGGCATCATTGTCAGACTAGAAGGTACGGCCTTATCTATAATCCTATAGTTTGGGTTTGGGGGCATGGCCCAATGGGCCGTGCCAGGCACGGCACGGCACGGGCACGGGCACGGCACGTCCCAAAATGGGGACGTGCTGTGCCTCCGGCACGGCATGCCTGTCCGGGCTTGGCCCGCCGGCACGGCTGCCGGGCCCGTGTTATTTTAAAAAAAAAATTAAGTAAAATTAGGAGTCTACTTAGCTTCATTTAATTGGATTTAACAAGAAGTAATAACAGTAATAAATTTTTTTATTATATTTAATCTTATTACATTGATATAATTGCTCTATAAATCTCTTTAGAAGTTATACAAAGTCCGAAGAGAGGGGAGAGGACTCTAACCGTTACCCTCAACTTATTCTTAGTATTTTTTTCAAAGAGATTTATGAGTTAAAAATTACAAAAAAAAATTAGAAAATACATGAAAATCCGAACAAATGTAGATACTTTTAATTATGATTCATTTTCTTCTAGTAAGGTCTCTACTACTACTTCATTAGCCAAATCTTGTTCTCTATCTTTTGCAAAAATAAATTTGCAACCCCCCCAAATCCCAAACAGCTCTTTTTAAAAAAAAAAAAAATTAAACGTGTCGGGCTGCGCCGTGTCGACGGCACGGCCGCCCTCGGGCACGTGCTCGGCACGGCCGCCCTCGGGCACGTGCTCGGCACGTGTCGGGCCGGGCGTGCCCAACGGGCCGCCCGGCCCACTTAACAGTTCCAACGGCAACAACTATAAGTGTATAGTAGCGCCCATTTAGAGGCAAAGCATATCTTTTTATTATCATCAAGACACTTAAATTACAGCGAACTTGTAATTACAATGGATGTTATGAAGGTTAATAGAGCGTTCTGACAGCACATACCATTAAGAAAATTAAAGATCTACTCCAAAAGAAAAAGGAAAATTCTTGACCATGTAACCAGGGACCAATGTTGATCCTAGTGGACTAGCTAGCCATGTAACAAGTAATAATCCGCCTTCAATTAACTTTTCACTGTATAAAGAGTTAAATATTCAAGACTCTGAATGCTATTTGAAGAATGAGGTAGAAAGTTTAAACTTATATAAACAGAACAGTTTAGGTCCTCTAGGATATATACTGTTGAGAGTCATTAGACAATTCAATATATGGTTATATTACATATAGTACCTACAGCATATAGCAATTCCTCCCAAAATATAGGAAAGTGACTATTAGCACATTAGCACAAAATATCTTAGAGATTAAAAGTAGACCATATGCCAAACTAAACTTGGAATTCAACTAGATATGATCTACATAGTAACTGACAAATTGCTGAAGAATCATTATCCACGCCCACCACCACACCAGAAGAGAGGAAATATGGAAGAATATGAATCAATCGAGAAGCTTCACAATACATGGAAATTTGATGCATTTCTCTTCTAATGGAGGATCTTTGAAATTTGGTTGTCCAATTCTTTCCTAACGCCTATACGTGGAATCATGGATAAACATGCAGCCTAGCAAGGATTTAAAGTCGAAGAATCAGCACCCACAAAGTTGAGGTGATGTTGGTAATATTATAGTGGAAGCATACGCATCAACATTCAATTGGGCCACCAGACAATTATCTTTTGAGAATTAACTGGCAAAATTCAATATCACATACAAACCCCCCACACCTTGTTTGTATGCATCAAGGAATACAATTTTTGTTATGATATAGAATGACATCTGAAAGTTATCACACAAAAAGCTTACATTCATGAAATAGGCAAGTTGGACTACCTGACTTGGCTGATGTGCATTGATTTGTAAACCTGTGATTGTGATTAAAAGAGAGCCAAAAATTAAACATTCCAGCAAACCTCAATCTATGGACTTGTAATCCCAGAATTTGTCAAATGACCATGCTTCTCCACTGAACTTAATTGAATAGGATTCTATAGAAAGAATTACAAAAAACACTGAAGACCTAATTGTAGTCTAATAGACTAACACAGTAACACCAATATTATCAAATATTCACTTATGCACCTCTTAATCCCTTTATGCGTGAATCAGAACAAGGGCAGAAATGATAAGAATGGAAAGATTCTCAAAAGGTTAATGTCTTCAGGCAAGGAGCCATTGTAGCACCATTAAAAATAGTATCACTCTGGACAAATAAAACAGCAGCATCCTGTGAGTTGGCTAAGAAAGCCAATTGTTTCTGTTGGTAAACGAATAGTCAAATGCCAAAAGTTAATTTCTTAATTTTCTTTACTGGGAGATTTACACTAGACAAAGTGGCTTATATTCAATAAGTCATATACAACAAGGTTACAACCTTCAGCTGAATATGATAATGCTTATCATATGAATGGGATCATGGGAGTGTATTTCTAGACTCACTCAGGCTAAAAGAATTTTTAGGAAAAGGTGAGTTAACTAGATAGATTATTGGTTATATTCCGCTACAACAATGATAACTCCCAATAGTTCCCTTGCAAAGAGAGAAGATGATTAAGGAGTCTCGGGAAAGAAGGCCCGTTATAACCTAACATATTTGTGCTGGTGCCAATGAACTATATAGAATGTTTTGATATATCCAACTGGCATTTCAATATGGAAGTGAAGTAGGAAATAGACTCAAAAAAAGGTAATATTAGTAGAGATAAAATACTTTGTAGACATTGGATCACAACACCTATATCCTTTTTGTGTCCTAAAGTATCCAATAAATACACATTTGATAGCACGAGGAGATAGCTTGTCCAAACCAGGAGACAATTCTTGAACAAAATACGTACAACCAAATACTTGAGGTATAAGAGGAAACATGTATGTATCAGGATAAAGACAGGAAAAAGAAATTTTACCATGCAAGACAGATGATGACATTCTATTTATTAAATGACAAGCACAGAGAACAATATTAGACCACAGATATTTAGGAATATGTATATGAATCATTAATGTCTAAGAAACATTAAGAATATATCTATGCTTTCTTTTAGTAACACCGTTTTCCTGGGATGTGTGATAACAAGAAGTTTAATGAATAATTTCATTATTAGCAAAAAATAAGGAAACATCAGGTTTTACATACTCCATAACATTATCAGTGCGCAAAATACGAATAGATGTAGAAAATTAATTTTTGATTTCTTTATAAAATAGTTCAATTATATTAGAGACAACAGACCTTTTGCTTAGCAAATACATCCATGTCATGCGAGAGAAATCATCCACAAATATAAAAAAAAAAATACCTAAAATCTTTAAAAGAGGAAAAACAATATGGACCCCAAATATGAGAATGGACTAACTCAAATAGAAACCTACTATGTGGATTGACTTGACTTGGATATGAAACGCGATGATGTTTATCCAGTTCACAAGACTCACAATGTAAAGTAGATATGTCAGCCGCAATGGGTACAACTAGACAAGACATTGGAGAGAAGAATGTCCAAAATGTTGATGTTACTGTAAAAGGAAATCAGAGGAAGCAGCAAACCATATAGGTGATATCTCATCGAGATAGTACATCCCCTTTTTTTTACGCCCCATACCAATTCTCATCCCAGTCTGGAGGTCCTAAAAATTATAGTAGGTAGGAAAAAATATTATAGAACAATTGTTATTTTTTGTAATTTGGCTAATAGATAACAAACTAACAGAAAAATTGAAAACAAACAAAACGTTATTTAGGATTAATGAATTGGTAGTATGAACTTTTCCATCACCAATAACTGAAGAAGAGGAGTCATCAGCAATATGGACAGGAGATTATTTATCTGAAAAATATAGGGAGGCAAACTTACTTCTAATACCTATCACATGGGAGGAAGCTCCAGAGTGTATAACTCATGGTTGGTTAGAGAGAGCAATGTGAATATCAGTGCCTGACAAGGATGCACGAGTAGCATGTGGATTGGCCATGGTAGATTGAAAACGGAGAAGTCTGTCAAATTCACTTTGTGGAATCTGAATCATCGTTGAAGATGTCAAAGTGCTAGCAGAATTCATTATCGATGCAGTATCTTTTGTTGGAGGTAAAGTAGTAGCAGTTTGTGCCCATTCTACTTTTCCATACTTCTCCTAATAGTATGCAAATATGTGATTTTTCCTTCCACAGTAATCATATTCACGGAATTCTCGTCCACCACAGAAGTCTCGATTACCATTTCCACCATGACTATAGCCTCCCCCTGAATCACGACCGCGACCACAATCATAGCCACGGCCTCGTTTTCGACTAAAAAGTAAGGCAAAAAGCTCATTAAAGGCAAGGATTTGATGTGTTGATATAGTAGAACCAGTAGAAATATGAATGACTCGGGAATACGTCGATGTCAAGGATGGAACACTATCACCAGTGAAAATTTGACCCCTCACCTGGGTCAATAAAGAGGAATCCAATCCAGAGAGTAATTTTGCAACAGTTAGATCCTAACGATATTATCTCAAGATCTTAAGATCTGTAACCAGTGGCTGGTGAAGCTCAAGCTTATCCAATATCCCTCGGAGAGCGAAATATTACTTGGATACAGATATTTTGTCTTGTTTGAGAGTAAATAAGTATTCATTCAGTTTAAAAACTCATAATATATTTTTCTCATTACCATATACTTTTTTAAGGGTGACCCATATCTTTTTTGCAGTTTTCAAGAACAAAACACTAGAACTTATTTTTTTCTTCCATACTATTAAGGAGCCAAGTAATCACGCAACAGTTATTAACAAGCCAATTAGAATATAGGAGATTGTGTGCATATGGTCGATCATCCATAAATACGTAATTTTTCTTTGAACACCAACAAATACTCTGAACGACTGAGCCCATAATAAATAATTATTGTCATTCAACTTAACAGTAGTAGCAATAAGATTTTTTGGATATAAATTCTCAGTCATAGTAGTAATTGTAGCACTAGTAGTAGATGAATCACCTGAAATTGATGATATCATAAAAAAAATATGGAGAACATAAAGTATAGTGAAGTAGTTTGAGCAATAACAGTAATAGATCTGTCGTGATTTTTAAGCAAAAAAGTTTCGGATAAATAAATTTGCTGACTGTACAAGGAAAATCTATTGCTTCAAATATTAATGAAAATGTACAATGATGTGTGATTTTTTTTTTTTTTTTTTGGCTCTGCTGCTGTTGCGCCTCTGTTGTTGTTGCCCTCTGCTGTATTTTTTTTTTTTTTTTTGGGTTGGCTCTGCTACGCCTCTGTTGGAGCTAGGGGTTTGTTTGAAGGAAGCCGCCACAGGCAAGTTAGGGTTTTTTTTGTGTTTTTAAGTGGATGGTTGATATTGATAGATAATCGAATTGCACGGTTGAGATCAATTTCTCAAACCTGCTCTGATACCATCTCAAAAAGTATTGAGAACCAAAACTCAATCTTAATATCCATAAATCAGATAATTACATATATTTATAAACCTCTCAACTCTATATAAACTACTCAATAGGCGATGTAATACTAAACTCAAACTAAACATAAATACAAAATAGTATTTTAATCTAACAATGCTAATATATCAAACATTTCAAAACTATAAATCTCAAAAAAGTTTAAGTGCCATCCTTGTGCCCTTACTATCTAACCTTGATTTAGTAACTTATGCAAGGATGTAGAAATATGGAGTCATCATTATCATCACCAACACTATCTAAACACGTGCGGCTAGAAACTTGAATCCCTCAATAACATATTCTCCCAATTTTACTATGCCTTAACTTTTTTTGTCCCTATGAAATTATCGCTTAAGTTGTTATGGATTCATGTCAAGGACTCAAATACTTTTTCAGCATTAGATAAATTCTCTCCATCATTGCATCTGATTACTTATGATGACGAGAGAGATGTTGGAATGAGACATAAATCACCAACAAGTAATTTCCTCCATAAAATTTCTCGCTGCAAGTGTTTAGACAATGTTTCATAAATTATCTGAAATTGTGAAATATCATTGCACATCAAATATGTGTAATTTCCCACGTTTGAACTAATCAAATAGTTCAAAACTATATCAACTGAAGTTGTTGAACTATTCCTTATATTTCTCCGCCAAAGTACATCATTTTTTGCCCAAGATATCAAAATCAACTACGTGGAGATGCACCATCACATATGACAATAAATCAACTTTTAAATTCTCCTTACTTGGAGATAAAACATATATGGGCATGATATATAGTTTCTTTCTCGACTGAACAGATTAATTTTGTTAACACAAAAGTAGTTATTGATGGCTTATGAACACTTCAATTCTTCTTTTGGGAAAAAAAAAATAGGCCTTTTGGAAACTCTTTATTATAGAACGACATTCGTATGTAATTTGTTTGTGTTACCGAAGGAGAGAATATCTTTGGTGACCACAGAATTGGATGTTTAGGATGAACATGTCTGGCTATAGGAAATAATTTATGGGTTTAGGACAAGGGTCTTGAATTTAATTAGTTTAATTACATGCAACTACTTGTTAAGCACTTAAAAACAAGAAGTTTCATCATTACAATCTTGTTGTTATGTTGTTGAATGAGACTCTTCCAATGTTATGGATATACTAGTATATACTTAAGCATATTCTGGAGAACTTGTAGGAATGACAAAATTACTTGTGATAGATTGCAAAATATAGTATTAGTTGTCGCATAACATTGTTTGCTCAATCATTTTCTTATGATCTACGAGACACTTGAATTATTGAAGCATGTTGAAAGCATGCAAGCTAGATGCATAATTTGCAAACTAAAATAAAAATCAGCATAAGCTAAGCTCACACGACATCTATTCATCAACAATAGTATTGCCATGGCCCCCGAGTTGTTAAGTGTCCATGTGCTAAGAACAGTTAGCAAGGAACTTAATTTTAGAGGTGTCTCGCAATAAACCAATGCTACAGGCCATAGATCAAAGCTTGCATTGTTAAAGATGTATGTCAAGAAATCATAGCAGCCAACTAAAAACATTTTACTCAAATTTGATTATGATTTTCTTGTTAATTAGGCTCATGAGCAGCTATGGACTCCTTGACTGCACACATCAATTTTCAATTAGGGTATTGGCTAATTAATTTCCCATTTTTTGCATGATGAATTAGCTTATAGCACATATATGTTGCTCAAATTATTTTATAGTATAATTTCTCACCACTCTACATCTAACTGATAACTTGTGTAGGGAAATAAGTTGTGAATCTATGTTGATGTTTGATTGAAAATGATGTTGTCAAGATTTGTGGGACGAAACGTGAGATTCATGAAAGTAAAAGGATGAAGAAGCTGCATTGTTGTCCATTAGGTTTTCTTGCAAAGCACTTCAGAAATAAGAAATTTCATGGATGCTTCGATCACTTTCACCTAGGGATGGTAATGGATGCGCACACGGGCTAAATTTTGGCCCATTCTATACAAAATTTTGAATTTAAAATGAAGATTTTATTTTTTTAATTTAAAATTTTGTATATGGAGGGTCAAAATTTGACCCATGTACGCATCTATTACCATCCCTACTTTCAGCACGTTATCTGAGGCGACTTTCTGGCTGCTCCGAACTACAAAATGTGGATTAGTTGTGCATCTTACTGACTGTTAGAGAGAGAGGAAGAAATCAAATTGATGATAGTAACAGACACGGACTCGAAAACTACCAAATATTGTTATTCGACTAATTACATAATACAATCTTATAAAAGAAATATTTGTATATGGATGGTTTTTAGCTTTCTTCTATACATGATTCTTAAAAAGAACCAACTTTAAAGGAGTGTTTTGATACAGAGGCTTTACGGTCCATGCAATAAAGCATTTATTCTTTGTCTGAAAAAGGCGACTCCTTTAACACCGATTTATAACTATAAGATTGCAAAACGACTCTCTTTTCATCATCTTGTATGCCACCAAAATCCTTTATATCCAAATATTCCAATCTATTTACAAATTCTCTTTTTGTATTCTCAAAGGAGGACATGCCCTATATATTCATAATTCATTACAAGTTATTATAAACTTTTTTGAACACACACATACAAAACTAATTATCCAATTACCTTTTATCAAAAAAAAATTGGATCGTCATTTGCACCTCAATAACTTTTTAATGATCAAATTTCATTTATTTTGGAGTTTATTTATTTTCATCAAATGAATACAAAATGTTGTATTCAATGAAAATCATTAATTTTGTACATATTTGAAGGAAGCCAAATGAAAAATAAAATCTAAGAAATTGGGAATGAGTGGACCATAGAGAGTTAAAATCATAATGCAAAAAAATATTCTGAAAAAATTATTGGAGATAGTAGAAATGGACTACATTTCAGATAACTTGCGTGAACTGTCAACTCATTTTCATTATTTCCATATAGACACACGCACACATGCATGCACACGTGTACCTGCACACGCATGCACATGCATTTCTAATGCCAATAATATTCTCAAAGTTTCAAGTCATAAACAGTTAAGGTTAACTTTTTTTGGGAAATAGTTCAGTGTTTTTAAAAAATATCATTTGATTTACTTTGTAATGATCTAGTTCTTCATGCAATTCAATTTGCATCCAAAGATTTGGTGAGTTTTTTTGTAGACTTTCTCCTAAGGTTCTCCGTAAGATTTTAAAGTTTGCATGTTTATGCATTGTGTGTGCATGCGCATGGACATGTCTGCTAGAAGACGGGACGAAGGGGGTGGTAGCAGTCATGCACAATGTTTCCGTGCGCACGTTCAAGTATTTGCTAGAGTGGACATAACAAGATTTAATTTGTATACCAGTCAGTCCTCTAATAAACAATCCTTTTTGTAGTTGGTTATGATCCATTTTAGCAGGTCGATTAAAAAAAAAAAACAAAAAGAAAACATGATGAGTTTGTTCAACTAAGTAAAGAATATGTACACACTCCAAAAGATTAATCACAAAAGGAAGAAATCCAATGACATATCTGAAGAATTGTTGAGAGTATACCGGAATAGTTTAATTCTATAAAGAAAAAGGGGACAGGTGTGTAACTTCAAGCCAACAAGGTTAATTTGGTGGGACAAGACTCCTAGAGAGAGATAGGTGACACTGCAGTAAGGCCTAAATATATGAAGAGCATTACTTTCAAGTTTCAAGCTTCTGGTATCTCTATTATCAAACTTATCAAACACTTCCAAAAATATTGTTTAGTTCTTTAAATTTTATATTATTTTGTTGTGTGTGTGCGCGCGTGTGTATAAACTAAAGTTTCTTGTAATTAGTGTATTCTTCTATTTCATATATCTATTCTACTTGGTTACTTTGCAACTGATAGTTTTTGATTAGTTAGTTATACAGTCTCGATTACAATCACTTTATCTTCTCGCTGTAGATAATGTTATAACTAGGTATGAGAATAATGCTTTGAAAGAGAGCCAGTTCTTTGATCTACATAAAGCATATATAAGGACATACGCGCAGGACAAGTTTGACGCAGGACGGAGGCGAAATTAGGATTAGGGTTTTGAAAATTAGAGTTTTTTGGATGAATTGGGGAAAATAAATAAATTGGGGAAGAACTTACGGGGTTTGGGGATCCACCCAGGCGAATCTATATCCACTCTCCACGAATCTACGAGGAAAGATTTGCTCAAACGAAATCCACGCCAGAAATTTCTCAAGAAATTTTCAAATATTATTTATCTCCTTTAATTCTCCATACAAATCCATATATATAGGAAAACTCTAACAAACAGAATTCTAATAGAATCCAAACTCCTAATCCAATTAAATATCCTAATAAAATCCAAATCCTAATAAGATTCAAATCAAATCAAATCTAATTCCAAATCAAATCATGATCTTCATCAATTCTCCCCGACTTCAAAATATAAACCTCCGGTGAATGACGAAAATGATAATTATCGAGCAAATCCGGGTCGAGACGCAGGATGGAGTCGAAATTAGGGTTAGGTTTTTGAGAATTAATATTTTTTTAAAGGAATTTGGGAAGAACTTATAAGATTTGGAAATCCACCCCAGAAACTTGATGTGATAAATTACTGCAAGCGCACAGTGTCAATGTAGCGCTGTACAGGTCATCCCACAGGGATCTAAGGTGTTTTGCGATTCTTACTATTTTTTTAGTTCTAGTGGATTAACTAAAAGTTTCTAATTTGAGGGAAGATTGGTTCTAAGTTCTAAAGATTAGCCTAGCATTTCGAATCCATTAGAATAATAACCTAACAGTGAATTATCTCTTTCTTCCTATCTTTTTAATTATACATAGTTAAGTAACATATTAAAAAGGTGATCATTTTAATTTGATTTTAATCAAGTGCCTCTAAGTATGACCTATCAAGTGATGTGCAAGTATAGACCATCAAAGTAACACATTTCTTAAAAACAAATCATATCAACTAGAAAATCTCATAAAAAAAAGAAAAGAAATAAACTTCAAACCCTAATCTAAGTATAGGCTATCAAGAAACATAATTCAAGTATAACCTATCAAAAAAATCATATTTACAAGTTTATTCAAGTCAATTTATTTATAGGAAAATTTTGTTAATGATTCTAGAAATAAACAAAGAATATGAATTCCAAATCTCATCTAAGCATAGATTATCAAAATATTAATTAAGCATAATCTATCAAAGAATTATGATTTACAAACTCTATCTTTTATTTATTTATAGAAAAATCACAACTTTATTTCTTTTTAGGAAGAAGATGAGATAAATTCATATTAAATCTATTAAACTAACTTCATCTACATCCTAGGGCTAAAGAAAATTAGCTACACATGATTCTAAAAAGCAATTAAATCTATTTTTATTTATGAAAGCAAATAAATCTAATCTAGAAAGCAATAAAACCTAAATTAAAAAGCAATTAACTCTATCTAGAAAGCAAATAAATATTAGAAAGCAATGGCTTACCTCTGGAGCACGGTATTGTGGTCGTCACCCCTTCAGCAAAACCCTAATTTTATTAATTTAAAACGAACAAAACTTCAGGATTCTCTCTAGAATACAAGGATACGGCCAATATATAGGGTTCGGAAATCCAAACCCAGTTCTAATACAATTATGAAACTAAAAGATTACAACGAAACCACGGGAGAAAATTTGAAGATTGGGGCCCACATTGGGCTGCTAATTAGCGGTAATTACCACTGTTAGCAGTGAAAATTTCTAAGTTAAAAGAATTTTCCACAACAGAACGCGGAGCCAATTCAATAGCCCCGCGTTTGGTTATATTAACCCTGCGTTTGAGTAAAACGCGGAGATGATCAATAGCTCCGCGTTAGCTCCGATTTTTGGTTATTTAGCGTCGCGTTTTGATGCGATTAAAGCTCCGCGTAAGCAGATAACCAGAATCTCAAATTGATTGAGATTATGATTCTGGGCTTATCCAAATACCCGAATCAAGTCTAATCAGAATTCCATCAAAACTAAGATATTTGATTGGAATCCTTGATGAATGCGAGTTCTATTTAGATAGAAACTCTTGCATTAACCTGGGGCTATAAATACCTTCCTGGTGAAACCCTAGGGGTCTTCTTTTTTGGCATCGGAAGTCTCCTATCGATCCTTTAGGCAATTCAAGTACGCGAGAGAGCCTTGAAGCCTTTGCTGATCATCTTCTGAAATCTTGGAGAATTCAAGTTACGCACAGAGCCTTGAGTTCGTGAAGATCAGAGAAAACCACCATCTTCTTTCTGGAGTTCTTGAGAAGTTCGAGTTACGCGAGAGAGCCTTGAACAAATCAATCAAAACCAGAGAAGATCGTCTACTATCGGCCGATATCTTTAAAAGAGAAGATTTCAACGTACCGATCGTCCAAAGGAACTACTATAGATCCCATCGCCACAGATCCCACAACAATATTGTAAAAGAGAGAGATTGAAGTATAAAATCCTCTCGTTTGTTCTTTTTATCTCTTGTTCACTTCTATTGTAATCTAAGATGTGTTCAATGGAAGGAAGCGAAGAAACTTTTGCGACGAACAAACTAGCGACCACAGTGGGAGCCGTCTCTTTCACTGATGAAGAAATTGTGGCGCAATCGGACGTTGACTTGATCGGATCCGAAGTAGACACGCTGGTCGTTGAAATCAACCAGCAGAAGTACGAGGAGTTCCTCTCCTCCGGATCAGGTGACTTGGATGAGACACGGCACTATCGTCGCATATACTCCAATGCCCGAGTGACGGGTAGAAAGGTATCCACCGAGAGACGGGGATCCTTGGAGACTGCGGCTATAGAGCCGGAGTTCACACAAGAAATCCTAGCCGAGGATGAGCTTCCGATTGCCGAAGAAGACTTTGGAACTGGACTGACCAGGACCCAACTCCGGAACAGGAACCGGAGAGCGAGGCGTAGAGCCCTCAAAACCCGCCTTGGACGCGGAGCTAACTCTAGAGGATGCGAGGCTATGGTCCCTCGCAAATTGGCTCGCGCTACCCGCGAGACCAATCTCTACCGCGTTAAACGCGAAGGTACAACTTGCCTTAAAAGCAAGGAAAAGTCAGCGTGTGATTTTCCACGCGAGGCTGGTAATACTGGCGAGTTACGCAAGATTCCTGACACTCGCGAGTTACGCGAGTATAAAAATTATTCAAAGCCAGCGTGTGATTCTCCACGCGAGGCTATTACTGTGCCTAGCGAGAGACGCGAAGCCAGTAAGGGTTGCGCTAGTCGCAGAATACCCAACACTCGCGAGTTGCGCGAGTATAAAAATTATTCAAAGCCAGCGTGTGATTCTCCACGCGAGACTATTACTGTGCCTAGCGAGAGACGCGAAGCCAGTAAGGGTTGCGCTAGTCGCAGAATACCCAACACTCGCGAGTTACGCGAGTATAAAAATTATTCAAAGCCAGCGTGTGATTCTCCACGCGAGGCTATTACTGAGCCTAGCGAGAGACGCGAAGCCAGTAATACTTGCAATAAGCGCAAGACTTCTGACACCCACAAGGAACGTGAGGATGATTGGCAGATAGTTGTCAGTCGTAAAAATCGCGCTAAGCGCGAAGCTATGATCTGCGTTAATCGCAAATATAAGCCAGCGCGCAAGAACTTCCCTTCATGTGGGGCTATTATTCCAGAAGCTAAACTTCCAAGGACACACCAAACCAGCGAGAAACGCGAGGCTAGTGTGGATAAGCGCGGAGCTATTCTTCAGGCCCGCAATGTGAAACGCGAGGCTATTCCTAAGCCACGCGAGGATCGGTCCAACCCCAGAATCAGGGTTGATCAATCAAAGAAGCTTCAGTGGATTCCTAAACATTCTCAAGAGTTGAATGGACCTCTTGATTCCATGGCTAGAGGCACTGACCTCAGGGAACATCTCTCTAAGAAGAGAGGCATAGACCAACTTCAAATTGAACATAGTTGCCATTGCCAGCAACTTGTGACAGCAGTATCAGCCGTGATGGATAACTGTGGCTGCAGCAAGAACAGGATATCTGTGTTCGACCGATTAAACGAGTCAAACCAGAATCCTGCTAAGAAGACTAGAACCATCCCCTGAAACAAGGGAGAGCTGTAACTTCCAACATGGTAGGAAAAGGGAAGAAAATTGCAGAGACGGATGATGATTCAGAATCGAGCAATGATGAACCTCATCGTATTACTCGACTAAGATCAGGAGCCGTCCCGCCCCGAAATTATAAGAAGCTCGCAGGGGGTTCTTACGACGAGGACAGCGATAATTCTGCTATAGCCTCGCCCCCATCCTCTATATCATCTCGGCTACAGAAGTCAGCATCGCATATGGCAGATAAGTCTGACGATATCAATCAGAGATTTGAAGCTCAAGAAAAGATGATTCGAGAGCAGCAAAAGATGATTGAAGGACTCAAAGTCATGCTATCGAGGTTTGTTGAAGATAACGCCAAAAAAGGGAAAGAAACTCTGAATGAAGAAGAACAGGAAGAGAAAGCCCACTCGATGCATGAGGAAGAGGATAGATTTTCTTTCCATGATCCGCATGGTGAAAAGATAGAAAAGCTGCAGAGTCAACTCGAAGCTTTAATGCGTAAAAAGGAGTTGAAAGAAGCTGGGGTCTCTAGACCGTATCCTCCTGAATGGGATATGATACCTTACCCACCAAAGTATAAGCCGCTCAAGTTAGAGCCATACGACGGGAAGGGATCGCCCAGTCAGCATATATATTACTTTTTGTCCCAAGCGGGACACTTAATGGGTAATGATCCCATCATGACCAAAGTACTTGCAAGTACTTTGTGAGGGCCTGCCTTTACTTGGTTCATGCAGTTGCCCCCAGGTACTATTAATACCTGGTTAGATGTTGAGAAATTATTTCTCTCACGTTTCTTTGAGGATAACACCGAGATTACGGTTCATTCCCTCCTTGCAACTAGGCAATGAGAACAAAAAGCGGTTAAAGATTTCATAGAAAGGTTCCGGGAGAAGTCCGTACATTGTAAACACGGAATGATCCAGAAAACTCTAGTCGAGACCTGTCGACACAACCTTAAGACCAATGTGCTCCTCAAAATGGGGGCCGTAGAGTCTAAGACGTGGAGGGACCTGCTCAAACAAGGAGAGCAAGCTGAAGACTTGATTCGCCGAGTCGAGGAATCCCGCGGATCAAGAAGCGCTGGGGGTAGTAAGCCATATACCCAAAACAACAGCAATAAGAATAAAGGGAAAGCAGTCATGTCGTCAGAAGCTGCTCCTCAGAAAACCGGTCCTCCGCCAGAGCCAAAGCCTCAAAGTCAGCGAGGATCAAGGCAAATCAGACCGCAACAAGAAAGGAATTACACTTTCAAGGCGGAACAGACACATATTCTCTTTCACCTGCTCCAGAAGAAGGGAATGCTAAAACTTCCGGAGAATAAGAAGCCAGAAGATGCGGGTAAGACTAAAGATCCCAATTACTGTCTTTATCACCGGAATGTTGGGCACCCTACCAGGGATTGTTTTCCCCTCAAGAACAGAATCCAAGCACTAATAGAGGCTGGAATTCTGACGCTTAAGGAAGAACAGAAGAAAGTCACTGCCAATATGGCAACCATAATGGTCGGAACCCACGAGTTTCCCGCAGGAGTGACCCCAATCCCTAAGGGTAAGATGGTCACGAAGAATCTTGATCTACACAACAAAGCCCAAGAGGGACTTGTCCCTGTAACAACCCAAAAGGGGGAAGTTATGTGGGTTCACCCCGACTTGCTGGAAGATGAACAATGGACTACTTCAAGAAGTCAAGGGAAGAAGCGGACTGTTAATGTCATTTCTGCAGATATAAAGGGAGAATATATAGCTTCGGGAACCTTCACAGATTCTGAAGAAGAACCCGAAACTATGGCCACTCATCAAGATGGGGCAGGCCCTTCCGGTACTCGATCTGGAAAGACATATCTTAAGGACTACACTAAAGTGGATCCAAAAGATATCTATGCAGAACTCGCAAAGCCTGCGAAGCATAAAGGACTTCGTTTCCAGAAGAATCCTACCAGAGATGAAGGAGCCAAAGAAACTTCCTTCGAATTTGACATAATTGCGCAGTTGGCTAACATCCCAGCGCGAGTAACGCCTTACGAATTGTTGAGATTATCAAAATCAACACGTGAAGCTCTAAGAGAGGCCTTGGCCGACTCTGAGTCGTTCCTAGCTCAGATTGTCGAGCCGGCCATCAAAGAGCGGGACTCTTGCCCCCACTGTCATCAAGTGAGGAGGCAAGTCCCACAAATCATCTTCTCTCCAGAAGACATGCAGGTGAGGAATATAAAGCATAATAGGCCTTTATATTTCACTGGATATGTCGGGTCCACAAAAGTGGACCGAATTCAGATTGATCTAGGTTCTGCACTCAGCGTCGTGCCCAGTAGATTGATGCAGCTGTTGGGGATTTCCCTTCATCGCTTGACACCTACACACACTACCATCTATGGATTCAACGCTAATAATAGCCATCCTCTTGGTAAGATCCGATTGCGGTGTCAAATTGGAGACTTGAAAACGGAGGTTACATGCTACGTAATTGATGCTGATACCTCCTACAATATTTTATTGGGGCGACCTTGGATCCACTCTCATATGATAGTTCCGTCGACTCTTCACCAGTGCATGAAATATTGCGATGAGGAAGGAGAGGTCCGGACACTAATTGCTGACAAGCAGCCATTCAAAGGGTTGGAAAATTACTTCACAGATGCTGCACTCTACAAGCCAGCACATGAAGCCTCCAATGACAGTCTTAGTAAGTCTCCAAAGCCCGACGACAGTGGTAATGAAGCCGACACTGAGTACGAGCTCCTTGGAGAAGATGATGGGGGTGATTACGAAATCAACCCTCACCTAGATCTTAGCTTAGGTCTTGATAATATAGTGGATGTAATAGAAAGTGAATGGGTTATTAATGAAAATGTAAAGTTAGTCTACGAGCATGCTGTAGCTACTGAGTTTGAGCCCTCTTGTACCTCCACCGAAGCGGATGGCCTGACCGAACTTGAAGTTCTTGCGGCATACTATTTGCCCCTCAGGTCTTCCCTCCTCTCTCAATTAAAAATAACCGAGGATCAAGGGCACTTCTTTGAAGTGCCTCCCCGACAGAAGTCCCAAAGGCCGATCATGTTCGGCAAAGTGGCCACGTCGCCTCGACAGAGACAAAGTAGTGAAAGTGATGAACAAACATCACCTTAATTTCACTTATATGAGTAAAGGTCCCGACAGATGATGGAGAAAATGGGATATAATTTTACCCAGAAGCCGGGATTAAACTTTGGGTAAGGGAGACGGAATCTTATACCCTCGTTTAGACCGAGAGGAAAGAGCCCTGATTATTATCAGAAGACCCGCAGGGGGTTGGGCTATGTGTCTACTCCACCCTCATCGCCATCCAAGGATGAAGAGAGTTCTTCGGCTAAAGAAAAAACATCTTCACCCGACCATGATTCGGATATAATCACCGGTGCTTGGTTTCAATCTTTGACCGTCAATATGGTTTCATCCGCGCCAGAGAGCGACCAGGAGCCAATTGACGTCCAAGATGATGCTTGGGCCAGGAATATGGACACTCTCTGGGATGTCCGCTTTGAACAGCGTGACCCGCCCACAGAAGACAAATTAATACAAGTTAATATGGGAACGGAAGAAAATCCGAAACCCATTTTCATAAGCGACACACTAACTCCTTTAGAAAAGAAGGAACTTATATCTCTTATCAAAGAGTATATAGATGTGTTCGCGTGGAGTTATGAAGATATGCCTGGGCTTGACCCTCAAATTGCCACACACCGGTTAAATATAAAAGAAGATGTCAAACCTGTTAAACAACAACAGAGGCGTTTTCGACCGGAATTGATGGAGGCAATAGTTGCTGAGGTCAACAAGCTTATACAATCCGGGTTCATCCGTGAAGAACAACACCCAGACTGGGTGGCAAACATAGTGCCAGTTCGCAAAAAGAATGGCAAAATCCGGATATGCATTGACTTTCGAGATCTGAAAGCTGCTTGTCCCAAGGATGAATTTCCACTCCCCATCACCGACGTGATGATCGATAATACTTGCGGTTATGAGATGATGTCCTTTATGGATGGCTTCTCAGGTTATAACCAAATCAAGATGCACCCGTATGATGAAAAGCATACAGCTTTCAGAACGCCACAGGGGGTATACTGTTATACGGTGATGCCATTCGGATTAAAAAATGCAGGTGCCACCTACCAACGCGCAATGAGTGCCATATTCAAAGAACACCTACGCAGAACAGTGGAGTGCTATGTGGATGACTTAGCAATTAAAAGCAAAGACAAAGAAGATCATCTTCACGATTTAAGAGTGGTCTTCGATCTTATGCGGAAATATCACTTGAAGATGAATCCTACCAAGTCGTTCATGGGGGTATCCAGCGGGAAGTTTCTAGGGTTCGTAATAACTTTATAAGGAATTTTCCTCGACCTGGAAAAGGTAAAAGCGATTAGCGAAATGCCGCCTCCCCGCAATCTTAAGGAATTAAGGGGATTACAAGGAAAGCTCGCTTATATTCGGCGCTTCATATCCAACTTATCTGGACGATGCCAGCATTCTCAAAACTTATGAAAAAGGGAGTGTCTTTTATATGGGATGAGGCATGTCAGCAGGCATTTGATGACCTCAAGGAGTACCTTACTAAGCCTCCTGTACTAATGGCACCAGCCCCTGGGCAGCCCTTCCTTATATATGTAAGGGCCATGGATAATGCTTTAGGAACATTACTTGCTCAATATAATGAGCACGGCCATGAACATGCCCTCTACTATTTAAGTAGAACAATGATTGGGGCCGAACAGCGGTATACTCCGATTGAAAAAGAATATTTAGCCCTAGTGTTTGATGTTCAGAAAATGCGACACTACCTTTCAGGGCAAACAATTCATGTCATATCACGGGTTAATCCCCTGAAGATTCTGATGACAAAATCAGGATTCTTAAATGGCCGATTGGCAAAATGGGCGCTCTTACTATCGCCCTATGACATACATTTTGTCCCTCAAAAGGCCATGAAGGGACAGGCAATCGCTGATTTCCTTGCAGACCATCCAATTTGGTCCAAATTAAAGCAGACATCAGAAGTCAACACAGTTACCAAAGAACAGCCTTGGCAAATGTTCTTTGATGGTGCCGCAAGACGATTTGCTGCTGGAGTGGGGGTTGTACTAATATCCCCACATAAACATATATTGCCTAACGGTTACTCATTAACAGAACCGTGCACTAATAATGTAGCGGAGTACAATGCGCTTATTATCGGCTTTAAAATAGCTCTGCAACTGGGGGTGAACCATCTAGAGGCATATAGAGATTCTAAGCTCATTGTCAATCAGATGACAGGTGAGTATGAAGTCAGACATGAAGCTCTCATCCCCTATCATCAGCTAGCTATTGAGCTAGCAGGATATTTTGAACAATTCTACATATATCACGTATCTCGAAACGAGAACATTTATGCAGATGCTCTTGCCGCATTAGCCGCAACGCTGGCAATCCCGCCAGGTGAAGCTAAAAGCATCACCATTGGTAGTAGAGAACTCCTCCACCCAGATGTGGTATCTCAAGCCGAAAGGGTATGCCAGATTGGCTTAAAGTTAGAACCCCGTGATTGGCGATTTCCGTTTGTGGATTATGCCTTGCATGGGATATTACCAGAAGATCCTAAGGAAGCCACCTCAATAAAGAGGAAGGCCCAAAGATTTCATTACGACCAGAAACTTCAGACTTTGTATAGAAAGTCAAGAGGTGGTCTATTGCTACGCTGCATATCGAAAGCGGAAGCAGAACAAGTGCTGAAAGAAACACATAATGGAATATGTGGAGCTCATCAGCCCGGTCCCAAACTTGGAGACCGTATAAGAAGGCTGGGGTGCTACTGGCCGAGCATGGTTACAGAAGCAATGGCATACGCTAAACAATGTCATGCATGCCAAATACATGCCAATTTTATTCATCAACCCCAAGAATACTTGCACAATACCGTTGCAAGCTGGCCATTTGAAGCTTAGGGAATGGACATTGTAGGGCCAATAACTCCCCCGTCATTCAGAGGACATCGGTTTATTCTTGCAATAACCGATTATTTTTCAAAATGAGCCGAAGCCATACCCATGAAAGAGGTGAAAACGGCAGATGTGATCAAGTTTATCAAGCATCGTGTCATTTACCGATTTGGCGTCCCTCGACGGATCATTCATGATAAATGATAATGGTCCTCAATTCATTAGTCAGGGATTCTCCAGATTCTGCAACAAGTTCAGAATCAAAGATATCGCTTCTACACCATATAACCCTGCGGCTAATGGGTTAGCTGAAGCTTTCAACAAGACGATCATCAAACTCCTTCGGAAGTTCGTCTCTTCCAATAAACGAGATTGGGATGAAAAGCTAGGAGAATGCCTGTGGGCTTATCGCACCACCATTCGCACCCCGACTAAATCTACCCCGTTCTCTTTGGTTTACGGAAGTGAGGCTGTCTTGCCTCTTGAAATCCAGATACCATCCTTGAGAGTGACTTTAGCCACAAAGATGACGACAGAAGAGCGCCATCAGCAAAGATTGCAAGAACTAGAGGCGTTAGATGAAAAACGTCTCAGGGCTCAACAACAAATTGAGTTGTATCAAGCCCGCATAGCTCAAACGTTCAATAAGAACGTCAAACCAAGGACCTTTAGGCAAGGAGACTTGGTTCTGGCTGTTAAAAGGCCAATGGTGCTAACCCACAAGACTAAGGGTAAGTTTGAACCCAAGTGGGAAGGACCGTTTATTGTGGAGACAGCATACTCCAGTGGAGCCTATCACTTAATGAATCAAGAGGGCGACAGGATGATGATGCCGATCAATGGCAAATTTCTGAAGAAATATTATTCTTAGTATACCTGGAGATACAAGTTTCTTTTCCTTAGGCATGCGCATTGTGCGCCTCTGACCTAAAACTGGTGTGTCTGGTTCTCAAGTTTGAACCACCTCCAGTCTTTTCCTTAGGCATGCGCATTGTGCGCCTCTGACCTAAAACTGGTGCGTTTGGTTCTCAAGTTTGAACCACCTCCAGTCTTTTCTTAGGCATGCGCAGTTAGGCGCCTCTGACCTAAACCCTGGTGTGTCTGGTTCTCAATTTTGAACCACCTCCAGTCTTTTCCTTAGGCATGCGCATTGTGCGCCTCTGACCTAAAACTGGTGTGTTTGGTTCTCAAGTTTGAACCACCTCCAGTCTTTTCTTAGGCATGCGCAGTTTGGCGCCTCTGACCTAAATCCTGGTGTGTCTGGTTCTCAAGTTTGAACCACCTCCAATTTTTTCCTTAGGCATGCGCGTTGTGCGCCTCTGACCTAAAACTGGTGTGTTTGGTTCTCAAGTTTGAACCACCTCCAGTCTTTTCTTAGGCATGCGCAGTTTGGCGCCTCTGACCTAAACCCTGGTGTGTTTGGTTCTCAAGTTTGAACCACCTCCAGTCTTTTTTTAGGCATGCGCAGTTTGACGCCTCTGACCTAAACCTGGTGTGTTTGGAGTACCCAGTTCAAGTTACGCGAGAGAGCCTTGAACCGCCTCCAGTTTGGTTCTCAAGTTTGAACCACCATCAGTCTTTTTCTTGGGCATGCGCAATTTGGCGCCTCTGACCCAAAACCTGGTGTGCTTAGTTTTCAAGTTTGAACAGCCCCCAATCTTTTTTTTAGGCATGTGTAATTAAGCGCCTCTGACCTAAAAAGTATGAATTGCCCAACGCCAACTAGGCAATGGGAAGAGAACAAGTTTCTCGCCAACCCATCATACTGGGGTAAAAGTATGAATTGCCCAACGCCAGCTAGGCAATGGGAAGAGAATCCATCATACTGGGGTAAAAGTATGAATTGCCCAACGCCAGCTAGGCAATGGGAAGAGAACT
This sequence comes from Dracaena cambodiana, assembly GCA_036321105.1. NCBI lineage: Eukaryota > Viridiplantae > Streptophyta > Magnoliopsida > Asparagales > Asparagaceae > Dracaena > Dracaena cambodiana. The sequence goes on from JAYEPQ010000008.1 coordinate 32,242,761, forward strand.
AGTTTCTCGCCAACCCATCATACTGGAGTAAAAGTATGAATTGCCCAACGCCAACTAGGCAATGGGAAGAGAACTAGTTTCTCGCCAACCCATCATACTGGGGTAAAAGTATGAATTGCCCAACGCCAACTAGGCAATGGGAAGAGAACAAGTTTCTCGCCAACCCATCATACTGGGGTAAAAGTATGAATTGCCCAACGCCAACTAGGCAATGGGAAGAGAACAGTTTCTCGCCAACCCATCATACTGGGGTAAAAGTATGAATTGCCCAACGCCAACTAGGCAATGGGAAGAGAACGAGTTTCTTGCCAACCCATCATACTGGGGTAAAAGTATGAATTGCCCAAACGCCAATTAGGCAATGGGAAGAGAACAAGTTTCTCGCCAACCCATCATGCTGGGGTAAAAGTATGAATTGCCCAACGCCAACTAGGCAATAGGAAGAGAACTAGTTTCTCGCCAACCCATCATACTGGGGTAAAAGTATGAATTGCCCAACGCCAACTAGGTAATGGGAAGAGAACTAGTTTCTCGCCAACCCATCATACTGGGGTAAAAGTATGAATTGCCCAACGCCGACTAGGCAATGGGAAGAGAACGAGTTTCTCGCCAACCCATCATACTGGGGTAAAAGTATGAATTGCCCAACGCCGACTAGGCAATGGGAAGAGAACAAGTTTCTCGCCAACCCATCATGCTGGGGTAAAAGTATGAATTGCCCAACGCCGACTAGGCAATGGGAAGAGAACAAGTTTCTCGCCAACCCATCATGCTGGGGTGAAAGTATGAATCGCCCAATACCGATAAAGTAAAGGGAAGAGGAAAAGTTTGATATTTAAGCCCAAATGTAGTCCTCGACAACTCACCATGTTGAGGGGAATAACATGGCTAGCCCAACTCAAACGGTAGTTGGTAAAGGCTAATCAAATCCGTTAATAGCTGGGGGTTTGCTAAAAATCCCATATTAAATTTTAATTTTTATTTCGGCTCGAGAAATTGAGCATAAACGATACCGAGATAAATCGTTTTGACGACAGGTTATTTGTTGGGCAAGCAAATCTGTTTTGAAGTCGGCAAATAAAAGAGTCAAAAGAATCATCTTTATTAAAAAGGTGAAGATACAAAAAGAATTTCAAAGAAATATCGTAAGGTTATCTCTCTCTTGTTTACGAAGTTCTTATTACAAGGAAGATAAAAGCGTAAAGAGAGATGAAACTATTGGCCTCCCAGAAGTCTCAATTGGTTTATTGTCTCGTCCAAATTTCTACGATGAGAAGCCTCCACGGTTTGCTGAGCTTGCCTACGCAACTCATCATCACTTATTGTAAGTTGTTGCTGACGAGATTCTTCTATGGCACGATTCCTGGCCATCTCTTCCTGCTGAATCTGCTCCTGCTGGACAAGCAACATCTCCCGCTTCTTGACAGATTCTCCTAATCGGAGTTCATTTTCTATCAAAGTGGCCCGAGCTCTGGCAATCGTCTCCTAGGCTTTAGAGATGGCCGCCTGACGTTCCTCAATTCCAAAGTTTACCCTCTGCAGGTCGCCAATAACGGATTCCCGACTGGCCTGGAGCTCTGTCAGCTCCTGAGACCATCTCTCCTCCTGCTGCCTTAAAATATTTCTTCGAGATAAGGATTCTGCCCGAAGCCGTGCCAGCTCTATCTCAATGATCGCCTCCACATCCGCCTGACGGAGTGTGTGTAGCGTGGTCACCTGCTCTTCTAAGGCTGCAAGGCGGGCCCGGTATGGAGCTGCTCGATCTTGTCTACTGAATTCTTCGATATTTCCTAAATAGCGGAGTAACAGTGGACGTGCGAAGTTGAAGAAATCGTGGCCAGCAAGAACCATCTCGACACATCTTCTTAACAAATGCATAAAATCCTCGACAATGAAACCGAAAAGTTTTTCAAGAGGATTTGCACTGTCGGTAGGCAAAGTAGGTAATGCCAAGAAAGGTGTCGTAAGCAAGGGAGCAGTAGTTGCTGGAATTGGAGAAGAAGAAGCCCGTCCCTGCATTAAATTCATAATATGGGGGACCAGTAGAGCCAGTGCAGATCTGGAAGAGCTGGAGACCCCAGACGAAGTACCGTCAGTACAGATCGCTTGGGTACCCCCACCAACAGGAAGAGAAGATGGGATCACTTCGCCTGAAGCTCCTCCGGTGAGAGAAGTTTCTTCAAACGAGAATTTCAAATATTCTCCTCCCCTGCTGGAAGGCTTGAAGTCGGAAGAGTTACAGGTATCTCAGCAGCCACGACAACAGACGACGTTAAAATCGCTGACTGAGAGGGCACGCCAACGACTGTGGGAAATGTCTCAGTGGAACAGACTGGCGTTGGAGATGGCATGCTAGGAGAAGGTGTAGCCTCATTAGCAGCAGCTGCGATAATAATCTCAGTTCTCTCGTCACTTCCCAATTCATCAATTGGGGGAATTGAAGAGGAAACAGAGGCAGGAGCCGGTGTGGAATAATCAGCCGCAAACTCACCAGCAGAGCTACCCACACCACCAACGGAGCCGAAATGGTCCATTCTATCGTCAGACTCTACTTGGGTAGTCGAGTGCATTGGCGAAAAAAGTTGATCACCTGCATTTCAGAAGACCAGAAAAGCAGTGTTACGTTAAAATAATAACGGACAAAAGATAAAATGCTAAAGGCCATACCAGGCGATACAAGTCCAGTTGTCGGACTTGAAGGGGGAGCCATTGTCGTTTCCAGCAATGTACCCGTCTCACTACCCGTTAGTTGCGCCCCAGGTTCTGCCATAGGCTCTACGGCCGAAGGAGCCGAAACCTCAGCAACACTTGGAGCTCTAGCAGGTTCATCCTCCCTTGCCAACGCTGGGGGTAGAGCTGAAGCCAACAAGTCTGAAGCAAGTTTGATAGCCACTTCTTGGGGGGCTATCAAGGTTTCCTGCGCCAATTTTTGCTTCTTACCCGGCCTTTTCTTTAAAGTGCCGCGGCGTTTGAGAGTCGGACTCAGGGAACGACTGACAACAGGCTGAGGAACTCCACCAGCACCAGTATTGTCGTCATCATCACCCGCATCATCATCCGATTCGCTGACATCCGAAGGCTCAGCCGCAGCGCCAAGGAATTCTTCCATTCCTTTTATCCTTACCCTAGAAGCACCCTGGCGGCTAATATAGAGGGCTTCAATCTCTTTGCAACAACTGCGATTGAGAGAGAAGCCGGGCACGTCAGCATTCGCAATATTGAACCAATTGCAGGAGCTGAGAGTCATGGCCAATTCTGACACCTTCTGGGGCAAGGAGAGTTCAGCCTCGGTCCCGCCCGCTGCAAAATGGAACCAGCCACGAGTGTCTTCGTATAAGTTCCCTTCGTGAGCGAGATCTTTATTTGGATTGCCCACATAGAGTTGAGAATATCCAAACTGGCGAGCAAAGCGACTCGGAGTTTATGGCTCGATCTGACACCTGAGATCTTGACGATACACCAAGTGTCCGGGGCGGATGTTGAGAAGCCACCAAAACGCTCCTGCAGATAAAGTAGTGAACTTATCTGCTCCCACGGCATCCTTCAGCCTCATCCCATATCCTCCGCCGGGAAAGTCAGGAAAACACCGGAAGATCTCGTAATTCTGAAAGCTATGAAGAGTCTTTCGAATCTGGGACATATAATTCTGCCTCCATGAAGAACGTTCATACAGTTCTACAAGGAAGCACTTTTCGCCCGAACGACGCTCTGGTGCACTCATTAAGGAGGGACAGTGCAAGACAAGCCAGGCCATCAAATAGGTGTAGGGCATCTCCACCCTAGGGTTTGGAGTTTTCGGCTGGGCAGTCTCGTTTGACTTGCCCTTTCCTTTCCCCTTGACTTTAATAGTAGGGAGGAAATCACGACAGAGCACCCTCAGTCCATATTGCAAATTGCATACCATGGCGGGAAGGAGTCCAAGGGGTCGGCCATATGCGAGAAGAACCGCTAGATATACCACGGTCATTGCAATCGCTTCCTTGGGCAATGATGGCACGATGCATCTTTTGAGCCACAACATCAAAAACCCGGCAATGAGACCTCTGTTGGAAATCGAAAACTGGGCTTGATAGTGATAGCTCTTGAATGAAGTGCCAGGACCGTATCCATTCTCATTGGATTCAGTGGTATAATATAATAGATGGCGGCCCTTAGCAATACGGTGATCAATCTCTGAGCCATAGATGGGCGGATGACCATGGATAATGGCCGAGCTATCCTTAGAATTTAAGTTGGCAAAGAGATATTCGGCCCACTTCTTGTGGCCAATACCGTGATTACGCGCACCCGTCAAGTCAGCGCAAATATGATAATAGCACATCATCTCCCAGTACGTGACGTAGATGCGCTCGTCCCTCGCCAGTAGCATGTTCAATTCATCGGTGGTAGGGATGTACTCCTCGTAAGGGACTTCTCCCATCGAGAGCCCAGAAACCTCAAACATCTCATGGAGAGCGAACCCTAGCTCACCCACTGGTGTGAAGAAAGTACAGGTCTCAGGGTTATACATCTCCAAGAGGCAGTAAAAGTGATAAGCACTCTGGGGAAACCCGAATTGGACATTCCTGATGGCTTTATACAAGCCAATATCCTTTAAAATGGGCTCGTGGGAATCCAGCATGTACTGAACAAGGCGTGCCCACCACATATTGTTAGAAGAATGAACCCAGCCAGGCATCCTGAAGTCGCTAGCCGGGTACTGACCATCCTTCGCCAAGAACTCACTTAAGAAAGTTCGGGCACGAGATGGGACTTCTCCCACTGGAAGCTCCTTGCCAAATCGGCCTGGAAGCAAGCCAGTAACGCATCTGGGAGAACCGTCTTGATAAATCCCTTTTGCACCAAATTTGCCTGTTGGGACGCCATCTTGCTCTTGAGTCAGTCCCCACTTTAATTCCCGAGGCATTGCCAGCCTCTGAAGATAGACCAGAGGATAGCTACGATCCATTCTAGGCAAAAACATCAACATTTCACCTGAGTTATATAGCCAAACACGTTCCCCTTCAGAAAGGATCTCATCTGATTGATCCATCTGGTCTCCAAAGAGGAAGGCGGATTTTTCAATCGCCTCTCTATTCACAGTTTCGAAGGCTGCGTCAGTTATGATTTCTCGCGCAGTGGTGGGATGATATTTGATCAACTTCTCCCTGCGATCCGTCGGGTCTGGTTTGTACGAGGGCAGGATGGTAGTGAAACGGAATTAGCCTGAGGGATCAGAACCCTCAGCAAAGCCAAAGTAATTCTTGTGGGGAAGAGATTCCATCGAATACCCTACTGCACAAAGAAACACCAGAGTAAGAGAAGTTTCTCTAGGGCAGAAAAATTCTCTAAGTAAGAGAAGTTTCTCTAGGGCAGAAAAATTCTCTAAGTATGGACGCGCGAAGCTAAAGATTAGAACGCGCGAAGCTAAGAATAGCGCCGCACGAAGCTAAAAATTAGACCGCGCAGAAGTCAAAATAGCCTCGCGTTTTCAGCGCGACTGCTACTTAAAATAGCCTCGAGTTTTCAGCGCGACTACTACTTAAAATAGCCTCGCGTTTCAGCGCGACTGCTACTTAAAATAGCCTCGCATTTCAGCGCGACTGCTACTTAAAATAGCCCCGCGCTTTAAACGCGAGGATGACGGGATAACTTCGCGTAAGAAGGCAGTCAGAGACTTTTCTTCTTCTGCAAGCCTTACGGCAAGAGTACGGCGATCTCGCCGGTAAAAGGGTTGATCGATCAGTTAAATTTAAGCCAAATCACTCTAGAAATGTTCTAAAGAGTCTCGATGGAGAGATTCTTACCCCCGATAGGCGAAATGTGGACTGGCGCGTCGCTGCCTTGGCCGCCGCCACCACTGCTTGCGCCAGTCGCCGAAGATGGAGCCGCTCGAGAAGTAGCACGAGTTTTGGGTGCCATTGCTGAGGAAAATCGACTGAAAATCTGAAGAAACTCGGTCGAAAGAAGATCGGGTCGTCTGAACTCTGATCGAAAATTCTCAAATAAAGTGAGAAGGATAAGGAATAGAGATTTCTTTTAAATAAAAGGAACCGCCTCTTGGAATTCGGCGCGAATTTCGGAGAAAGTGACTGGTCAGTTACTCTCCAACACGCGAAGCTATTAGCCTCGCGCGATTATGGAAATGCGAAGTTGTTTAACTCCGCGCAACTTTACAAAACGCGAGGATAGCCTGTGCCTTAGCTTCGCGTTTTTATGGAAAAACTTAGATTTTTGACGAGTGCAATTAGGCGCTTCCATCTAAGTTAAAAATGATCCTTATCCGATCGTTTGGGTATTAATGATCTAAGTTACGCAGAAGAGCCTTAGATTATTTTACCAGAATTATTGACCATCTGTTTGTTGAGCAAGCAAAATTCTTGAAGCTAACAGATAGAGAGGAAAATAATTTGCTCTTTATTCATAAAAGAAGAGATTACAAAGAGGGGGTTATAGCTCTCTCAAAAGCTTTTACATGATCAACTCATCAATAATCAAACAGTAACACTTCTCTACGGGGTGTTGAAGCTCAGTTCCCTGGTTCACATGCAAAAGAAATTCAAGATTTCTCTACGGGGTGTTGAAGCTCAGTTCCCTGGTTCACATGCAAAAGATCTCCTCTGCAAATGTCAATTAGGATCTGTCATCCGAAATGAAGCATGAGAGGAAAGAAAAGTGCTGCACTGAAGCGCAATTCTGAACTGCAAGTGCTGCAATTCTGCACTGCAAGTGCTGCAGCTCCCTATTTACAGCTCCTTCAGGAGTTTATCTCTCGGAGCCAGAGCTTAAAACCTGCAACTATGTTGTAAAGCATATGCTTCTGACTTCCTTAGAGTTACTTTTGCTGATGAAGATCGATGGACCCACATACATTCCTCTTCAGAAAGGATTGGACTTACTGCAAAAGGAACAGAGTTTCCAAAAGAGTAAAAACGCGGAGCTAAATTAACTCCGCGCACAGTTGAAGAAATAGCCTCGCGCTTTAAACGCAGAGGATGATGCGATAACTTCGCGTAAAGGGAGGGCAAGATTTCTTTCTGCTCTTTCCTTCTCTTTCGGATTCATAGCGACTGCTAATCAAAGATAGCCTCGCAATTCATCGCGACTGCTAATCAAAGATAGCCTCGCAATTCATAGCGACTGCTAATCAAGGATAGCCTCGCGGATTCATTGAGACTACTAGTAAAGCCCCGCGTTTCAAGCGCAGGGATGACACAATAAAACGGCGATCTCGCCGACAAGATAAGTAATCGTCCAGAATAAACCAAGCCAAAATATCTCAGAATGGTTCTTAGAAAACCAAGAGATGAGGTTTTTACCTTCGGAAGACGCTGCATAGACTGGTTCGCTGTTGCGTTTACCTTCACGGCTGCTGCCATTAACGCCGGCCAACTTGCAAAAAGCCAAACTTCTCTGGAGAGACATCCTAATGATGAAAATCTATGGAGAATTGAACGAAGATCAGTTGAAGATCATTCGTGAGTCACTCAAGTTCTCAGAAATTCTTCGGATGAGATGAAGAAGAAGATGAGCCGGGAGCTCTATTTAAACAGAATTTCCGTCGCTTGGTATTCGGCGTGGAAACTCAGGGTAATTAATGACATAATTACTCATTTCACTGAAGACGAAGTGAAGCTGATTAGCTCCGCGTAAGTGAGCGTAACGCGAGATAGACTTGGTATTCTAACTCCGCATTTCAGTTTAAATATCCAAAGTATTTCAAAATCTGCTGAAGTCTAAGCCATTTTGAAAACTTTGGAGGGGGTTCTGTTGGCAGTGAAAATTTCTAAGTTAAAAGGATTTTCCACAACAGAACGCGGAGCCAATTCAATAGCCCCGCGTTTGGTTATATTAACCCTGCGTTTGAGTAAAACGCGGAGATGATCAATAGCTCCGCGTTAGCTCCGCGTTTTGGTTATTTAGCGTCACGTTTTGATGCGATTAAAGCTCCGCGTAAGCAGATAACCAGAATCTCAAATTGATTGAGATTATGATTCTGGGCTTATCCAAATACCCGAATCAAGTCTAATCAGAATTCCATCAAAACTAAGATATTTGATTGGAATCCTTGATGAATGCGAGTTCTATTTAGATAGAAACTCTTGCATTAACCTGGGGCTATAAATACCTTCCTGGTGAAACCCTAGGGGTCTTCTTTTTTGGCATCGGAAGTCTCCTATCGATCCTTTAGGCAATTCAAGTACGCGAGAGAGCCTTGAAGTCTTTGCTGATCATCTTCTGAAATCTTGGAGAATTCAAGTTACGCACAGAGCCTTGAGTTCGTGAAGATCAGAGAAAACCACCATCTTCTTTCTGGAGTTCTTGAGAAGTTCGAGTTACGCGAGAGAGCCTTGAACAAATCAATCAAAACCAGAGAAGATCGTCTACTATCGGCCGATATCTTTAAAAGAGAAGATTTCAACGTACCGATCGTCCAAAGGAACTACTATAGATCCCATCGCCACAGATCCCACAACAATATTGTAAAAGAGAGAGATTGAAGTATAAAATCCTCTCGTTTGTTCTTTTTATCTCTTGTTCATTTCTATTGTAATCTAAGATGTGTTCAATGGAAGGAAGCGAAGAAACTTTTGCGACGAACAACCACAAATTAGCGGTAAAAATATTTGAGAAATTCTTGAAATTTTTTCCTCGTGAAACTCTTGTCTTGTACGTTTAATTTTCCTGACTGTATTTGACTTTGAGTTTCTGCAGCATCGTAGTCTCGTAGTCTCGCCCACTTTAGAAACTTTTCAGACTTTGATTTCCTACTCTAACTTTGATTTTATGTCATCTCCTTGTATGAATCGGATTACCTGAAAAACACACTTAAAATACCTGAGTAGCATTTATTTATATACAAAAATAAATAAAATATGGGAGGAAAAATGCATAATATGATACTTATCACGAATCCACGCCCACTCTCCACAAATCCATGAGGAAATATTTGCTCAATCGAAATCCACGCCAGAAATTTCTCAAAAAATTTTAAATATTATTCACCTCTTTTAATTCTCCATACAAACCCATATATATAGGAAAACCCTAATAAATAGAATCCAAAATTCTAATAAAATCAGAATTCTAATTAAAATCAGAATCCAATCAAATATTCTAACAATATTCAATCAAATCTGATATAATCTCTATCAAATCAAATCTGATCTCTATCAATTCTCCCCGACTTTAAAGCATTCATTCTCGATGAATGCAGAGATAAGGAATGACAAATACGTTCGGGTTGAACTGATCAACATCCACAAAGTATCCCAATTTGGCCACGGTGGTGGTCGAGAAACCGTATTAATATATCACATCTGAATCAAGGCGGTGGAGGTGGAACCGACTTTTCTCTTGAATTAGTTTCAGATTATCGTAAATCCCACAAATTATTCTGGCCATGAACAGTAAAAGCAAACCTCTTCGAAACTTCATATGAATCTGTATGTTGAGTCGGTAATTTCTTCATAATTCTTGTAATGAATCTCTCAAGAGGAACTGAAGTTTTTACCTCATCATCAACAATAACTTCTTTTCTGTCTAAAGTCTCGCTTTGAATTTGAAGTTCCTGTACTCTATGTACATCTGCAACTGATATGCAAATACCATCAGTAAACATGAATTGTCGACGAAGTTTCTTACGAAATTTTAGCAGAAGGTCTTCTAAAGAAACTGTCGGTTTTATGGGCATGTGATATAGGAGAGTAGGAGGTACTTATGTTGGCTTTTGCTCATGAATATGATCATCAGATGTATTTTTATGTGGCTGAAACTTCTCAGTTAGTTCCACTGAGAGATCGTTAGAAATCTGAACTTTTGAGTATTAACTTCTATGGATGGAAAGGAAGTTCTATCTAGCATTAATAGTAACTCATCATGAACTTCTGTATTCAGTATAGCTGCAATTTGCAATCAACAATATGAATATTTGCTTCAATCATGTTGGCGATGTATCATCGTTAACCATTTGATTTCTTTCATCCTTGTGCTTAAGTGTTTTGTTGAAGCTTTCAAGTATTCGGCTACACTTTTCAAGTTTATCAATCATATATTAAAGTTTTTAATCAGTGGTCATTGTTTTAGACTCAGACGATTGAAACCGATGAGATGATAAATTTGGAATGTGGTGTTGAGTATACCGATGACAAAATAGACGTCGCAAGATATTCCAATCCAAGCATAATTTATACTCTCTACTCTAAATATAAACTTCTCCATCCAACTTTTGTCGGGTGTAACGACATTTCTGTGCTGATGTTAGATCAAAATATCTAAAGAAATCTTCGAGATGATTTTCCCAATCTTCATAATTTTACCAATCGTCAAAACCGAAAAAAAATGGGTATAGTAGCATACATATCACGCTCAACTCGTAATATTTTAGCATTTGTGTTAATGTAGTGACCGTAGAATATGAACTCTATCAACTCAAAATTCTAGTTCAAAAAGTTTAGAAAATACCTAAGAATCACAGAAGCTCAAAAACGATTTGAATCGGAGTTGAAACGGGCTCCGAATCAAAAGAAAATCCTTAACGGGTCTGCACTGCTGTTGGGAATAAAAATAAATAGGTTGGTTATGGTTGTGGATCGGCTCTAACTGAATTAAATCCAACTTTTTTCTTTTCTCTTTGGATGTGGGTTTAATTAAATGGGTCCAACTGATATCCGAATCAAACCCAATAACTCAACACAAACCCAATAATTGAAACCAAATTCGAATTCTTTTCTTTCTTCTCCTTTTTTTCTCTTTCTTTTTTATCTGAATTTCTCTTTCTTTTTTCTCTCTTCTCTTTTCTTCTCCTCCTTTTTTTTTTGCTTTTTTTTTCTCTCTTCTCTTTTTTTTTCTTCAAATCTGAACTGTTTTTTTTTTTCAGATCTGTTTTTTTTATCTTTTTTTTTCATATCTGTCTTTTTTCTCAAAATAAAAATAAGAAAACTGAAATAAAAGAGGATGGAGATACGGAAGAAGAAGATGATGGAGAATAAAATCTAGGCTCTGATACCAAATTTGACGCAGGACGGAGGCAAAATTAGGGTTAGAGTTTTGAAAATTAAGGTTTTTTGGATGAATTAGGGAAAATAGATAAATTGGGAAGAACTTACGGAGTTTGGGAATCCACCCAGACGAATCCACGCCCACTCTCCAGGAATCCATGAGGAAAGATTTGCTCAAGCGAAATCCATGTTAGAAATTTCTCAAAAAATTTTTAAATATTATTCATCTCCTTTAATTCTCCATACAAATCCATATATATAAGAAAACCCTAACAAACAGTATCCTACTATAATCCAAAATCCTAATAAAATCATAATTCTAATTAAAATCAGAATCCAATCAAATATTCTAAAATCCTAACAAGATCCAAATCTAATCAGATATAATCTCTATCAAATCAAATCTGATCTCCATCAACATACTAGTATAATTCATCTCAATCTCGTGTACAATACGATACGGAACAACAAAGATCTAGAGCATTAGAAAGAAACTTCATTTAGTTGTCATTTGTTCTTAATTCCTTAACTAAAGTTTAATATTTTTGTATCAGTTTATATTTGTGAAAGAACTTGCCCATCTTGAACTTGAAAGACTATCAAGAAGAAATGCACCTATACTAACATGTCAAATATGGAAGAGAGAAGAGAAGATTGAGAGAGAGAGAGAGAGATATTGGCGAAGATAGTTGTAAGAGAGTGAGGGTTGTGTAATTTGATTGGGGCTTGGAAATGATAGAGATATAGAATCTAAGGGCAAATAGAATATTCCACATGTCAAATGGAATTTTCATATGTGAGTATAGTCTCATATCGGATATCGGATAGAACAAGAAAAAGTCATGGATTTAAATATCCAACAAGGACAAATTTATGAGAGAAGAAACATTGTACAATGGATTAAAAAAAAAATCCAAAATCAGTCGTAAGTTGGGATGATAATTGGCACGTCCACAAACCAATTTTTGTCTATTCTATTTAAAATTTTGAATTCAAAATGAAGTTCTTATTTTTCTTAGTGCTAGATACACTATAGGACAAAATAGTCATAACACAAGACCTAGAATGTTGTGTAAAATGGAAATTACATTTGAGCTCAACACTTGGCTGGCTCAGTGAGCCCATCTTTCCAACTCGGGGATTAGTCTCCGATCGAAACAAAGATAAAATCATAAAAAGAAATGACAAACTTGTAATTTTTTAGAACTTTAAGAAGTATGGTTCCTCAGCAAAAATGGTGTGCTCAAATAGAAATTCCCCGTGTAAAAGCTTGAGAGAGAATTGTCATGCGGTAAAATAATCCGTGTTTCATGATTTTACAGAGAATGAATTGTGATGAGAAAACCTTGCTTGTGGAATCGAATGAGTAGACATGCTATTTATTTACCAGAAAATTTTAGCCTGAATTCAAGAGGTTAATGACCCTAGCGATTATATTATATCTACACCAGTACCGCTAAATTTATCCCTAGTTTTTCCTCGTGTTGTTTAAATTTTATATTTGCCTCAGTTTCTAGTAATTCTCCTCTTGAACAGAAAATTTTGTTGATCTATTTAACTATTGTTAGACGATCCATTTTCCTTTGTAGAAACAGAACGTTATATTTAAGAAATACTGTATTTGTTACATTTCGAAGCTTAATTTTACTACTCTTTTCTTGCAGAAAAGATCAAAATGCCTTCATATATAAAACGGTATCTAATCTTGCCTTTGTTAGTTTTGACTTTTGAAACATGGCAACGCATGAGACTTATCATTTATGATTTCATTTTGTAGACAGAGTTATTCTCAGATGAGAAGAGGCTTCATCTATGGGGTGGTTATTCGGCAGATGATATGGATGCTAGCCAGCCAGAACAGGAGTAGAGGAGCACATCAAATACACGGGGAGTGATGGATTGAGGACAAAACCGGCTTTTGTATATAGAACTATTGTACTTTTTTTTTTCTCATTTTCTCTTTTTTGTAGGTTTATTTAGAACCCTATTATGTAACTTTATTATAGATCATTCTGCTAATGGTCTGATTACTTATTGTTTTGTTATTATCTTGTTAATGGAACGTGAAAGACTGTATCCCGCGTTTATCGTCAAAAAAAGAAAACTTGGTGACGCATGCTGTAGAGAAAGAAAATTGCACAATGAGATAGCTGAAAATCGTTATGTCAACCATTTTTTTAGCGCTAAACGGCGGGATGTAGCCCTTCGCGTTCCATTAAAGAAATAATAACAGAACAATTATGGTCATGGTCTATAAGTAGGGTGGCCTAATAATAAACTTACAAAGCCAAGGTTCTAAATATTACTAAAAAGAAAAGAAGCAAGAAAATAAAAATACAATAATCCAACATGTGAGAAACATGTTCTGTGATCAATCCATCAGCCCTCGCGTCTCTAGTGTAATCCCCTATTTCTCATCTGGGAGAGTGTCATCAATATCATCTTCCGAAAAGCCACTTGATAAGTGGAGATTCTCCTCATCTGAGAGAATACCTGTCTAAATCATGAATAGTGAGTTCATACAATACTCAATAGAGTGATATTTATTATTAAATAATATATTATGTCAACCATTGTTGTCTCCATCCACATGTTATATACGTAAGCAATTGAATATCGTTCCAATTTTGCTACACAGCTGACCTTGTTTTGATGGAAACACACTAAACTGATCACTCTCACCTGATTATATATATTTGAAGTTGTACCTAATCTCTAACCATAAAAGTTTACCTGGCAGTGCATGCGCCGTAATCTTTTTCATATTATTATATACCAATCTCTTAAAGTCAAATTTGCTTATGGAACTGTTCAACAATTTTGTGTTGGCTAGTGAACTAACACATCCATTTTCACTACTTAAATGTCGTTGCATTTACATAAGCATGAGAGAATCAATAAGACTACGACAAAATAGAACAAAGGATCTATCACATCATTTACCAATAATTTCACATATTATATTTATTGGGCTTGTGTATCGCATCTGTTAAGTATTCAAATGTGATCAAGAATCACAAGAAATCCCAGTTGGATTTGAGTTAGAAAATCAGAGTTCTAATTGGAAT